>RXPK01000173.1:1716292-2060279 GCA_004143645.1 Protaetia brevitarsis
ATTCCGCTCCTATAATAGTAAACAGGTGTAGGTATATGCCGCGTGTTTGTAAGAAGTTGAACTAAGTCAGTGTTGGAACATAAGAAAGTAAACGGATCTGTCTAAAAGGAAAACGTAACCTATATTTGAACTCGCATTATAATAAACGACTATGGATTGGTGTTTCTGCTTGGAAAAATGAAATGTAATTAATTGAACTTTTAAAATTATAATTTACAATTCAGTACTACTGGTGTTACTAAATTTATTTTATTACTTTAAATTATAACCATACAATTAGTAAAAATATGAGTGACAAAACTGCATCTCTCAGTTCTTCTATGGTATGCATGCGGTTTCTATAGAGCCTAGTTTTAAGATAGCCGAACATGAAGTAATCTAATAGGGTTAGATCAGGCGATCTTGGTGGCCATCTTTGTGCTCTAACAAACATGTCAGCAAAAAAACTGTTAGAGATAATGGCAGGTTTGTTGAGCAGTATGTGCTGGAGCTTATCGTGCTGAAAATAACCTGCTTCAAGCTCATTTTCTTGTAACTCTGGCATAAACAATTCCAACATCTGTTGGTAACATTGGGGCTGTTACAGTTTCCTCGAAGAAAATTGGCCCTATTATTCGTTGCCTGGACATAGCTAACCAAACTCCAACTTTTACGGGATGCAATTGCGTTTCTCTCTCGAAATTCGTGTGGATTTTCTGCAGACCAGAATACAATAGTTTTGTAATTGATATAGTCTGTTATAAAACCAGGCTTCATCGAGAGAAAATGATTTGTTTAGGCAAGTATCGTCCTTAAATCGTTATTAAAACCAAATGACAATATTCCAATCGCCTATCGTATCTAATGGTAATAATTCGTGTAGCTGTAGAAACTTTATAGGGATGAAAATGTAACTTTCTTTTGACAGCTCGTTGCGCTGAGATGTGATGATAAGGCCTATAAAATTATAAAATAGTAATAAACTATTTTCACTTAATGTTTAGATATTGATTTTTTACCTGTTTGTTGAAGCTATTACCACATGATAAAATCTCCTTAATTTTTCTTACGGTACTTCAAAAATACTAATGGTTGGTGATATTAGATGTAAATATAAACGATTTTGAAAAAAATATATAGGATAAATATATCGAAAGATACTACAGAACACGCACGCCAATGTCGCTAAATGTCCAAGAAAAATTCATTTAATGTATGAAATTTGTATGTACCTAACTTCGCTCATTAAATTGGTAATAAGTATAAGAAATAAATCTTTTCCGGAAAACAGTCTTTTTTCTTACGACAATCATTTTGAATCACATGGTACATTTTTTTCCTAGTTTCGGTCTAGTACATACTACTCTCTTATTGTTTATCGATATTTGTATGTTTTTGTTACACATTCGACTGCCCAAAAAAAATTATTTGACCCCAAGATTCCTCCCAGATCGGTCCATTATCCGTGAAACGTTTTTTTTTTACTTGTGATATTATATATCCTGCTAGTATACATCTGTTGTTTCTTATTATTTAACCATTTTTATGCCCGACAGTGTTGTATTGGCGGTTTTTAGTTTGCACAAATGCGAATGTAAATTGTTTCAATTTTAGCAGGGGAATTTCCCGCATCGTAACACGCTCTCTTTCATTTCATTTTCGTAAATATATGTCGTTTGTTTTATTCCATCTACGCTATATGTATGTAGATGTGGGGCACGGAATAAACGCGAAGGCCGTTTGAACGTACGAGATCTACAAACGTGGAGTAACAAAAAGAAAAAAATGCCGAGAGAAACTTCTATAAGTAAAGTCATTTCCGCGATAATAATTGTATAATAGTAATAAAGCGGTAAACGACATGATGATATTCTTTTTAAATTTACGGTAAAATTGAAATGGACAATTTCGAATCAGATTACGGGATAATACGTATTAATTAAAATTACATCCGAAGTTCGGTCAAACTGAATGAATTATCGTTGAGTCTTAATAAGTTCCGGAGGGTTGCAGATGTCTGGGGCATCGAACCACACTCTTCTGTGCATTTATCAAGGCCCAGGCACATGACACTTCAATAACGTAATTAAATCCTCAGAAAGGTCTTTATGGTGAAATATGGCCCGGATATTGTAATATCTACCAGCCCTGATGGTACCGACTGTTTTATTTAAAATATTACTTTGTACATTACAAATTGCTCGTCTGTCTTTGATAAGTCCCTCAAAGGGAACGCAGTGGGTCCCCGTTAATGTGCTATAGGCATTTCCGGATTAACATCTTCTCCATGCTCGTAAGTTTTTTTTCCTCTCCCGTATTTTAGAGACATATTTTACGTTCCGAATTTTACTCCAAATCACAACCACAAAGCCCCCCCCTCCCCCCCCCCCACCTGGAACTTATAATTTTAATTATAATTGACAAAGGGATAATTCTTTTCTCGGATTTCGAGGAATTTCACAACTGATTTAATATAATGCCGGAATTTATTTTAAATTCCTACGAGGTATTTATTCTGCAATCGTTTCGCGTTACCGAATTTGAAAGATGTTTCGTGCGTTCAAGACAGCATATTTCACGAAAGCACCTAGTGATATTTTGAAATCCGATAAAAGATATTACATTATTCCGAGATACTATATCCCCTTAGATCTCTGCCTCAAGTTTTGCTGCAGACAAGTATAGACAAGGTAGGAGTCTCAATTACTGACCCTTTAAGGGATAGAATGATATCAATATTTAAGACGCCAAGATTACACACAGATTTTTAAACTTAAAATAAATGTCTGCGGGATTATTTTCAATCGAAAGTCACGCTAAAACACAGCTAAAAGAAACTATTATAGGAAAAAATACAGGGAAGGTGTCAGTAATTAGGACAGGGTCAGAAATTGATTGAATTGAATTTGAAGTCATTGAAATGCTTCAGGTTATCGCAGCCAAAATCTCAGGGCAATGCGATCTACCCAGTCCCAGATAACAATTTAAGGTTTATACAAGCCTTTTTAAAGGTTGTTCCGACAAGGGAAAAAGTTTGTCAACATGCTTGTTATGGCAAGGGTGCAAGCTTGCTGCAAGGTTATGACAAGCTTGCTAGTTGACACTGGACAAGGTTTTTCCCAAGCAAGGTTACAGGTTAAGCTTGTCTGTAAAAGCATATGATAAGGTTACCATGGCAAGGTTCCCATAAGCTTGTCTGTAAAAGTATATTGACAAGGTTGGAATGACAATGTTGAGCCAGCTTTAGAGAAAGCCTGTACAAACCTTGATAAAAGTTTGTAACAATCAAAACAAAATAGGAATTGGATATTAATTTCTTCTTTTTTCTTGGTTTCTAAGGTCATAAAAATATAGAAATGTAACATTAACAAGGACGTTTTCGTTTTAATTTCAAGAGCTTTTTCAAGATATATGTAAAAAATAAATTATAAATGTATACATTTTTTTATTTAATAAACAAAACATTGTTTACTATGAATTTTGAATTATGATTTATCATTTATTAAACAATGTACTTATAATTTACACCATTTACAATTATATATTTATATGTATACTTGAAAAAGCTTTTGAAATCAAAAGTGAAACGTCCTTATTAATGTACATTTCCATTATTTTTGACCTAAAAACCAAGAAAATGAAGAAAATTAATATCCAATTCCTATTTTGTTCTGATTGTTGTAAGCTTTTATCAAGGTTGTATAAAGCTTTCTCTAAGAGCTTGGCTATAGACAAGGAAAGGAGTTGGGTATATGACCTCTTCTCATGTGACTTTGAAAATTACTAAAATATTTTAAGGAAAGATATAACACAGCAAGCTGAAACCAAAATAATTTCGTACAAATAAACTTTATGCGTAACTTCCAAGTGTTTCCAAAAATGTTTTTTTACAAAATTATTGCTAAAAAAAACTCAGAGAGAATTTTAGTAATTAGATATAATTTGCGTTCTTTTTATTATTTTCGGATGCCGTCCATCGTCTCCTAAAATTTTTATTGTTTTCAAAAATCACATCTGTTTGCATCAAGTAAAACTTCATCTCAAATAAAATTAGAATTTCAGTAATTTAATAATACAAAAAAAAACTTCTACATATTTATATATACATATTTAGATTGCGTGTTTTATATTTATATAGAAAAACACTAATAATCTATTTTCCCGTTGCCATCGTGTTGCCGCGATTCTCTGTAATAAAATTAAACAAAATAAAACAATACCAGAGATGGGAAGACAGGGGAAACGGCTATCAGTTTCCCAAGAGGTCACACAAGTCGTCGTGGATATTATGAAAAGTAACTGTTTCCCCCGTTACTACAAAATACAAACTACCTTATTTTTACTATAACTTAGTGATTATTAAATAAAAAACTCACCAAAAATAATTTTAAGCATTTCAGGTCTTCTGGAAAGGTTTTTTAAGCTTTTCCTGTTAGAGAAGGATTTTGTGTCAATATTGTCCTCTAGTTGGTTTTTTTAGGATGTTTGATGTCAAACCTCTAACGTTCCTTCCATGGGTTGATATCAAAATATCTAATCTGTAAATTTTTTGTTGGAATTAATTCAAATAATGAACATGCATGGTTTCGGACTTAGAAAATAAAACTAGGTAATAATTTAAATAATATCAATTACTCACCAACTTTTTTTCTCCAAGAAGAGTTTTCAACTATTTGATGGTTTACTAATCTCATAGAAGCTTCTATATTTGCTGAAAAAGAATTTCATAAGTTATGAAATTGATTCTCCTCTTAATCCTTATTAGTTACTACAATCTTAGCCCGTCAATATATATTAATGATATCCAAGATTGAGTGTGTGTGTTTTGTTACGAAAGAAATACATACACTTATAAGAAGCAATCAAACGAGATTCCTATTCAAACGAGCGAGCAAATTCAATATTTACCATTTGTTTTACAAGTTACATGATCCGCGCTGAGGATAAATACTAAAATTTCCTGTTAACTTTTCATGTGAAAACAACCTTATTTTTCAGGGGCAACCCTCGTTTGTATATTCCGCCGAACGTATCGCAAACATATACTTCTTTTTTTCCAATTTTTTCCCTCTTCGGCTATATTTTCTGATCTACATATTCTGTTTCTGCTTTCATAAATTTTTCATTCTCAATTTTGCCTGTTGTTCCTCTTCATCTGCTCATCTTTATTTTATTTGCATCAGTGTCAATACTTCCTTTTTTTTTTTTTTTTGGCTCGGGGGCCTTCCGACAGGGAATGCACGCTTACCCGGGTTATAATATTTATGACTTAATTTTAAACAAACATACGGCAGTGCTTACTCATCTCCGATAAAATGGTTACGTATGAATGTTTGAATTATCCATGGATCAAAGGGGAGTACTTACATAAGCGTATTCACGAATGCAGAGAAGAATATGGTTCGACGCCCTGAACATCCACAATCCTCCAAAACTTATCAAGACTCAACGATATGAAACGGATTTCGGATGTAATTTTAATCAATATGTGTTATCACTTAATCTGTTTGTTTTTACGATAAATTAATAAAATAAAATCACTACTCAAGACGATATAAAAATAAAATAGATCTGATTAATCGAGACAGACAAGGGTGGGATATAGTTCATCTTGAAGCTAATCATGCCTGTTATACTATCTCCTAAATTATATTTCAAGATTAATTTCGAGTTATAATTGATTTCCAGATAAGAAAAACCTCTAAGCGTAATACTACCTTCACCAAAAAAAATGTATGTGACATAAAATGATTGTTTTAAAGAGTACAACATGAATACATAATCATTTTTTTTTATATAAAGACAAAAATAATTGATCGCGTAAATTATAGATATTTACAAAAATTTTACACTATAATTTTTTAAATATTGAGTTCACCAAAAAAGTTTTACAGTATAAAACACCGACGCTTCGACTAATAGAGCACGATACGACGATTCGTTTTTCCCTAAGCGCACATTTTTCGATTTTACTCCACCAGCGCGCGGCGCCTCCACCAAAATTATATCTTCATTTTTGAAGCGTTTTTTTTTTGTTCTTTTCCTTAATAAATAATTACTGAATACATTTGTCGATGAGAAGTTCAATTTCAAATTGTTGCTATATTTATGTAGAAAAATTTATTGGCATAGCTTTTTAAATATTGAGTTTACAAAAAAAAAGTTTGGAGTATAAAACTAACACCTTCGACTGGTGGAATACGATACAACGATAAGTTTTCTACTAAGTCCACATTTGTCAATTTTGGCTCATTACTGCGCGGCGCCTCCACCAAAATTATATTTTCATTTTTGAAGCGTTTTTTTTTCCTTTCCTTACCCTAACAGCCAGAAACTGATTACATTAGACTGATTTTAAAATATATTTATAAATATTTTCGTGAGAGGTTTTTGAATATATTTTTCATATTTTTTCTAAATATAGATAAAATATTCAATTAAAATATTTATTCCATATTTTAAATTAAATATAAGCGCGTATATTTTTTCTAAAATATTTGTAAAATATTTATATGAAAATTGAGATTTTTTTTATGCAATCTATTTAATTTGTCAAAATGAACTAAAATTGTTCTTGGTTATTTAGAATGTATAAATATATAGATAACGAAAAGTTGAAACATACATAGAGTTGTCTAAAAGGCAAGAACTTGTTTTTTCACACTCACCATACAAGTTGATAATAATAATTTCGGCATCTTTTAAGGCATACTGAAGGTTTATCAAATTAATCACTATTTTTAATTGAAGTGTTCTAAATAAAAAACAAACGTATTTATTATCATTTTTATTTGAATAAGCCAATAAAAATGAAAAATACTCATTTTTAAGTCTAGCCTTGGCTGGTGCCAGGTACAACCCTATGGCTTTTTACATATCTTCGGTAGTGCCGCTCTCATAGCGTTTCCTTGTGGCCTCTAAAACAATGCCAATTGTATTAGATCATACCATGAATAAAACATCGTACAACATTATCAACACCTACTAATACATTTGGAGCATTTACAATAATTGGAGTGGTAGCTACATTCTAATACTTACGATACTTATTTTTACTTTATTTCATAATATTTGAAAACATTCTACGTACAAACAATAAAACAACACAACGTATTCTAACCTCTATTTGAGGTTAATAAACGCTTATCTACCGAGATGAATCTCTTAAGCAAATCAACTAGCAATTTATCTGGTAGATGCAGTACATATATGATGCTTAAAATTCCTACAATTATATTATTAAACCATTTCTGTACATAGCGATATTGAGCTTTCCAATTATCTTATAAATGCCATGACATGTTCAAAGTTTTGCTTACCTCGTAGTCACCACAAAAACTAAAACACACCCCGCAACAATTAATTACACAGTTAACCCTAATCTGCCCTAATCGTATACTATTATAAACTATAACATGTAACGGACAAACGAATGAAAACGTTGATGATACGCACGTTCGCGTATGCATTCTATGTACCTAATCCATAGACGCATAAACAATACTAAATCATATAACACCGGCACCGTAATGAATAGAGGTGTTGTGTTGACGTTCGCAACTTACAAATAATTACAAATAATATAATACAAAACGCAGATATATTATAGAAAAGTTACAGCTCCTCAACTTAGATACTAATTAAATCATATTAGATATATATTATCTAATTTAATCTTTAAACTATCATTTTAAATAGGTACATACCTATTTAATATGTATGCATATTCTACCCATTTTATATTATTCGTCCTACGCACCAAATGTACAAAAGCAAAAATTCAATCTTTTTTTTTATATGAAATAAATGTATACAGAAATACAAAGCAAAATATTCTTGCAGAGTTATGAAAAATATATTGAAAAAACATTTGCAATAAAATATTATTAATGCTACATAACATATATATTTTTTAAAGGTTTTCCTAATATATTTTCTATAATATATTTTATGTATATTATATTAATATAATTAATATTCAAAAAAGATTTAATATTTTTTAAATATTTATAAAATATGAAATAAATATAGCTGGTCACTGGGGTAATAAATAATTACTAAATATATTTGCTGATGCGAAATTCACCCCATGTCGTTATTCAATCGTTGCTACATAAATATTTAGACAAATTTATTGGCGTAACTTTTTAAATATTGAGTTTACAAAAAAAAAAAGTTTAGAGTATAAAACTGACACCTTCGACTAGTGGAATACGATACAACGATAAGTTTTTCTCTAAGTGCACATTTGTCGATTTTGACCCACTACTGCGCGGCGCCTCCACCAATATTATATCTTCATTTTTGAAACGTTTTTTTTTTTTTTTCTTTTCATTTCATACATTTCTATTTCACACCAGTAATGACACATAAGAATCACAAAGCACAGCTGTCAGTGTTATAAAATATTAATTTAGTCTATTTACCAGTCAAACATTCAATAGGAGCTGCGAACATTAAAGCAGTCATTGGTGGTGTGCAATAGCAGTGAAAAAACTGCTGGTTTTTTTTTTTTTGAAGGTTTTAAATATTTTTTACAGATATTTTACACCTTATATTATGAATATGAAGTGATAAATGTACAATACCACGGTATCTAAACATTTCTCTTTGCAAAGCGAATCGAAAACTGTAATAGTTAATTATTACAGTTAATAATAGTTTATTATTACAGCAGCTTGCTGTAATAATAAACTATTATTAATTGAAAAGCAATTCTGTATAGGCTTTATATAATTTTTTTTCTTTAACACAAAAAAACTTGTTATTGTGACATAACAGATAAACATGTATTTAAAATGTTTATTTAACCTAACAGCTTCTGATTTTTTATTTTAACGAATCTTTTTAGTGGATGTAGCATGAAGTAGTTGTTTATTTTACCACAGACAGTTATTGCCCTAACAATATTTAAGGTTTAAAATAAAATTATCTCTATTATTAAAACGATGCCAAAAACATTGTAAAATAATCTTTACATAATTATTTTAACATTTAGATTTCTTTACTTTAAAGCAAAAAAAGTTTTTGTTTGACTGTATTTAACCATGTTTTTTTGTTGAATCTCTTATTTTTTTCTCTGTTAATTTAATACATCTTCCTCTCTCAGTGTAACTACTTAAGCGCTTAACAACTTTTGCTGGAAGAGAGTAACAGCAACTCATGATTATCCAGTTGCAGCATTCAACAAAATATTATCTAACCAAAGAGATTTTAAAGATCGGCCGTGCAAACTACGAACGAAGAAAATAGACTTTAATTCTAATATTTTAGAAAAAAATAATTGGAAGGGGGAATGGTAATAAATGCTAACGTTTGCCAAACTTTCATAAACTATAATGCTCCAGTAAGCTGAGAAAATATTTTCCCTTCATTATCATATCATCTCTGAGATGTTTATTTACTTTACCGTAAAACTGGAAAACAGTATTTTTTTTGTTTTGTTTTACATTTTACGGCAAATAAATGATTCGACTAATTAATTCCGACGTTCCTTTGTGCTGTCGGCAATTTTTTTTTTTTTCGTTGTTTTTTTCGCCTGTCAACATTGAGATTATGGAGGATATTTTGATTAACACATGCCTCAGTATTTTTTTATATGTAATTATGAACGCGTATTTTTTTTTCTCTCTCTCTCTTATAATCCCCTCCTGCCGGAGCAACGATGAGACAAGAAACTACAATTCAAATTAATCCAATATCGGCGAGGTGAGTTTTTTTATTCACTTGCTCCCTTTCCATGCCTCGGGAGTTGATAAAACCTTCCAGTTAATAAAGTGTTTTATAATTTCAACAGGTAACGTAAATATTTATACACCTAGTTCGGTTAACGGGGCCGCTTTTCGATCATTACGTAAATATTAAGATCGGAAAGTGTCCTGGCTCCATCTCTCTCTGTCCATCCCTCTCTTCCCTACCAGCGGTAGGAGCAGTGCGGGTTGCCGAATGGAAAAAAGAATTATTAAAGAAGTTTTAAAGTAGTTGAAAAGAAGAGAATAATGGAATTAAAAGGGCCTAGAGAGGAATGAAAGATACACCCGATGAGGTAGGAATTTCAATGAGGGAAATATATTGAATAAACGTAAAAGATAATTAATCAAACAAAAGCAGCGGTTTGACGAGGGACGGGGGATGGTGGATGAAAATGGTAGGAAAACGTAGAAACAATCGCTATAAGGATGTGCATAAAAAATAGCCGATTGAAAACATTTCCATTTAAGAAAAGCAAAAAAAAAAAAAAAGAATATGGCGAATCGTATATTTCGTAATACCGCCCGAACTGGTCGAGTTGGAGGTGAGCTATAGGTGGGAGCTTCACGTTGAATTAATTAAGGCGACCGCTATTAATCATTTCCCGGAATCGGAATGATAAAATATGAATATTTTGCCCGTCAAAATCCGAACGGGAATCGATAATTTTCGGTTATTTATTCTAAAACGTCTTGACACTCTTAGAATATTCGAATTGATAAGAGGTAAGTGTAAATGTCATGTGAAAAAAACAGATAGATTGAGAGAAACGATTTAATTAGTTTAGATATCTGTATTAGCATAACTTCTTAAGGCGTATCTGGACGTCCAAGTGTGCGACAGAGATAAATATATCGGAAAAGTATTCCGCACTTTTTGGGAAAACGGTACCACCGATTTTGAAATTTTAATTTGTCTTAAAATAATGTTTGAATTTGCGCCAACGTTTTATTTTTTTTTATTTTCTATGTATTTAAATTTTTAAATGTTGTAAGTTTGTTATTGAAAACAATTTCTAAAATCGGCTCAACGGCGCATGTGAAGAGCAATGTCTTAATGACAAAACTTTTTTAATTTTTGAATTTGGATTAATAATAACGACCGAAACAGAAATATTCATTTTTCTTTTTTCCATTAAATGCCGACAGGCCGCCCGCTTCTATCGTAACCTAACGCACAGACCGGTGTTTGTTTTGAGAACGTATCTACGTACAGATGGTCTGCTATGGCATCACGTAAGGCATAAATATAAGGATATTCAATTCTGCTTTCAGTTCTGTCTTTTTCTGTATTTTACACAACCCAACCTACTTCCTACCTATGTTTTAAATAAGTGGGAAATTCTTAAAATGTGTAAATGTTAATAATAGATAATGTATCTACTTTTTATTAACGAGTCATTAATTATAAATACTAAACCACTTCAATAATTTCCTTGATGCCAATGGTATTACGAAACAGAACATCAATAAAATGCAAATAAAAAAATGCATACAGCCATTTTTTTGACTGGGTAAAATGTACCTATAAATTACAATTTCTTTTATATCTGCTTAGATTACATACCTTGTATCATAGTCATTTGTATTGACCGCCCTAGAATTATTTTTGGATTTTGGCGCACTGAAATACGCAATGACAAAGTAATAAAATGTCTAGGTAAGTAGATATAGAACTTACATTTTGTACAATAGAATATTAAATCTTAGAAGAAGTCTTTTTTCTTTTCGCGCTGATACGAAGATGCTTTCGCCTTTTGACGAGTATCTTTTAGATAATGCGGTTTGCTACTTGTAAGAAAGTAAATATTCTTCATACAATAACTGCAGGGCTAAGTCAGTTCCAGAGAAAAAACTTTAGAGGTACTTGACTACAGGTGTACGATGTCTGTGTATGTGTGTTGAGTGAGGTTTGTGTGTTTGTGACAGTGTGTGGCACCCTGACTCATTTATCACAAGTTACCGTATAGGAAGTTGTATTGTATAATCATAGATACAGGTATAGAATAATACTCAATGAAACGTAGCGAATATTCTAGACAAACTTAGCAATTGATTTTGGGCACATGTAATATAGAAGGCAAACAATTCATACCATTCAAAAAGACAAGAGGTATCTTTCTTTTCGATCTGACTATCGCTTGAGGTTTATTCCTGCAATCACGTGTTCTACAAATGCTCTTCACATTTGTGCATACCTCGAGATAATTCAGTTTTCGGAAAACAGCAGTTACTCAATTTACAAAAAAGTCACTGATTCTACTGATTCATAGTACGGATTATATTATCAGTGCTATAATTATGTATTTCTGAATTAATAGTATTTTTTGTAGCCTAGTAAATCAAATAAAATTACTGATAGTATCTTATTATTTGCATTTTAATTTTGATTTTTCTAAAGAAACCATATGAAATAGTGTTACCCTATACATTCAAGTTCATATGACAGACTAACTAATGTTTTGAAAAGATCTGATTACTCGAACCGGTATCATTTCTGTAGCACACTCAATTCGACGAGTGTGCTGCCGTTCTAGTTATGGTTGTCCCGGCGGACGAGTTCAAAGAGAAAACGCATTTTCCTCTTTCGGTCGCTATTTGCTATCAGAAAGAAATGAAAAAAAATGTTTTAGTATTAGTAAGACCGCTGAACCGTCGCCCTGACCACTTTTTATTTTTCCCTTTTGGAAGCCAAATAAAACCAAACAAAAAATTAAAAAAAAGAAAATTTAAGAAAATAAAACGTTGGCGCAATTTTAAATACTGTTTTCAAAACAATCTCTTTATCAAATTTAAAATATTTTGATTGGTACGTCTAAAAACAGCGGAAAAAGGTCCGCGCCATCTCCTGGAAGAGAATCTCATTAAAAGGCCGTCCAGATTCGCCTTAACAACCAAAGTTTCAATTTAGACGAATTATTAGCTTCTGACTATGACCTTTCATAACTTTCTGTTTGGTTTCTCACAAGCACACAGCATTCCTATACATTTTAAATCTGGAACTACCAAGTGGTAGTCCATTCCATCCACACTCTTCCAAATGGAGTGCAGAAGTTAGTTAATTTATTACTTTCCTTTAAGGGCTTTATTTGCCAAGAACCCTCTTTGCTATCTACACAAGTAGAAACTTTTACATCTCCCAGCTCAGACAAAATTTTATCTATTTTGGTAAATTGAAAATTAGGTCACAAATTTATTTAATAAAGCGAAACGTCGTCGTCGTATTCATTCATGTTTTACTATATTAAAGACCTAAAAACCAAGAAAAAGGAAATCAAATATTATATATACATGGTCAAGATTTAAAGCTTTAAAATTAATATCCTTCTGGTTGAAAAGTAAGGTTTATACGTCAAACTGACAGAAGAAATTATAATATATTTTATACATTAATATCCTTTGGCGAAAGAAGACACCATAGTGCTTTGTAAATGGATAACAATATTCAAGTGAACTTCAAGAAGATGAAAAACATTTTAGGACTAAAAATATATGAAGATTCAAAATATTATCAAAATTATATGAAAAATATGCAGCTTTGAAGAACAGAAGAAATTTCTACTTACGTGCAAAGACTGAAAACATCTCTCCAAAATCCTTAATTTTAAATCTTAAGTATATCATATGTAATACAGTTTCTTAAATGACAAAATCGAAAAAACCGTAATTACTTTCAAATTTAAATTATTAAATGTTTTAATTAAGATTGCACACAACAGATAATACATTTCAAATAGAATATCTGACATTATAACAAAATTGACAGTTTGACAAGCAACACATACAAACACACATCTTTAGAATATTGAATTTTAAATATGAAGAACGTTTTACAACCATTAACTCAAACATCAAAAGAAATAAAACTACTAAAATACAAGCCAACAACTCAAAACACCAAAACCATACCAAACAATAATTGGGTAACCAATATTTCAAATACATACACTAATAATGTTATTAATACACTATCATTAGGACCAAATTTGCTTTAGATTATAACACAAACGAATTCCTATATAATAATAATAGCTAATATTGAATCTTCAATTCTGAATTACCAAATGAAAATAAAAACTATATAGAACAAAAATACAAACACAATATATATTTTAAAATAAAAACATCACATACACAAGAAAATAAAACATTAAAACAGAATTCAACAAACAAAAAAAATTATTAAAAACAATCCACAAATTATAATATTAAAACCAGATAAAAGTAACAGCACAGTAATAATGAATACAATAGATTATGATACCAAAATTAACGAATTATTAAGTGACAATACAACTTATAAAGAAATAAAAGTAATCCAACTAATATTTTTCAAAAACAAATAATGAATTAATAAAAAATGGGAATTACTTAAATTTATTACGAAAAACGAATCTAAATCATTACAAATTCACAACTCAAAATTGTATGGTTTACCAAAATTACATAAAAATAATATACCTTTACGACCAATAGTTTCTTATGTACAAAGTCCTTTTTATAAATTTTAAATTTTTTAGCAAATTGCCTTAAAAATATCCATTCAAAAATGATTACTATATAAAAGATTCCTGGCAATTCAAAGAATTATAGACAACATTAAATTAAAACCAAAATTTTAAAATGATATCCTTAGATGTAGTATCGCTATACACAAATACACATTAGACCTAGCAAAACAAATTATACATAAAAATGGCAATTAATAAAATTTTACAAACATACCTATCACAGAATTCATTAATGCAGTAGAATAACACTAACACAAACATATTTCCAATACAAAAATAGATTTTATAAACAAATTTTGGATGTGCAATGGGTTCACCATTTCTAGTATCATTGCACAAATTGTTTTAGAATATATAGAAGAAAAAATTTAAATAAAATAAATTTCGAAATAATTTTTTCAAAAGATATGTAGATGATTGCATAACCGCGTTAGATGAAAAAAATTATACCAGTTTACTTGAAAATTTTAATTCCTTTCATCCAAGATTAAAAATTTACAATTGAAATCGAAGAAACAATAGCATTACCTTTTTAGACCTTAACTCATCAACAATGATAACAAAATTTTAACTCAATGTATACTAAACCAACATGGTCTGGACGTTATCTAAATTTTAAGTCTTCACAACCTTTATCTCAAAAAGTTAGTGTTATTATAAGTTTAGCTGACAGAGCAATAAAATTAACAAGTCCAGTTTTTCGATCAGATACTATTAACAAAGCAAAAAATATTCTAAGAACAAATAATTATCCAAATTCTCTTATAACAAAATATCAAACAAAGAATTTTTATTTTTTATAATAAATCAACAAAAAATATAAATAATACTCAAACAATTACAAAATTCATAAAAATTCCTTATGTTAAACATTTATCCGAAAAAATAAATCAAATTTCAAACATATAATACAAAATTGCCTATCAAAACACAAACAACTACAAAACCAAATCTATTCAAAATTAAAATCAAAAATTGAAAAAAGTAAAACATCACACATAGTAATAAAATAGACTGTCAAATTGTAATGGTGTATATATAGGTGAAACCATGCAATATTGGAAAATAGAATAAAAGGACACAAATACAGAAAGATCTTACAGCTTAAAAAAACATGAAATAACTCAAAATCACACCTTTGATTTCAACAACGTAACAATTTTAAACAAGACAAAATTAAAACACGTAATATACTTGAAATAATTCAAATTTATAAACACAAAATGCAGTCAATGATAAAACCGATATACAATATTCACAAAATTATATAATTTAATTTATAACTAAATAAAATTTGTAAAGAACTATTTAATACAATTTTAAAAACAAATAATCAAACAGCCTATTTAAAATGCAATCTTTAAATAAAACATAATAATAATCAAAATCATAGTAAACACAACAATTTTGTCATTTATTAAACAAAAACATTTTTAATTATTATTTACAATTTCTACATTTATTTATATATCTACTTGAAAAAGCTTTTTAATAAAGCGAGACGTCGTCGTCGTATTCATTCATGTTTTAATATTAAAGACCTTAAAACCAAGAAAAAGGAAATCAAATATTATATATGCATGGTCAAGATTTAAAGCTTTAAAATTTAAAACTGTTGACTTTTTGTTTATTAGAAACTCCAGCTCTGCTAAAACATTTCCGCCTTCTTCAGAATTATCTGTGAGTTTATGCTTTCTCACTGTCACCATCACTATAATCAATTGTATCAGCTTTAACTTCTTTTATGCTGCTGCTACACATTTTTTCCATTTCTTCTTACACACTATTCCAAAAATGATTGTAACCTTTACAGAATGTACATTTCTTGCCATATGCAGGACACATTCCTTACTAAATTCATGTTTATTTCCACAGAGTAAACATTATTTTGGTTTTCTCACCTAATTCTCTGGGTAATGTTAATTTTAATACTATGTCCGGTATCATTTATACATTGTGCCACACTCGATGATTCCAGTTTCCCATGTCTTTCATTAATTTCGTCTGTGTAATCTAAATTTCATTACATTCACCATGCCCGATCTTTAGTTGTAATTTAGATTTTTTTTATTGAGTCGGTCACTTCCTTAAAAATACTGAAATATGAAAAATTATTCCGCGATATTTCCGTCGAGAAGGGAAGTAGGCGGGTATCATGATAATGTTGTCGCAAGTCTAAATGCGTGCGTTTGTTCAGATTTCCATTAACGAAAAAAAAATTGAATTTCGAAAATTCCACGCAGCTTTGGGAAGGTACGGTCATGCCTTGCAGGGAGAAAAAAATATATATCCCTGGAATACGTCTCCCTAAGACATGGGTATAACATGCAAATTTCCCATCTTATTTACTGGCGGGAGGGAAGACTGACGAGGGGGAGGGGGTGGGGGAAGAGTGGAGGGGGCAACTCGACGCTGTCGCCTCAGTTTTCGTGGGCTACCTAGGTCGGCGAACTTCATTTGTCGTCTTCAAATTAATTTGCGGATGTCAGGCCCAGAAAAAGACGAATTTACTTTCGTCCGCAGAATGCCTCTCGCCTACTGCGACTCGGAGTGGAGATTTTTGCTAAGTCTCGCGTGTATACCGCAAATAGTTTTAAAAGAAAAGTTGGGACGCTAATTAAATGTTAATTCTATTTATTAACGTCTTCATCTTCAATTAACATAAATAAAATAAAATCGGAAAATATAAAAGCAACTCTTAAGGGGCATTGGGGTGTTAAGGCAACTGTTTATAAAAGTTGTTTAGTTAAGTAACGCACTACAGCTTCACATTCTGCAGGAGATTATTTATATTTTAGTTTGTTAGATAGATATTCATAACGCTTTTATAAATAATAATCATTCTGAATAAGTAACATGTATCGATGATACTTGAAACGAATAATTTAATATAATCTGCTTAACATATGTAGATTCATTGTTAATGATAATTAAAGACATGCAAGTTTTAAGTACGATCCACACACTGTCATATAAATATTCAAGTCCTTTTTCTTAAGTTTTTATCCATATACTTGTAGAAGCAGTATCTAGTGCCCCTTGCTTTGAAATATCGCCCATAATACAAAAGTTACATTAGTTGTCCGGAAATAAAAAGAATTCTCTAGATTCAACAGACCTTGAAGCAATAAAAGCTGCCACAATAGTTATTATTTACTCACATCTCGCTGACTTATTCTACTAATTCACGTATGAATCGTAAATTAGATTGTGGTGTCTTAATAGAGACCTTATGCAACAGGACAAAAAGATAAACGTTTCCATTCTTACATACAAACATCTACAATATATCCAGAGAAGCTGTTTTCATTATTATCAAGAATTTATTATTATTAATTTTAATAAAAATGATTTGCCTCAATATTGTCCTCTATAGTGATTTTTTTAGGATGTTTGATGTCAAACTCTTAACGTTCCTTCCATGGGTTGATATCAAATATCGAATCTGTAATTTTTTTGTTGGAATTAATTCAATAAATGAACATGCATGGTTTCGGACTTAGATAATAAAACTAGGTAATAATTTAAATAATATCAATTACTCACCAACTCTTTTTCTCCAAGAAGAGTTTTCAACTATTTGATGGTTTACTAATGTCATAGAAGCTTCTATATTTGCTGAAAAGAATTTCATAAGTTATGAAATTGATTCTCCTCTAATCCTTATTAGTTACTATATATGTAATGCTGTTGTATTGCGGCAGTCTGTTGGCAAATCTAAAACCGTATCCATTTTAGTTTCTAAATGCTCTGCTATGAAGAAAAATCTTCTAAGACCTTCCACATTACTTGGTTTAATTTAATTTGGTGATGCTCATTACTGTAATCGGTTCCTAAAAATATTTGATAACATTAGAATGATTTCTAGAAATAGAGATACAATATATATATATATAATATTCTTGTTCATTATAACACTGAATTTATATGTATATTTTGAATTTATTGAAAAATCCTATTACAACTGTCATTAAACTGAAAAACCTCAAACATTTAATTATTCAAATTTCTGAATTATATAAAATCAAATTATACCACAAGCTAGCTAGCTAGCAAATATAACTATAACTTTTTAAACTAAGTGCATTTGCTTAGGCGCTTATGGTGTGGAAAATTAGTTAGAATTATATGCAATAGTTGGGGCAATTTAATACATGTTCTTTTTTATTTATTGTAAGTGATGTTTACTACGGTATTCGCAGGAACGGTATATATATACGCACAGTAGTAAATCAAATGGAAATTAGTAGAAAATATTATACGAGCCTGGCCATGCACTTCTCCATTTGTTTCTGTGTACACAATCGGTTCATCGGTTAGAATTATAACTATTGATATTCTTGAAGTACAATGCATATCTAGTAAAAGATATAAAATTAGATAATACTTACTTTTGCATGGAAGATGTTATAAACTACACTGGGCAACAAATTTTCAAAAAGTTCATGCTTTCAAGCTGAAAATAGTCATTTCTTAATGAATTCAATGTGCTGAACACGAAAAAGACTAAGAAAAGCTGAATTGGCTACGGGTTTTCTGTAAAATGTACGCATATTTCAGAAAAGTGTACTTATGTCAATATTATAATACATGGTAAGAAAACATTAGTCTGCTTCTGGCTTTCGACTTCTTTTGGCCTGCCGTTTGTAGTGGATTTGTGAGCATCTCTACTGATTGTCCAACAATAGCCAGCTAGCATTGACGTAGACCATTTCCTTGGTACGTTGCTCCATGTGGCAATCCTGATGAAAGCGTTCGCCATGCTCATCGCTGACCTGCCCGCAGTTATCAGGAAGGAAATCTAAGTGGGAATCAAGAAAGTGGATCTTTAAGGACATATTGCAGCCGAATTCATGAAGCAAAGCCAACATATCCTCAACCAGACACTTGTAATTTTCTGCCTTGTCATTCCCCAAGAAGTTTGCTGCCACTTGATAGAATGCATCCCAAACCTGTTTTTCTTTACCTTGAAGAAGTTCCTCAAACTTGGGGTCTCGGAAGAGCTGTCTAATTTGAGGCCCCACAAAGATGCCCTCTTTAATTTTGGCTTCACTGAGTCGAGGGAATTTTTCATGCAGGTACTCGAATGCTGGTCCATTCTTATCCATGGCTTTTACCAAGTTTTTGACAAGACCGAGCTTGATGTGTAAAGGAGGAATGATGACTTTGTGTGGCTGTGCCAATGGTGGGTGCTGTACATTCGTTTCTCCAGGCTTAAAAAATGCTCTCGGAGGCCAGTCTTTCTTGATGTAGTGCAAATCGATTGCTCTGCTGTCCCACAGACAAAGAAAACAGCAGTACTTTGTATATCCCTGCTGCAAACCCATCAACAGAGATACTACCTTCAGGTCAGAACATATCTGCCAGCCATACTTGCTGTAGTTAATCGTCTCCAATAGCTGCTTTAGATTGCCGTAAGTCTCCTTCATGTAGACCGCATGTGCAATAGGTATGGATGGAAGCTGATTCCCATTATTCAACAAAACCGCCTTTAGGCTCAGTTTTGAAGCGTCTATAAACAGCCGCCATTCGTGGGATCATGTGCAATACCGAGAGCTTGTAGTAGACCATCAATATCGCAGCAGAACACAAGGCTTTCTTCTTTCTTAAAGAAAGATTCGAAGAGCTGATGGCGAGTGCGAAATGAAGTCACTCGGACATTCTGTTCCAGAAGATTCCACTGTCGAAGTCTTGAGGCCAGTATCTCCGCTTTGCTTTTCGACAGATCCAAATCGCGAACAAGATCGTTCATTTCATCCTGGGTAATTTTATGTGGTGCAGATGTTTCGTCAAAGCACGAAAAGTTATCATCCTTACTGCCACGTTGAGGAGAACTCGCCGACGCATGGCCATCCTCATCGTCTGAACTGATAGAAAAATCTGTAGGAGGTTCTGGAATTGGGAGTCCTTCGCATGAGAGACAAGTCGCAGAGCAGATGGTATGTTAGGGTATTCAACTGTCCATTTCTCTTCTTGGTGATGCCCCCAGAAGCTGGTGGTACCATACAGAAATAACAGTCGTTAACGTGATTGGTGGGCTCCCTCCAAATCATGGGCACAGCAAATGGCATTGCCTTTCTTTTGCCATTAAGCCACTGTGAAAGATTTACGGCACAAGTGCGGCAGCATACGTGTGGGGCCCAGTCTTTGTCCTGGTCGCCTATCTTGCAACCAAAATACAAATGATACGCTTTCTTAACTGTTGCACTGATGTTCTTTTTCTGTGCAGCAAATGTCACTTCTCCGCAAATATAACAGAAGTTATTTGTACTATTAACACAGTTACGAGGCATTGCTACTGTTTAGTTACTTTACACTATAGCAATCACTTGTGTATGCTAGAGCTTCGAAAAATATGCGCGAACGAACGGACATTGCACGAGTTAATTGTCACGTCAGCCATTTATAAATACACTATAATTAGCTATTGCTTGATATTGCGCAATCAATTTCGCAACACTCTCAATGGAAACTTACAGCAAATGCTGCATTAACTTCTTTGCATGAAGGGGTGATGCAATATGACGCAAAATTTCGTAATTTCTCACTAAATTGCATTACATTATGCAATAGCATCTATACAATGGACAAAACGTCAATATCTCTGGAACGTGAGCCAATCAACTTTTTTCAATGTGATATTCGTGTTCAGCACGGTGAATTCATCCGGGATTGGGTACTTTCACCTAAGAAGCAATTTCACTGTTGACCAGTGCTATTATACACTGAAACAGCTCAAACGCATACGACACGACTGGACACAACAAACAATGGCGGTCGATGACAGAATAGCGGAATGGCGGTTAAACCAAAAAAAATCAATACTCGATGAACGATTGACGCCGAATCACTCCGGAAATACACGAAGTCACCGCACCATGATATAATAACTTTGTCGCAACCTTGCATTAACCCCAGCATTAACCTTTTACTGTTAAGCTTGTCTGGACAAGGTAAAGTTAAGCAAGTGGCAAGCTTATCGTAAGCTTACGTGTTATCTGGGATATAAATTCGATTGAAAAGATATATTTATATACTGCATACACGCCACATGAAATATATTATTACTTCAATTCACTTTTACGTTAGTTTTACTAAAATAAAATCGTTATTATGACATTTGGATCTTTTAAAAATGGCGTCGGGGGACATATTGCCGCCTCTTTTTCTCGTGTCGTAATACAGATTTGCATGTTTTTGTTAATCTCCCGACGCGGGACCAGAAAGAATATCAAGACCGAGTGACGGCCTGGGTTGAAGTCAATTAATTTAAAAGAGTTCAGAAAACCGAGCAAGACTTCGTGCATAAGGTGTAGGACGCGGGAGACGGGTCAGTCGAGACGACAAACTGCTTTAACTCAAGTTTTAATAAGTTAAAGGATTAGCCTAAGGCTCGCGCTCTCGTCGTCTTTCTATTAAAGATATTTTGCCCGTTTCGTCATTCTTTCTCGTCCCGAAAAAGGAAACCGACTCGGCCGCATTCCGATTCGCCCCCCTCTCTTCTTATTATTAAATCGCGTTTTTCTTTTCTCCTATTCTCTCGCTTGAAACTTCATTTTTTTTTTCTTACAGGTGTTGGTTTCGAACCGGAATTCTCCGATCCGATCGGCAATCTAACTGTGTCGGTTTCTAGGGATGCCGTTTTCAGGTGTTTCGTGCGTCATCTAGGCGGATACAAGGTAAGTTTACCAGATTTAATTTGCCCTCGGTGTGTTTACGTTTTATAAAAGCTTTCACCGGGGAAACCGGGGAGAAAAAAAGAAAATAGACCTTCCGAACTAAGAGCATAACAGGCGTGAAATCGCTTTCGTCCTGCCGACTGTGTCGCTACCGGTACCGCCTTGGGCGTAACTAAATTTACGTGTTTATAAAGTAAGAATTATGCTTCTGTAATAAGGTACGGGAAATTTTCTGTTTATATAAACATGTAATGAGAAAAGTTAGGTTTCGCGAGTTCAATTTCCCCACTTCCTTCTACTTACATAGGTACCTAATTCAGACGAGAGATATCTTCGTTGCATATTTTGGCTACCTTCTTTTGCTTTTATTACAATCAGCATTAAAATAATAAAAAAAAAAAAACATCGGCACCGACCTTAATTATAAAACCTTGTAACCCGCGTTTAGTAAATTTTGAAACTAAAGAAAAATATTTGGTAAATGTTATACGTACACTAGCGACACTTTCTAATTGTACGACCTACAGGGTAAAATAGAGCCCATATCTTTAACGTGGATAGTAAACGGATTTATGCAGTAACTGGCCGCTTCGAAATATGTAAACACAGATGTGCGGTCTCTCTGTCGGTTATTTTAAAAAAGCTTAGACTGGATTTATTAATGTGCGAAGTTGAATGCATCTATTATGTATTTGTTATCTTTGCGTAGGAATAAATTTATTGATGTTTGAAGTATTTCGAATAGCTGTAGTGTTATAAATGGTTTAAAAGGTATTTTCATTTTACAGTTGAACTATGACTAGGAACTAAACAAAGGCATGTTAATTATACAATAAATAGCAATATCAATGGTTATTACTATTTATTCATTTTATACGTATGCAAATAATAATGAAACTATCAAAATGGATCGCATGAAGACATTTAAGTATTTAGCTATACTGAAATCAGTAAAGCACACCTCCGTTATGAATGAAACACTTTTTTCAATATTACTGAACACATGAAAAAAGTGTTTCATTCAATCTAGTTAATGCATAACTAGATTGCGACAGCCCCTATGCAAGATATTAAACAATATAGTAATAAGGATTATTACTACTTCCACTTTTGTTGAAGTGGGTGTTGCGCCAATTAATTTATTAAATGCAGAGAAATTGTAGTAATTTCGTTATTGACAGAAATGCATGTTTGTTTTCCCTGCAGCGTTACCAAATATGCTTATATTTTTTAATCTAATTAATGTCATGATGATTCATATCATTTTTTTTAACTCGATCCGGCTTCCTTCTTAACATTAAATAATAAAGGAGATATGGCGAGGATGCATTCAAAACCATGATTTTATATCAGATTATCAGATATTAGAAGGAAAAGCTCTACACTCGTCAGAAATATTTTTTATTAGTTATAGTATGGTATGTTTCCATTAATATTATAATAGCAAGATAAAATAATATTTCGATTATAAATTCCCTAGTTTCAAAGATTTTACCTCAAAAGTCTCACAAATATTTTCAAAAGAAATACAAAATTTGAATTAGTGCTAAATTGAACAGTAGTGATAGCTATAAATACAAAATGCAGGTTTAAATTAGTAATTAATGATTAGTTTATATAAATATTAATTATTCATTATGTTAATATCGAAAAAAGGAGCCGGGGCGAATTAAAAATAGTTATGAAAACAATCATTGTGAATCAATTGGATTAAAAACACAAACATATTTGGTAAAGCTGTAGGGATTTGTAAAGAAAACAAAACATCTGTTTGTATACAATATTATATTTAAGGTAAGTAAATGAAAAATTCGAATTGTGCTAACGAGGTAGGTCGGCAGGCATAAGTATGCGCCTTGATGTATTTAATTCTCTCTATTTTATAAGATCAATGTTTTTTTCTATGTTTATTTACTGCATTCTTCTTACATTTAAAGTAGATTTACTACAAAAAAACACCGAGACTGCACATCTGTGTTTACATATTTCGAAGGACGGCAGTGAATGCATAAGTCGTCTACTACCCATGCTACACATTTAGGCTCTGTTTTATGCTGTAGGTCGTACAATTAGAAAGTGTCGCTAGTGTACATAAACAATTCTGTAAACGTGATCTCCTGTAATTTTCATAAAATAAATAGCAATATCAAAAATAAATGTATTATTCAAACATTTACTTGAATAAGATTTCAAACAATTATTCTTTATTCAGTATTTGCTTGTTGTCGAATGAAGTGATCAGAAGTAAAAAAGTATAGTGTAAAAATATTCTTACAGGAATAAATATGTTGTGATCCTTTTTCATCAAACAAATTAATAAAAATGCAACGACTTCAGTGGAAGGGTTTTATTGTAGACTTTCGAATTTCTGACACGAACGCACACCAACTTATATTATAATTAGGGTTAAAGAGTTATGACTATATCGTGCTGTGTGATAAAAAGATTATTCCTTTTATTCGATTAATTCAGTTTTAACATCCAACCCTGCAGTAGTTTACGCAAAAGGTTTTCCGATGATGTTTCAGACCTAGACTAAATAATATGTGAATAAATTTGAAATGTGAGGATTAAAATTGATACTAGTATAATGCAGTTCAGACCAAAATTTCTTGAATATTTAATAATAGCCAATTTTTTTTTTATATTTACTCTAATAGCCAGAAATATTACATAGATATTTTTAAAAATATATTTTATAAATGCTTTTCGTGAGAGGTTTTTGAATATATTTTTCATATTTTTTTTCTAAATATAGATAAAATATTCAATTAAAATATTTATTCCATATTTTAAAATTAATGTAAGCGCAATATTTTTTCTAAAATATTCGTAAAATATTATTTATATGAAAATTGAGATTTTTTTTATGCAATCTATTTAATTTGTAAAAATGAACTAAAATTCTTCTTGGTTATTTAAAATGTATAACGTCGATAACGAAAAGTTGAAATATACATAGAGTTGTCTAAAAGGCAAGAACTTGTTTTTTCACACTCACCATACAAGTTAATAATCGATAATTCTGGCATCTCTTAAGGCATACTGAAGGTTTATCAAATTAATCATTATTTTTTAATTGAAGTGTTCTAAATAAAAAAAACAAACGTATTTATTATCATTTTATTTGAATAAGCCAATAAAAATGAAAAATACTCATTTTTAAGTCTAGCCTTGGCTGGTGCCAGGTACAACCCTATGGCTTTTTCATATCTTCGGTAGTGGCGCTCTCATGGCGTTTCCTTGTGGCCTCTAAAACAATGCCAATTGTATTAGATCATACCATGCATAAAACATCGTACAACATTTGGAGCATTTATAATAATTGGAGTGGTAGCTACATTCTAATACTTACGATACTTATTTTTACTGTATTTCATAATATTTGAAAACATTCTACGTACAAACAATAAAACAACACAACGTATTCTAACATCTATTTGAGGTTATGACGCTTATCTACCGAGATGAATCTCTTAAGCAAATCAACTAGCAATTTATCTGGTAGATGCAGTACATATATGATGCATAAAATTCCTACAATTATATTATTAAACGATTTCTGTACATAGCGATATTGAGCATTCCAATTATCTTATAAATGCCATGACATGTCAAAGTTTTGCTTACCTCGTAGTCACCACAAAAACTAAAACACACCCCGCAACAATTAATTACACAGTTAACCCTAATCTGCCCTAATCGTATACTATCATAAACTATAACATGTAACGGACAAACGAATGAAAACGTTGATGATACGCACGTGCGCGTATGCATTCTATGTACCTAATCCATAGACACATAAACAATACTAAATCATATAACACCGGCACCGTAATGAATAGAGGTGTTGTGTTGACGTTCGCAACTCACAAATATTACAAATAATATAATACAAAACGCAGATATATTAATAGAAAAGTTACAGCGCTCAACTTAGATACTAATTAAATCATGTTAGATATATATTATCTAATTTAATCTTTAAACTATCATTTTAAATAGGTACATACCTACTTAATATGTATGCATATTTTACCCATTTTATATTATTCGTCCTACGCATCAAATGTACAAAAGCAAAAATTCAATCTTTTTTTTTTTATATGAAATAAATATTTACAGAAATACAAAGCAAAATATTCTTGCAGAGTTATGAAAAATATATTGAGAAAACATTTGCAATAAAATATTATTAATGCTACATAATATATATATTTTTTAAATGTTTTCCTAATATGATTTCTATAATATATTTTATGCATATTATATTAATATAACTAATATTCAAGAAAGATTTAATATTTTTTAAATATTTATAAAATATGAAATAAATATAGTTGGTCACTGGGGGTGATACAAAGATTATTCCTTTTTATTCGATTAATTCAGTTCTAACATCCAACCCTGCAGTAGTTTACAAAAAAGGTTTTCCGATGATGTTTTCAGACGTAGACTAAATAATATCGCGTTGTCTATAATGTGAATAAATGTGAAATGTGAGGATTAAAATTAATACCAGTATAATGCAGTTCAAACCAAAATTTCTTGAATATTTATGTAATAGCTAACTTTTTATATTTATCGATTAATTTTTGTGGAATTATTGCTTAATTGAAATAAAATTTATTTAGAAACTACGTTTCGACAATTTATTTCAAGCTTCCTAACTCCTCCCATGTAATTAATTATTTGTTTCTATTACTTCCTTCTTTTTTTCCGCAGTTGTCTCATACAGTTTTTTTTTTTAAATTTTTATTAAATTTATGTTCGACAAACAACTTATGTTGTGGGGGAAAAAAAAAGAAAGAAGTAATAGAAACAAATAATTAATTACATGAGAGGAGTTAGGAAGCTTAAAAAAGACAATAAATCGTCGAAACGTAGTTTCTAAATAAATTTTGTTTCAATTAAACCGCAATTCCACCAAATTAATCGCTAAATATTATTTTGAAAAGTAAACGTAAAAAGAATTAAGTTAGTTATTGTGATAAACACAGCGACAGAGTTTAAAATGAATATCTGACAAATAAATTGTCATTTTAACGTGACCTAGAACCTCTGCAGAACGACAATAGTTCTTCTTATCCATGTACTTTTTTTTTTTTTAAATTCTTGCCCTGTATTGTATACAATAGATTTATTCGGAAATACAAACATCAGAATTTATCTTGCAAGAGCGAATGGCACAATAGCACGATGCGCATTGGCGTCTTCTTTCACTGTTATTTTACTTTTTTTTTATTTATTTTACTTAAACCACCACTAGCTTTACCTTTTACACAATGCACCTGTTGTTTCTAAAACTGCAGGGATAGTTTAAAACTAATAAATAAACTGGTTATCAGTGAATCAACAGAAATGTGTGTTGAAGCGTCGTATGTCAAAACTGTCAATCTCGTATAAACAAAAACACAACAAACAGTATCACACAGTGGAAAAACATTTGCAGAAAGTGCTTATTGTAAATGGAAAATAAAAAGAAACAATCTTCCAACAGAATAGAGATTTATTTTTAAAACTAAAACCAATGCAAGAAATCTTTAAATAGAATGAAGAAATCGTCAAAATATACATCAAAAAAAGCAATTTATTCAGTAGTACCAATTTGGCTGGTATTGCTAACAGTATTTTTATTTGCGTATCAAGTTAAATTACTGCCAGGTAGGACTAAGAATGTGTGTTAATATAGAATCGAAATAGTTGGGATAGTCCCAGGACTGGTATGGGATTGCGTGGGCTGGCCGCTCGTTGCTGATAAATTGACTTCATGAATGGCTCTCCAATTCAATCTACCTGTTGCTGGCCACCGTCTAAAAGTAGCACGCATTTAGTTACCTATACCATGATGATGACAATAAATATATTACGCGGTATTTGTAATCCTTGCGCGTTTCCGGGTGCCCCGAAATTTATATATATTTCCCTTTATAGAATGATAAAACTCCCACCGTTCGCTTTGTATAGGTCTCTCGGGGTTCCATCTGCGGGCAAATGAACTGAGGCGGGAAACAAAAAAAAAAAAAAAACCAACAAAAGGAAAGGGCGGAAGAAAACAAATTAGTTCTGCGTGCGGGCTGTTATGTTTTATACGCCGCGAGATACGTCGCGCGAAACACCTGCTTACAACATCCTAACGTACGGCCATATCAACCCCTTGAATAACAAATAAATAAAATACGGCCGAAACATATTGGGGAGCAGGGCCAGGCGGAGGCGGTGAGCGTGGATGTCGCAAAAGCACAAATCAATAGCCATTTGTTAAACATGTGTACTACATCGAGAATTGTTCCGTCAACTATTCGGTTCTGGATACGTGAATGTATATTTTCCCGTACACCGCACGACATTACATGGATCGTTAGGCAGCATTTCCCCAGTTACAATTGAATAACGGCAGGAGATGAATTTTCACATCGGCAAATACGGTTAGAAATTATTTATTAAGGAAAAGAGATAAAAAAAAAAACGCTTCAAAAATGTAATGTAATTTTGGTGGAGGCGCCGTGCAGTGGGCTAAAATCCAAAAATGTGGATTAAAAACTAAAATCTAAAATAAACAGTGTCTATAATAATTACTATGCTAATGTTGAACTATCAATTTCAAATCGTGATACTAATAAATTTTGGTCATTCATTAGGAATAAAAAAAGGAGTCTCGTTACAACTAATACATTAACTTTTAATGACACTGAATATTCTACATCACTGGATAAAGTTAAAGGTTTTTCTTTATATTTCTCTAGTGTTTTTGGTGAACCAGCACAGTATACTACCAATTTCTCAATCAACTCAGATATTAATTCTGTTGACATTGATTTAATCACGGAGGAGGATATCCGGTCTGCTATTAATAAATTAAAATCTAATACATCTGTCGGTGTAGATGATATTCCAACCTATATTTATAAGGGTTGTGCTGATTTCTTTATTTTGCCTCTTAGTCATATATTTAACTTATCTATCAAGAACAACTCATTTCCTGATGAATGGAAAACTTTCTAAGGTATTGCCGATATATAAAAATGGTGACGCTAAGTCAATGTCTAATTATCGACCAATTTCAGTTTTGTCAGCTGTTGTAAAGATTTTTGAATATATCATATATGATAAGATGTATGCACAGATTAAACATTACCTGTCTGATCATCAACATGGTTTTTTTTAAAGGGAGATCCATTGAATCAAATTTATTGATTTTTTCGCATGATATCTCAGATGTACTTTTTAATAAATCCCAATTGGATGTAATCTTCACAGATTTATCCAAAGCATTTGATAAGGTGGATCATGATATTCTTTTGAAAAAACTACATGGATTTGGATTTTCACATAGCCTTTTAATTTTTTTTTGGATCTTATTTATCTAATCGTAGGCAAGTGGTATTCTTTGATGGTGCTTATTTAGATCCTTTTTTAACACTAACGGGAGTACCCCAGGGAAGCAATTTGGGACCACTTTTGTTCCTATTATTTTTTAATGATATTGTAGATATCCTTGAGCACACAAAGTGTTTACTTTATGCAGATGATTGTAAAATTTATAGAAGAATTAATACATCCACTGATTGCTTTCATTTACAAAGTGATTTACACAAAATATTTGACTGGTGTCAACTTAACAAACTTTCTTTGAATATTGATAAGTGTGCAATTGTTAGTTTTACTCCTTACTTTTTTAATTACCAGTTAAATAATTTCCCCCTTACTCGCAAGAACTCTATTAAAGATCTTGGAGTTGTCTTTGACTCATCTTTTCACTTTTCTGAACATATACAAGCGATTGCTGCTGATGCTTGCCCGTAATCTGGGTTTCATCAGACGAAATACCTCTAATTTTACTAATTTAAAGTCAATTATTCTTCTATATAATGCATTAGTAAGATCTAAAGTGGAATTTGCGTCCGCAGTTTGGTCTCCCCATATAAAAAAGGATAGTGATCTTCTTCAGAAAGTACAAAATAAATTTTTGCGTTATCTTTATTACAAGGAATATGGACATGGTCCACCTTTTCAATCGTACTATAACATTCGTAAAAAGTTTCAGTTACCGCCGCTTATAGGTAGACGGGAGGTTGCTATGATATATGTGCTCTTTAAGGTTTTCAATAATGTATTTGACAATGCAAGATTGTTGTCACTGTTTCGCTTACATGTACCTTATTATAGTACCAGACCGATTCCACCTATGTTTATCAGCAATAACTATTTGTCACCAATAACTAAAATATGCAAACTATATAATGATTTTTATCGTGAAATAGAGATCTTTGGAGTAACGAGACATGGTTACTTTGCGTCTGCCAGAAATGCAATATACTTCAACCGACAGTGATATATCTAATTTTTGGATGGGATTATTTTTTAAGGAACACAGTAGGTGCTATTTACTTTGTTGAGGTGGCTTCTCTCTGACATTCCTTCATTCTTCTTTTCTTATTTCTTTTCTTACTTTTTTAACTATTATATTTGTAACTCTGTGAATGCACTAAGGTCTGCGATGATGTATTTATGTGTGTTTGTTTAAGTTAAGGGCACATGTAATTAGGACTAAGTCTTGTTTGTGTCCTTTTGGATAAATAAATAAATAAATTAAGGGAAAACTAATCGTTGTATCGAATTCTACTAATTCAACCGTCAGTTTTATACCCTAAACTTTCTTTCGTAAACTTAATATTTAAAAAGTTATACCACCAATTTTTTATAAATATTTATGTAGTAATAATTCAATAACGATATGGGATGAATTTCACATCGGCAAATATATTTAGCAATTATTTATTAAGGAAAAGAAAAGAAAAACGCTTAAAAAATTAAGATATAATTTTGGTGGAGGCGCCGCGCATTAGTGGGTTAAAAGTGATAAATGTGGAATCATTTATTTGCCGTAAAATGTAAAACAAAAAAAAAAAAAATACTGTTTTCCAGTTTTACGGTAAAGTAAATAAACATCTCAGAGATGATATGATAATGAAGGGAAAATATTTTCTCAGCTTACTGGAGCATTATAGTTTATGAAAGGTTGGCAAACGTTAGCATTTATTACCATTCCCCCTTCCAATTATTTTTTTTCTAAAATATTAGAATCAAAATCTATTTTCTTCGTTCGTAGTTTACACGGCCAATCATCAAAATCTCCTTGGTTAGATAATATTTTGTTGAATGCTGCAACTGGATAATCATGAGTTGCTGTTACTCTCATTTCAGCAGCAAAAGTTGTTAATCGCTTAAGTAGTTACACCGAGAGAGGAAGATGTATTAAATTAACAGAGAAAAAAAAATAGAGATCCAACAAAAAAACATGGTTAAATACAGTCAAACAAAAATCCTTTTTGCTTTAAAGTAAAGAAATCTAAATGTTAAAATAATTGTATGTAGATTATTTTACAATGTTTTTGGCATTGTTTTAATAATAGAGAGAATTTTATTTTAAACCTTAAATATTGTTAGAGCAATAAGTGTTTGGGGTAAAATAAACAACCACTTCATGCTACATCCACTAAAAAGATTCGTTAAAATGTACAAAATGGCAGCTGGGTTTGAAGGTCATTCAAAACGGACCACTCAAGAACAATGGATTTTTGCGAACATGTCCCTACTGTAATATACTGTGCTATCAGTTTATTTATGTGTAATTAAGAAATTTGTGACTACATCCCTGTGTGCTTGAAGGATTGGGTAAACCTTTCTTTTCTGAAGTTCGAGTGCTAGTCAAATCGTCTAATGGACAGACTATAATATATTGTTGTGATTTTTTAGAACCTTTTCATTGGTATATATTTTGTTAGTGTTAAATTTTTATGGGAATTTATTAAAATATGATAAAACTGATAATGAATAAAATAATAGCTTGTATTAATGTGGATAAATAACACGGAGATTTATATATTGTGAAATTAATCTCGCAAAGCAAAATTAATGCTTATTTAATTTGACGTCATTTAAATTTATCTGAGGATAACATGGAAGAGACAGGTTCAGTGTGAGTTACTTATTAAACTGGTTATCCAATATCATCCTGGCGATTTTTTAGCTTGTCAAAACCTGCCGACAGAAACAAATGAGGTACGTGTTGTGAAGATTTAACACGCAACCCACCTTCCGGATTTCGACTCAATATCGGCAGCCCCGATGTCGATGTGCATCCGTACCTTTAACTTTCGACGGTGTTTTAGTATTATAGCCGTTAAAATGTGGCACGCATCTAGCCAGATGTAATAATAGTGCAAATATGACAAATGGATGAAAAGCGCCGCAAACTTGGGATCATTTATAATACACACAGCTGCGGACTATGGGCCTTGCTTGTGACCGATAGCTCGGGCTTTACTCACTTTATGATAAAACACCAAATTGGTTATACATTTGCACGGCTCGGCCCTGATCCGCTACCGATGAATACCTCTCTCCGGCAATATTTCTACTGTTTATAGAAGGTAATAAAACGAGATGAAGGGTGTTTGGAAGCGAATAGATTTGAAAATAAAAAGGAAAATACTATTGATTTTACCCTTTTTTTTTAAGGATCGCAACCGATTTAAAATGCCAAAATGATGGATACGAGGGAGGTGTGATAAGATTTAGGACCTCGTTTTAAAGGCGATACCACATTTAATTATTTCACTTTTTTTTTTTTAATAATTTGGGGTGCATTCGCAGCGATTAGGTAAGATGTATGTATGTATGTATGTAATAGAAGGGTGGTGTTACACTGCGACCTAAAATATCTATTGTGTCCCCTATTCTTGCTGCTTTACAGCTGGCCTTCCAATTCTATTCCTTTTAAAAAGTGTAGGATGTCAGAGGGCCCCAGTCTAGGTAAGTCTCCCTCTTCAATTTCACATGCACCCAGGTACAATGCCCTCGGGTTGCACAGTGCTACGCAGTTTGAGAGAGGTGGATGGATGTTTCATCCTGTTCCCCACAAAATCTGCATTCAGGATCTTTTTCCAATCCAAGCTTACTCAGGTGTCCTTTCAGTCTACAATGGCCTGAAAGTATTTCTGTTAATATGCGAACATTGTTCTTACTCAGGTTGATGCATACTGTTAACCTCTTCTGGTTATAAGTTCCCAGAAGAATTTTACTTTGCCTCATTCCCTGGAGATTTTCCCAGTAACTGGATTTCTCTGCTCCATTTCCATTTTCAGTTTCTTCAGTATTGTACTGCTACTTAACCCGCAAAAGGGTTCAGGCCCTACGAAAGGCATTCCAGCCCCTTTTTTTTGCGAGGTTATCCGTTATTTCGTTTCCTTCCACTCCTGTGTGACCCGGAACCCACAGGAGGGTTACTTTATTTCTTTTGCCTAGCTCATTTAGTTTTCCTAGGCATTCCCAGACCATCTTGGAGCTGATTTCATATGAGTTCAGCGCCTTGATGGCTGCTTGACTATCAGACACGATGATGATCTCCTGCTTCCGATAGTTCCTTTCCATAATGAACTGAACACATCTTCCAATAGCGTGTATTCCGCCTGAAATATACTGGGTATTTTCCCAAGCTTTCGAAATATGTAGTTCTAGGCCCATATATTCCTATTCCAGTTCCTTCTGCCGTTTTGGAGCCATCATTAGGTAAGATAGGAAGTACCTAAATATTATTTATTTATTTATTAATAAATAAAATGTAATATAAATTAGCCAGTAATTAATAAAACTCAATTTGTTATCTTATATATCTCTATACATTGACTTGATTGTTTTTAAACGTAAAATAAGAGCTATAACTAACAGCTTCTTGCGGGTTTCGCCGTGTGTCAAAACTTTCACTCGACGTTTCGCTGTTCATACTGACAGCTTCTTCAGGACAACTGAACTGATTCTCCATGGTTCGACATTCTTCTTATATACGCCCCTGGTGCATCCAACCGTGTAGTTTCCGCTCCATTGACCGTGACGGTTCGTAGTAGGCTCTTCCACGTGTTGCTAAGGTGGTACCCTTCTTCTCTGTTAACGGTTTTATTCTTTTCTATTTCTATGGCTTCCCTGATGAGTCTTTTCCCGTAGTTCTTGGTGGTAGTTATTACTTTTACATTCTTGAAATCCATTTTGTGTCCGGTGTCGTGCATGTGTTCTGCCACGCTGATTGCTCGGTCCTTCTTAATCTTGCGTCCCTCTCATGTTCTTTTATTCTTATGTCGATGGCTCTTCCTGTTTGTCCGACGTAGCACTGTCCGCATTGGCATGTTATCTTGTAGATACCTTCTGTGCGCCCCTTGGGTATATTATCTTTTGCGGTCGGTAGATACTGCTGGATCGACGTTGCAGTCCCGAAGCGTACTTGTACGTTACTTTTCTTCAAAATTCGGCCTACTTTTTCGGTGACTCCTGCTATGTAAGGTAAACACGCCACCGCTCTTCGTGGTTCTGTAGTTTTCTCCAGTGTCGTCTTCTTCTTAGTGGCTCTCCTTATGTCGATGTCAGTGTAACCATTCTTCTTTAGTGCTTTCTCCAAATGTATCTTTTCACTGGTAAGATGTTGTTCGTCACTGATGGTTTCAGCTCTGGATAGCAATGTTTGTATTAATGTCTTCTTCTGCATCGGATGATGGTGAGATCTTGCAATGCAGATATCTATCGGTGTGCGTCTTCTTTCTAAATACTGCGTGCTGTAGCATTTCCTCTTTTGTTTTCTTAACCATAACATCCAGGAAAGGAAGATTTCCATTTTGTTCTTTCTTCATGGTAAACTTGATGGCTGGGTGCTGTGAGTTTATGTGTTTCAAGAACTGTTGTAGTTTTTCTTCTCCGTGTTGCCATATTACAAAAGTATCGTCGACATATCGCAGCCAACACTTGGGTTTCATATCGCTGGAACTTCTTCAAATGCTTCCATAAACAAGTTGGCTATTACTGGTGATAAAGGGCTTCCCATTGCTGTTCCGTTCTTCTGCTCGTAGTATTTTCCTTCATACAAAAAGTATGTCGTGGGTAAGCACAGTTTCACTAATTCGGCTCTGGATAGCAATGTTTGTATTAATGTCTTCTTCTGCATCGGATGATGGTGAGATCTTGCATGCAGATATCTATCGGTGTGCGTCTTCTTTCTAAATACTGCGTGCTGTAGCATCCCTCTTTGTTTTCTTAACCATAACATCCAGGAAAGGGAGATTTCCATTTTGTTCTTTCTCCATGGTAAACTTGATGGCTGGGTGCTGTGAGTTTATGTGTTCCAAGAACAGTTGTAGTTTTTCTTCTCCGTGTTGCCATATTACAAAAGTATCGTCGACATATCGCAGCCAACACTTGGGTTTCATATCGCTGGAACTTGTTCAAATGCTTCCATAAACAAGTTGGCTATTACTGGTGATAAAGGGCTTCCCATTGCTGTTCCGTTCTTCTGCTCGTAGTATTTTCCTTCATACAAAAAGTATGTCGTGGATAAGCACAGTTTCACTAATTCGACTCTGGATAGCAATGTTTGTATTAATGTCTTCTTCTGCATCGGATGATGGTGAGATCTTGCAATGCAGATATCTATCGGTGTGCGTCTTCTTTCTAAATATTGCGTGCTGTAGCATTCCCTTTTTGTTTTCTTAACCATAACATACAGGAAAGGGAGATTTCCATTTTGTTCTTTCTCCATGGTAAACTTGATGGCTGGGTGCTGTGAGTTTATGTGTTCCAAGAACTGTTGTAGTTTTTCTTCTCCGTGTTGCCATATTACAAAAGTATCGTCGACATATCGCAGCCAACACTTGGGTTTCATATCGCTGGAACTTCTTCAAATGCTTCCATAAACAGTTGGCTATTACTGGTGATAAAGGGCTTCCCATTGCTGTTCCGTTCTTCTGCTCGTAGTATTTTCCTTCATACAAAAAGTATGTCGTGGATAAGCACAGTTTCACTAATTCGGCTCTGGATAGCAATGTTTGTATTAATGTCTTCTTCTGCATCGGATGATGGTGAGATCTTGCATGCAGATATCTATCGGTGTGCGTCTTCTTTCTAAATACTGCGTGCTGTAGCATTCCCTCTTTTGTTTTCTTAACCATAACATCCAGGAAAGGGAGATTTCCATTTTGTTCTTTCTCCATGGTAAACTTGATGGCTGGGTGCTGTGAGTTTATGTGTTCCAAGAACTGTTGTAGTTTTTCTTCTCCGTGTTGCCATATTACAAAAGTATCGTCGACATATAGCAGCCAACACTTGGGTTTCATATCGCTGGAACTTCTTCAAATGCTTCCATAAACAAGTTGGCTATTACTGGTGATAAAGGGCTTCCCATTGCTGTTCCGTTCTCCTGCTCGTAGTATTTTCCTTCATACAAAAAGTATGTCGTGGATAAGCACAGTTTCACTAATTCGGCTCTGGATAGCAATGTTTGTATTAATGTCTTCTTCTGCATCGGATGATGGTGAGATCTTGCATGCAGATATCTATCGGTGTGCGTCTTCTTTCTAAATACTGCGTGCTGTAGCATTCCCTCTTTTGTTTTTTTAACCATAACATCCAGGAAAGGGAGATTTCCATTTTGTTCTTTCTCCATGGTAAACTTGATGGCTGGGTGCTGTGAGTTTATGTGTTCCAAGAACTGTTGTAGTTTTTCTTCTCCGTGTTGCCACATTACAAAAGTATCGTCGACATATCGTAGCCAACACTTGGGTTTTATATCGCTGGAACTTCTTCAAATGCTTCCATAAACAAGTTGGCTATTACTGGTGATAAAGGGCTTCCCATTGCTGTTCCGTTCTTCTGCTCGTAGTATTATCCTTCATACAAAAAGTATGTCGTGGGTAAGCACAGTTTCACTAATTCGGCTCTGGATAGCAATGTTTGTATTAATGTCTTCTTCTGCATCGGATGATGGTGCATAATCTTGCATGTAGATATCTATCGGTGTGCGTCTTCTTTCTAAATACTGCGTGCTGTAGCATTCCCTCTTTTGTTTTCTTAACCATAACATCCAGGAAAGGGAGATTTCCATTTTGTTCGTTCTCTCTAAGAGCTATACTTTTGGCCCCAAACCATAAAACAGATATTTTAATTCAAACTACGATCAAACCACAATATTTAAATAATCTTAAATTTTCTACGGCATTAATTGAGCCGGGCAGTGTAGGATGTAAGATAAAATGACACGCAGAGACGCAATATTAGAAAATACGTTGGAAGTATATATGGCGAATAATAAAGGCCCCAACATAGAGCCTCGCGGTACCCCGATATAAGATCTTACACAACAGTATAAGCAGAAAAAAAAATGTTAAGCGCGTTACTTTATTATTGCAATTATATTTAAAACTTTTAAACAGGTTAAACATATTTTATATGTAGCAATTTCTTTCTCTTCTCTATAAATGATGTTTATTTTATTCAGTGGAAAGTATTGGAGTCGCTTTGGAACCCTCTGGGTGTTACGCATCGCAAAAAAATTTCTGATGAGGGTTAAATAAATACCCCGACAACATATATCTTGTTGTTTTAGCAAACCTTTTTTTTCCTCCTCCGCGTATTGGTACTCAAATATAAACAACATCCTCGTGCGCGCACCTCCTGGCATACGTAGTATATCAGAAATTGTAATACGGAAAGCATATAAGCGTACGAACTCGCTGAGAAGAAACTGAAATGCCCGAGGGGGATATTCCTGTTACTATTAAAATTTTAAATTGCTAGCCGTTGCGTTGCAGGAACAATCGAATTGCTCCAATTGAATCTCAAAAATGGGGCTTCAAAAAAACATAATTAAACTCCCATATTTTCACAGCGCGTCTAGTTAGTTACAAGTCTTCCTTGGGAGTTGAAAATAGTCGATTCTTAGCGAAATTATTTTGTATATACATATATACAGAGTTAGACAAATATATGGATCCTTTCGAATATCCTTAATATCCGATTCTACGGTCAAAATTCCCTGTCCGATAATTCTTGCACTAATGTACTGATCAGCGACTTATATTATAGTTCAGTGCGAGGAAATGTAGTAGGAGTTTATGGAAATTCGTTCTAATGCTATAGTAATATCTTGAGCAATAACTTCATTAGTCGCGACTTTTTGGTCGTGCGCTTTTCGGTAAATTTCTAACACTCTCTCAAAGTTTTACCAACGATAGATTTGAGGGCGTGGCATCAGAAAGGATCTAGGTCACGCTCAGGCTTGTTCATTCATTCATCATTCATTCAAGTTAGGGTGGCACTTGATGTCCGGGCACTTGAGCTTGATGCTCATTGCACCATCCCTATTGATTCTCTTATTTCCACTCGAGCAGCTTGGTGTGCTCTATAAAGCCCAGTATCTTGCCCAGTGGAAACTTGAGGACCTTCGAGGGCTCCAATAGATCTCTCCCGAAATATTTCTGCCTGAGTACCTTTAGTTCCTCACATGTGCAGATTACATGTAAACTCGTTTCCTCCTGTAGTTCGCATCTTCTACACCACGGTTCGCTTACACGGCCTGTGTTGTATAGATGCTTTTTCAGAGGACAGTGTCCAGTTACCAACCCAGTAATGGTTTTAACTTCTTTCTTACTGCGCTTGAGTAGGTTATCAGAGAAACTACCATCCCCATCCCCTATCAGCGTTTTGGTATGGAGTTGACTTTCAGTCGACCTCCATTTCTTTGTACTTTCTTTATCTAACCAGGTCCAGATCTCCCTTCTTGCGGAATCTTTAGTAATCCCACATGCGGGCTCTGGACCCATGAAGTGTCTCTTAGAGCCTTCCTTGCTAGTTCATCGGCTATTACGTTGCCTTTATTTCTCATGTCCGGCACCAAATCAGAGACACCGTGTGTCTCGTGCCAGTGCATTGAGGGATTGTTTGCAGTCCCTTTTGACCTAGTTACAGGGTTTGAGACTGCCTTAATGACAGCCTGGCTGTCAGTCATTATATTAATTTTCCTCCTCATGTAGCCCCCTGCTGCAAGGGCGAATACCTCTGCCTGGAAGACCGTTGTATGTTTCCCCGGCTTATGAATATCCTTTGATTAGGACTGGGCCCAGAAATACCGGCTCCTGTCCCCTGGCTGGATTTGGATCCATCCGTGTACCAGTTTTCGTTAGCAGTGATTTCACTACGTGCCTGGTCTCTATTCGGTATGGAGATTTTCACCTTTTCAGTGAAGATAATTTCGGGTACCATGCTGTCCGTGGGCATTTGTTAGCAATGGCCCGTCAGCAACGTGCCCGTAGTATAAGTGTGCCTCCCACCCTGAAGTTGGGATGCCACAGGTTGTTGGCTTTCAGTCTAAGGATCGCATTCATTGCCTCCGCTCTCACATAGAGTTCAGGGGGGGAGGCCCCAAGGTCTCCCTGTACTGTTAGTTGCGCCAGTGATACCAGCAACGCCTGTCTCTGGACAGCGGTCAGCAGCTTCGCTGCGGAGGACACTTCTGTCCTCCTCCACCAGACTACTGCCCCGTATGTTATCGCCGACGAAAAAATGTCATGACGTATCTAACCCAAACCCGTGGAAAATATGCCAAAGAATTCTGAAGATCGGTTTCAAATTTTCCTATAAAAAGGTTAGTTATGAAGGGAGATAAGCTATTACCTATTCAGTCTGTTGATTTGAAAGAAATTTTGTTTCATGCAGAGCTTCGCCAAAGAAATGAAACTATCAACTTCATTACTGTCCAATTGATTACCTTTCAAGAAATCTTCTAAAATAAGTCAAGTGATATCAACGGGGACGCTGGGAAACAGTGAGCTCACATCAAATGAAACTAAAACTTCATTGTCAGTAAGTTCAATGTTTTTAATCTTTTCAATGAACGCGTGTGAATTTTTGTTAAGCTTTTCCATTTAACCGACTCTGTATCTCTAAAATCAAAATAGTTAGCTATTGTAGGATGTTCTCGTGAACACGCTGTATATCCTATAGATGAAGGTTTGAGCGTCTGAGCCCGATCTGGTAATATTTTATACCTATATCCTCCTCCTGTTATCGTTTGATTCTTTCGTCGACCTTCTATATTATTTAGACGCGAGAGCAGAATCTAATCAGGCAACAAAGATATAAACCATTTCTTTAATTTTTGCGTTTTCCAAAATAGCACCTGTGGGAAATTAGACGCGATGTACAAGATGACAGTGGAAAACGATAGAGAGAGAGACCTTTTCAGGCAGTTTGCTTGTGTGCGCTCTTAAGTAATTAAAATTATATGAGGTACCCCCCCCCCCCCCTTAGCCAAATGAAAATCGCATCATTTTTCCGATTAATCCCGCGGAATGCGCGCCGCTGGGAGAATTGCGTTAAAATGCAATTTTAATATCGCCATTTCGGACATGTCGATCGTGAAGGAAATGACGCGCCTCAAAGGATCTACGGCCGATGTGAACCACGTTGATATGTTAATAGATTCCTTTTTATTTACAAGGAAACCCTTCCTCGTTTTCAGGTGGGATGGGTAAAAGCTGACACGAAGGCAATCCAGGCGATCCACGACCATGTTATAACGCACAATCCGAGGATTTCGGTATCCCACACCGACCACACCACCTGGAATTTACATATCCACAACGTTCAAGAGGAAGATGACGGTCAATACATGTGCCAAATAAATACGGACCCGATGAAAAGTCAGGTAAGTAAAACAGAGCGTCCCAGTTAGTGTGCGTCGGCGTTCGTTATCTATCGAAAGGTGGTTCGCCGTGTTGACGGAGCAACTTCAGACCTCGCAACACGTAATGAAAGGCCCACTCACTCAAAGCCAATCAACCGAGATTGTAGTTCACCATCAATTAACGTACCCCGGGCCTTTATTATAGAGACAGAGTGTCGGATACTTGCCCTTTGCCAAACTTCGTATTATATCATCGTTGGGGAATCCCATCTGGCGGCGCCCTAACCACCTTCCATCCGACTACAAATCGGCATCCCAATTTAATATCGTGCCCCCAATCCTCGATAAATAATTGAATACAGGAACGCTTAATTCGATTTGATTTCGTTGTAGGGAAATTATTTTCAGAACACCTTAATAGATATCGAAAAATATGCTTCTTCCAACATTTACTCCTGTATGTTAGAACTTAGAACTTTTATTATAACAATAACTAACAGCTTCTTGCGCAGTTTCGCCGTGTGTCAAAACTTTCGCTCGACGTTTCGCTGTTCATACTGACAGCTTCTTCAGGATAACTGAACTGATTCTCCATGGTCCGACATTCTTCTTATATAATAATAATAATATATATATATATATATAATATACGTAATCCCAAGATACCTCTCGGTGTAGGGATATATTATTCTATGTTCTGCATTTTTCCACCTTCCTCTATCCTTGGCGATATTTCTTGCCTCCTCCACACTCATCCCTCTTCTCCTTATAGCCTTTGCCACTGTGTTGTCCCAATTTTCTGGAGGTCGTCCTCTTCCTGTTCTTGCATCACTCTTGCTTCCCATACTCTCCTCTTTGTCTCGTTTTCCCATCCTTTGAACGTGTCCCACCATCCCAGCTGTTTTCTTCTAAGAAGTCTAATATTGATTTTGTTTCCAATTCTGTCCTCACGTCTTCGTCCTGATCCTGTCTCGTCTTGTATTCCTTTAACCCTCGTAGGTACTTCATTTCGGTCGCCTGAAGTTTACTTTTCCATGTCGTATTTATTGTCCATGTCTCACTACCATACATCAGAGTTGGTCTATATACAGTTTTAAAAATTGTCATTTTAGTTTTTCTAGTTATTTCTTTTTTCCTTATAAATGTACGGTTAATTGAATGATATAATCTTATTGTTTTTTCTATTCTTTCTTGTATGTTTTTATCTTGTTTTCCGTCGTTCTGTATAATTACTCCTAGGTATTTATATTCTATTCACTTGTTCTATATTCTTTCCATTGATTCTAATGTTAATTTTCTCTTTATCTGCATTATAACCCATTACCTTCGTCTTTTCTGTGTTTATTATCATGCCATATCGTTCTAGTGTCTTATTCCATATGTTAATGTTTTGTTGTAGTCCTTCTTCAGTTCTTGCCATTATCACCACATCATCTGCAAATGCACATTCTGATATTTCTACTCTCTTCAAATTTCTGTATCCAACTGTTAGTTTTCTCATTTGGGGTTGACATTCCTTTATGACTTGATCCAGCAGTACATTGAATAGCAATGGACTTTATAACACTCCTTGCCTAAGACCATCGTTGTAAGAAAGGTTTCTGACTTCATGTTTTGATATATTACATAAGTCTCATTAATCTTTATACAGTGATTTAATTGCCTCAATTATTAGTCGACTAACCCCTCTTTGTTCTAATATTTTCCACATTCTCGTTCTAGGTACTCTGTCGAAGGCTTTTTGTAAATCGATGAATAGGAAGTACGCTTTCGTTTTGCTTTTGATCGATTTCTCTATAATTTGTTTCAATGTGAAAATATGATCTTGCGTACTTCTTCCTCGTCTAAATGCACTTTGTGCCTCTTCCAGGGTAGGTTCTATGATGTCTCGTAGTTTTCTTTCTAATATTCGTTCATAGATCTTTGCTGCTGTGCTTAGTAACGTTATACCTCTATAGTTATTACACTCTTTTTGATCACCGTTCTTATATATTGGTACAATTACTCCTGTTGTCCAGTCCTTGGGTACCTTTTTCTCCTTCCATGCCTTATTACAGATTTTCCAAAACAATTTGGTACCATCATCGCCCATGTTCTTAAACATCTCTGCTGCTATTTTATCATGTCCAGCGGCCTTTCCGTTTCTAATCTTGCTTATTGCTTCTTTGACTTCTTCTATTGTGATTTCCAGATTTTCTGTGGTTTTGTCTGTCTTCGGGAGCTCAGTAGTTGTTTCTTCAATTGGCTGCGGTATTTGTTGTCTTAGCAAATCCTGGAAGTATTCTTTCCACCTTTCCATAATTTGTTTTCCTTCCGTTAATAGTTTACTATTTTTATCTTTTATTATATTTCTCATCGTATGCTTCCCTTTCCTAACCTTCCTTAAGACTCCATAAAACAGTTTTTGGTATAATAATAATAATAATAATAATAATAATAATAATAATAATAATAATAATAATGCAAACTTTATTTCAAGGCAAGGTGAGAAATGCGTCACAAAAACTTACATAAAAATCATTAAATACAAACTCTAATTTGATGAAACAAAAGACAAAGAAAACTAAAAACTATTGAAAAATTAAATTAAAAGCGAAAAGGTATACTAAAAACTATTGAATTAAAAAAATTCTGTGACTGTATAGAAACATTCCGTATGCAGCCAAGATTTAACTATTTGTTTAAATTTTTAAAAGTAAAAGTTTTCCAATTGTTAGGCAAATGGTTATAAAATTTGAATTCCTAAACACATCTATACTTTCAGCTGTTGACTTCAGATGATGCTTAGCAGAATGAATTCGCGGATTTCTTAAATTAAATGTATGTTCTTTATTGTTTTTATTAATAAAAGTGCTTCTGTATTTATGTACATAGCAGCTACTTTCCAATATGTATAATTCACAAAGTGTTAATATTTTCAAAGAAATGATAATAAGGCCTACATGACGCCAATTGAGTAACACCCGCTAGACATCTAACCGTCGCTTTTTGTTTAAGAAATACCTTTTTTGCAGAGGCACATGATCCCCAGAGTAGAAGTCCGTAGAGTAGGTGAGAATGAAATTCGGCATAATATACTTGTTTCGATATATGTGGCTCAAGTATATTTTTAAGTGATCTAAGTTTAAAAATAGATTTATTCAAGGTCGATATTAATGATCGGCAATGATTATCCCAATTCAAGGTGGGTGTAAGAGTTAAACCCAAAAGGATTACTGATTCAGAGGATTTCAATTGCTCATTATTGATGTGTATCAATAAACGTGTATCTAACTTTTTTTTGCAAAGTATGAAAAAAGATGTATTTTGTTTTTTTGAAATTTAATGATAGCTTATTAGCACAAAACCATGCAAAAATTTTGTGCAGCATAATATTTGTAAGGGCTTCAATATTGTTTTCATTTTCCGAAATTATTACAGTGACATCATCGGCATAGCATGCGACCATGAAATCACAAAGAAATTCAAAAATATAGTTTAAAAACAATGAAAAAAGCAATGGGCCAAGTACAGACCCTTGAGGGACATCTATGTTATTGGGCAATAAGGGTGATATCACCTTGTAGCTCGTTTTAGCGTTACTGACATTTATTTCCACGCACTGTACTCTGTCAGAGAGGTATGAAGTAATCCACTCCAACACTTTACCGCGTAAGCCTAAAGAGTAAAGCTTTTCACATAAAAGATCATGATTAACGCAATCAAATGCTTTCGACAGATCGCATAAGATAGCGACAGGATATGTTTTGGATTCCATGTTCCGTAACACACAATTATATATTTCTAGTAACGCCGAAACTGTAGATTTGCCAGCTCTAAATCCATGTTGGGACTGCTCGTAGTATTTTCCTTCATACAAAAACTATGTCGTGGATAAGCACCATTTCACTAATTCAATGATGTCTTCTTGTAGTCCAAGTCCTGGAAGTAAGACCAGTGCGTCCTCCGTGGGTATGTTAGTGAATAGCGATATAATGTCGAAACTTATTAAAATGTCTGTAGGTTCAGACTTTAGCGTAGACAGAATATCCACGAAATGTTTCGAATTCTTCACATACGTTGCAGTTTGTCCGGTATATGGCTTTAGTAAGTTAGCTAAATATTTTGACAAATCGTAGATCGGTGATCCAATGTTGCTTACAATCGGTCTTAATGGCACTCCTTCTTTATGTATTTTTGGTATTCCATACAGCCTGGGTGGTCTAGCGGCTCTTGGTAGCAATCTGTTCTGCATCTCTTTAGGTATCGATGAAATCTTTATGCTCTCCCTTACTGTTTTTGTGATCTTCTCCATTGGATCTTTCCTTATTTCCTTGTAGGTGTTCTCGTCAAATAGTTCATTCATCTTTTTCCGGCAATCTTCTTTATTCAGTAGTACTATTGCATTCCGTTTGTCTGCTTTGAGGATAACGATGTCTTCTTCAGCTTTCAAATTTGTAAGTACTGCCTCTTCTTCCTTGAATAGGTTACGTTTCGATGGCTTTGCTTTCTTCAATACTCTGCTTACTTCTTGTCGCACTTCTTCTGCTTCGATGTTCGGAATTCCTTTGATCGCTGCTTCTACCTCCGTGATGATTTCTTCTGTTGGTACTCTTTTGGGTGCAATGACGTAGTTCATCCCTAAGGCAAGTACTTTTGTTTCGTCTGCAGATAGTAGCTTCGTTGATAAATTATCTCTCATGACAATTTGAGTGGCTACTTCGTATCTGTTCAACTTTAGCTTTAGCTGTTGCTTATTTCCCATATTGCCATTATATAGTCCTCTTTCTCCTTCTTGCTGTTTAAAGTTCCTGATTTCCAGCTACGGATATCATCCTGTATTAAAACTGGTTATTGTGGGAGTAGTTCAAGTAATACCTTAGCATGACGATCATAGCAAAGTCTCTTGTATCCCCTTTAACGGAAACTTAAATTTAAGTTTATCCTTAGACTAATTTTCTATCCATTTGCAAATCACAAGCTGCAGGCAAGTTCGGTTTTGGTGTCCTGCTGTAATGTAGAACTCCTAGCTTATTCTCCTCCTTCAGCTGGTTTGGTGATTATTGACTTAATTGTTTGTGTGTGCCTTCCAATCATGCCATTTGACCGTGGATATCTTGGGCTGGACATTGTTAATTGAATGCCATATTTAGCAACTACGCTATATTCCTTGAAATTAAAAGGTAGTAGTCCATTGTCTGAGAAAAATTTCTGCAGGTATACCATGATTGACAAATACATTTTGTGGACTTAGTGGTTATTTCTGATTGCTCTTAACGTATTTTTGGCAAATAACACGCCCTAATACCATACCTTCTATATCTCTCGAAATTTTTACCCAATAAGTAATTACTAAGATTTGCTTTACTTTTTAAATAACCCCACAACAAGTAATCAGTGGAGTTAAGTCGGGAGATCTTGCTCGATTGAGCCCCTCTTCCCAATCTATCGATTTGGGACGTAGCATCAAAATACCCAAGCATATTTCTTGTATAACGAGGAGGATCCCAATCCTACTGCTTCACACATACTTTCACTCAACGACAACAACATTATCAAGACGAATAAACTTGTGGCTTTTTTTTTAACCAGATTCCTCTATTCGGTAACCACAAAAAAAAAGACAACAGTTTTAAATACCATTTCATCAAATTCTTTTCGCAACAATTCGAAACGCAAACACTTTTCGGAGGAATTAGCATTTACGTCGCTGTATTAAAGCAAAGCAAGCAAAAAAAAAATGAAACACACAAGGAGTAAAACGACTGAGGTATCATCTCTTCTGTTCGCTGTGAATTTTAAATTCCCCGGAAATTGCTTGTAAGTTGTTCGACTTCCGTAAACCACTCCGCTTTTATTTTTATTGTTTTTTTTTTTTCAAGGGACAGAACACCCCGTCTTTATTTCCCCCATATTTTCCAGCTTATTACTTCAATCAATGGAATGTTTTATGCATCGGTAAAATTCTGATTTTCTCGCCGAAGAGAAATATTTGGTAGATACAGTGCAACCTTTATTTAACAGACGCCGTGAGGAATTAATAGCGTTGTTAAAACGATGACCACATAATTTGAATCCTATAGGGTATCAAAAGTACACTTTCTCGAAAGCTCTTGAACCCAATTTGTTCTATTTTTTGAATGCTTTTAAATGAGACTAATTTTAGGTGGCTTCGCTAATTTAAAATAAAAATAGTTCTACCGTTTATACAGCTCAGATTTTTATTAAATCAAATGCGAAGCAAACACAAAGAGTTTTATGCACTGTGATAACAAATAAAGAAACACATAGAAGAGGCCATTAAAGGGTCTGACAGGATAAGCATGGTAAACTAACACATTTTGGCAAGTCATAACAAGGTAACATAGGAGTATTTTAGCCCCTGTTTCTGCACTGTGTTTAAAATAATATAAATGTGACCAAAGTTTCTCGAAAACTATTCTATTTAGACAAACGAGGCCACCACAATCTATTATGCATCGTATATATTTTTTTTGAAAAATTTTAATTCGTAATATCCAAAAGAAAAATGATTTTGATATATCTGAAATTATGCATTCCATGGTTCCTTAAGAGTGACAATCATCAAAAAATTATAACATATCGGTAATTATAATATATAATACTCTAACTTCTGGAAGTTTAATTAAAAAATTATGGATGCAAAATACTAAAAAAAAATCCAGTTTTGACCGCCACTGTATTCGATATACACATATGTTTCTTTTCCATTCGCAGCTATTGTTTAAAATAAAAGAAAAAATAATTTAATAATTTAATTTTTTTTATAAAAAATAAATAATAAAGCACCAAAATATATTAATACAACATCCAGAAGTGTAGCTAATAAATAGTGCAGGCAAATTGGATGATTGTAATTTACCTTCCAATAAAGACCATTTATTATTATTATTATTAAATCCTTAAAAAAATCTTGCTCATCACTAATAATATGACCACTGAAGTTATTAATAGTATTAATATGTAGTAAGTCAATACTTAGTTATCCCTATCTTCTCGTAACCTGAATATCACCAGATTACAATGCTGTGTGCCAGTATTTCTGATGTAACTTCCATAGGTTTGATTACAATTAAGAAGTGCAACATACTAAAAAGGAGGTAATCCAATAAAAGCCTTTAATACGTCCAAAGCGATGGTTATTTTGATTCGGATAGCTTCAGTACAACTTGTATGGAAATTTTTGTAGATTTTCTTTTTATGGATCGTATGGCATGTTCTATATGAAAGTTGTGTTTGCTGTGAAACCTTACGAATCGATTTCTTAGGTGATTGAGTTATTTGCTCCTCAGCATCTGCTATATTTTTAACTGTTCGTTTTAATGGTCTACCATTACCCTGGTTTTCCGTACACAGGCCCTGTTTACATGGAATTTTGCCACTGATTTTTGTATCGATTGCCGCAAACTATCATATCTTACTTTATTTATCGCCACTCATCACTGACAAGGGAACACCGGCGGGTGTCCCCCTCCGATTTCGATGAAACTTAACAAATCGAAAGAGTACCTTAAAATAAGAGACACGTATTTTTTTTTATCGGCGTATCCGCACGATTTTGGGGTACACCCCCCTCCAAAGTTTGGACGATTTTTCAATTTTTGCAAATATTTCCTAAATTATAACAGATATTTAATTTTCTTCCTAACATAATTTGTAGCATATTGCATGGCCCTACGGGTGGCGTCGTCCGTATTCGCAAAAAGTTAATAACCCCGTACCCCCATTTTTTTTACATTTTTTTCTTTTTCTTATTCATCAAAAGAAGGACGATTTTACATAGAATACGATGATGTATAACAAGTTTAGAAAATTAATAATTGTAAAAATAGAAAAATAATAATAAAGCTTCAAAATTAATAAACTTGTCTATTGATATAAATCAAATGAACTATAACAGAAATAAGTTTTTACCCTTAACATAATTTCCAGCATAATACATGGTCTCAAGGTAGATATCTTCATAAAAAGCTAATAACGGGGGACGGGGTGCCCCATACCCCCGCATTTTTTTAATAATAAATTTATTCATTATTCATCAAAAAAAGATCGCTTTTACATAGAAAACAATGGTAATAAATTTGGAGGATTAATAATAAAAATAATTGTAATAATAATAATGCAATACATTAACAACAATTATTTGTTATCGTTACTCCGCTGCTCTCCTTACTTAAATATTTCTTAATTTAGAATTGTATCTACTTGACAAGCTATGGTCAAACCTTTCTATGCCTACTAATTTATACTATATACTATACGAAACTTTTATCGGTGGTAGCAATATAAATCGTTTTATCAACTGCAGTTAGTGACTGCGTTTTATATATTTCCTTAATAAAATGTTATTCATTCTTAGAATACCATAAGCCTTTAGTGCGTATATTTTTTTATTTATTTCAAGTTTTTCGTGCAATATAGGTGTACAATGTAAGTATTCAATGGAGCATAAATTATAACTAATGTGTTTGTAACGATTATAACATTTCGGAAACAATAAAACAGAATTAGAAAAACATTATAATGCTTATAAATGTTTAAATACATGACATACTGTAATGCGATTATTGGTATATATGTATTGCAATAGCGAACAAGATTAATATACATACAGTAATTAAGCTATGTAAGTATTACATTAGTGATACTCTGTGTAAAAGTGTTTAAAACACAGATTTTGTTTGCACCATGAACACCGCACAATAGCTGGTTTATTGCAAATACTACACAAGGATGTAGACTACGCATCTTTGTTAAAACAAAACTCTACAGGATTTTTAAAGGGCCCATGCTTTCCTCAACGTATCCACTCTTATACCACGAGTACTTGAATACGTTGAAAAATCTTGGGGAAGAAAACTGATTATGGGTTAGGGATTGCAACTTAATAATATTATTTCTCTGATGTAAATCTATGTCGTAGTTCATAAGAATCACTATATCCGAAAAAGTTCTAACAAATTTTTTCCACAGTCTAAAACCATATACATCTAAAGGTTGTACCATCGCTGTCGTTTTTTCTTGGTATATTTAAAATGTTCAAAGTTTTGCCTTTTGGCACTAATTGCTGAAGTTCGGCAACACAATGCCCACTCCAAGAATCAATCAAAAGGACACTCTTTGGCCCGGTATTCGAGAGAAAATATCCGTTAGCCAGGTTTTGAAATGATTTGAAGTGAGCTTACCAGATACCGAAGAAGACATACACATTTACAGGCATATCAAATTCATGACAATAGACACGTACATATATTTATTTTGAGTTATTATTACTATTATTAATTTTCTAAATTTATTATACATCACCATTTTCTATGTAAAAGCGATCTTTTTTTGATGAATAATGAATAAACTTATTATTAAAAAAATGCGGGGATATGGGGTACCCCGTCCCCCGTTATTAGCTTTTTATGAAGATATCTACTTTTAGACCATGTATTATGCTGGAAATTATGTTAAGGATAAAAACTTATTTCTGTTATAGTTCATTTGATTTAAATCAATAGACAAGTTTATCAATTTTGAAGCTTTATTATTATTTTTCTATTTTTACAATTATTAATTTTCTAAACTTGTTATACACCATCGTATTCTATGTAAAATCGGCCTTCTTTTGATGAATAAGAAAAAGAAAAAATGTAAAAAAAAATGGGGGGTACGTTATTAACTTTTTGCGAATACGGACTACGCCAGCCTTAGGGCCATGCAATATGCTGCAAATTATGTTAAGAAGAAAATTTAATATCTGTTATATAATTTAGGAAATATTTGCAAAAATTGAAAAATCGTCCAAACTTTGGAGGGGGCTGTACCCCAAAATCGTGCGGATACGCCGATAAAAAAAATACGTATCTCTTATTTTAAGGTACTCTTTCGATCTGTTAAGTTTCATCGAAATCGGAGGGGGACACCCGCCGGTGTTCCCTTGTGAGAGGACATTCAAATGAAACGTTGTATCTACCCTACCTCATTCGCAATGTGAACCATTAACCCTCCCAATTCTACATAAATATGATTTAAAATTGCCGTGACCCGTTATTAATTCGACTACCTGATGGAAGAAGTTCCTAGTACCTATACATGCTTTTATATTTCAATATCAGAATTTAATTTTAAATTACAGATTGGTTATCTACGTGTGGTTGTCCCTCCCGATTTTATAAACGAAGAGACATCGGGAGATGTTGACGTCCCGGAAGGTGGTACTGTTAAATTAACTTGCAAAGCCAAGGGTTACCCGCAGCCCAGGGTGCAATGGAAACGTGAGAATGGTGAAGATATCATTGTCAGGGACGCCCTTGGTAAGAACAAAGGTGAGTATTAAACACATCCCGGATAGTGTATTAGATATTAGGACAGGCCTAAGAGACGTGTTTATCGCTAGGAGCTTAGCTTGAAGAAAAGTGCCGGCGTTCTCTTTTTCCCCGGGGTTAACAATAGCTATTATTGTGTCGCTGTAAGTATATTGCTTTGGCTAGATCAATGGCGGCGGCGGCGGACTACCGCCCGGAGCTGAGTGCGATAGAGGAATTCGTTCCGACCAAATCTGAAAGACCAGATCACTACTGCGGTCATCTAGATGCAAGTGGGTTTCGAATAGCCTCCGAGCTGTTCATAGTTAAATACAGTTGAGAGAAGCGCCATGGATATTTACTTCGGATATTGACTATATCTAGATCAATATGTTAAAGTGCATCCCGATACTCATTATCTGGGAATGAATGTGTATATAATATAGAAGCAAATATACCAAATATTACTACAATCGACAAACGCGCAGATATTAGATCAACATTTAATCGGAGAATAATTAATTTATGTAGCGTAATTCTGGGTGAGATGATTCAACAACAGTACATTATATGATTCATGTTAGGGTGCATGCACGGAATATTTGTTTATACACGGAAATCAAAAACTTAGAGTACAAAAGTCCATAGAATTTAGCATCTCATAGACAGGTACTAGATCCTTTTACAAGCAAATTGCTTTATTTAATGCTTTTGTATTTATTTTCATGAAAACGTAGATGGATGTTTGAGCACAAACATCTACAGAGATATGCTTAGGACTAAATTAAAGATCATTTCTAAAGGAAAATTATGTAAAAAGTTAGGACAATAAAAAATGAAAACAAATTAAAAAGTACTATTCATTCATTCATTCAGGTTAGGGTGGGCACTTGATGTCCGGGCACTTGAGCTTGGTGCTCATTGTACCATCCCTATTGATTCTCTTATTTCCACTCGAGCAGCTTGGTGTGCTCTATAAAGCCCAGTATCTTGCCCAGTGGAAACTTGAGGACCTTCGAGGGCTCCAATAGATCTCTCCCGAAATATTCCTGCCTGAGTACCTTCAGTTCCTCACATGTGCAGATTACATGTGAACTCGTTTCTTCCTGTAGCTCGCATCTTCTACACCACGGTTCGCTTACACGGCCTGTGCTGTATAGATGCTTTTTCAGAGGGCAGTGTCCAGTTACCAACCCAGTAATGTTTTAACTTCTTCTTACTGCGCTTGAGTAGGTTATCAGAGAAACTACCATCCCCATCCCCTATAAGCGTTTGGTATGGAGTTGACCTTCAGTCGACCTCCATTTCTTTGTACTTTCTTTATCTAACCAGGTCCAGATCTCCCTTCTTGCGGAATCCTTAGTAATCCCACATACGGGTTCTAGACCCATGAAGTGTCTCTTAGAGCCCTCCTTGGCTAGTTCATCGGCGATTACGTTGCCCTTTATATCCTCATGTCCGGCACCCAAATCAGAGACACCGTGTTGTCTCGTGCCAGTGCATTGAGGGATTGTTTTGCAGTCCTAACTAGTTTTGACCTAGTTACAGGGTTGAGACTGTCTTAATGACAGCTGGCTGTCAGTCATTATATTAATTTTCCTCCCATGTAGCCCTCTTTTGCAATCATTTCTGCACAGGCTGCAAGGGCGATACCTCTGCCTGGAAGACCTGTTTCCCCAGGCTTATGAATATCCTTTGATTAGGACTGGGCCCACAAATACCGGCTCCTGTCCCCTGGCTGGATTTGGATCCATCCGTGTACCAGTTTTCGTTAGCAGTGATTGATTTCACTACGTGCCTGGTCTCTATTCGGTATGGAGATTTTCATCTTTTCAGTGAAGATAATTTCGGGTACCATGCTGTTCGTGGGCATTTGTAGCAACGTGCCCGTAGTCTAAGTGTGTCCTCCCACCCTGAAGTTGGGATGCCACAGGTCGTTGGCTTTCAGTCTAAGGATCGCATTCATTGCCTCCGCTCTCACATAGAGTTCCAGCGGGGGGAGGCCCACAATGGTCTCCAAAGAGGCGGTCCCTGTACTGTTAGTTGGGCCAGTGATACCCAGCAATGCCTGTCTCTGGACAGCGGTCAGCATCTTCGCTGCGGAGGACACTTCTGTCCTCCTCCACTAGACTACTGCCCCGTATGTAATCCCCCATCATATTTTTTTTTTTGTGGGAACCGTCTGACCTAAAATTTTCGGAAACCTCTTGGCCTTTTGTATTTGGTCTCCCCACTCATTCCAATATCCTTGTACCCTACACTAATCTGGCCAGGTCTATGCCTGGTCGTTTGAAGTAATCCTCTTGGTTCATTTGTGACTTGTCAAAGGTTGCCTGTCTATTTTTTTTTTTATGGCTAAGAGCCTCGTATTCACACAGAATATGATAAGCGTTCTCTGTCATCTCATTACGCAGATGATAAGAACAATACTTCTTTTAAAACTTGATCTAGACTTTAGAGTATCAGAGATGCATATGCGCAGTTCACCGTAACTAAGTCTTCCCACCCTTTGAGTCATTTCACCCGGAATTACCCTATGAAAGCGTTCAAAATAGGTTAAATACTAAAATGTTATTCGTGTATTTGCACTGCATTGTACACTCTGGAATGTTCGTCAGATATGAATCTGCGATTTTGACCTGGGAGAGAATCTTTTCTTTATTTAATGTGCCGGTTATATATCCTATTTTTTGTGGGAATTGTGGCGGGGCATTGAGCGCTGTTAAAAACATTTGCTATCTAATATCGTCCCTCCCCCAGCACTTAGACCCTTTCTCCTTTTTTGCGAGGCGAGATTCCTTCGTACGCCATTGCACAAGTTCAGAATGCAAAAGTTCACACAGTGCAGTCTGGTTGAGATATGATGGCGCTAGGGTGGTAATGTGGCCTAATATCACGAGATGGTGGATTGCCGTCGCCTTTAAGTTAAATTTATGTTGACGCAGCTTGAACGTAAAACGTTAAAAATGAAAACATCATCAGCATCACCTTGCATTCGGTGCGAGATGATCAATTTGGGAAATCGTTACCGGTGATGTCGGGGCGCCCATTTTAAAAGCAAAAGATACACGCGGGGATATAATGCGAGAGACGTTGTAAGTATATCGATTCCCCTTTTATCCGCGCGCGTTGTCACGTCATATAGAGCGTGTTTAAAGTGGGAAAAGAAAATAGCCTATACATACAGTGCCCTTTTAAAAGAAACGGTATCTTTTTTGGTTTTCTTTTCCGTACCGTTGCAGTGCCAAATTATCACGGAAACGTCCTGAGACTATCAAGGTCACCAGATACGACATGGGCGCCTACTTGTGCATCGCCTCCAACGGGATTCCGCCCACCATAAGCAAGCGAATCATGGTTTCGGTTCACTGTAAGTGGCGTTTCGCATAATTATATATATAGGGAAACTGGGACGAAGGCAAAAACACGACACCCTTTCCGCGGAGGGTACGGTAAGGCCCGCACGCTGAAGAATGGCGCACACGAACTATTGTTCCTACTCGTACGCTACACATTTACAATCATTAATTAACCGACCATTGTAATCAAGTGCCATAGTTACTGAATCGAACTTCGACTCGCATTATCAGCTCAGCTTATGCGGTAACACGGGTGATGACGAATCTTTCCCGTTCGGTACATTCCGGTAAACAATTTAGTATCCCAAGTAGCACATAATATTTAACCAATATTAGCCCTAATATAAAACTAATATCACAATGTTTTTTAATATACATATGAATAAATAAATTATATAATTATTATAAATCTAATATTTTGTTTTGAATATTTTATTCATATTCATATGATATTACAAATTTAGATATGTCACTGGAGTACTGTTTTTTTTCCTTGATTTACTCGAATACACCCAATAATCTGTTATAAGTATTCAGTTTTGTTCTTATTGACATCTTGAATTGCTGCATTAGTTTCTTTCAAAAGTATAATATTACTTAATATGTATTTACATAAAAAAAAAATATTTGTATTAGAATATATATTTTATCACTTAAATATTTCAAAGTTGCCACAGCTCGTGCTACTTCGTACACATTCGTTCGCTTTTGTTTATGATGGCGTTGGCGTCACCTGTGCCGTTTGTGTAATGATAAGGTTAGGCCGTGATACGTTAGAAATAGCCAATATATTTACAACTGGGCTTTGTTTTTAAGATGTAAGTATTTCGCTATGTGCCAATGTGAAATTATATATACATCTTAAACATGTTTTTTTTTTATTTGATAGCAGTAGCTAAAAAGTGCTTAATATCCAAAAGTTAACACTCAATCGTGATTCTGGAGTCACTTTACACTCATCCAGTCCAGTAGTCCAGTAGATCATCGGGGATGCCGTGCTATTCTACATATTACCCTTATTTTCTAATTCAGGTTTACAGGTATTGAACTTAACCTACAAAACTCATAAACAAAATGGATACACTATCTTGTACTTGCAACAAAGTTAAATACAAGAGATTAGATTACCGATTTATGTTAACGTTGAAAGAGCAGTTTATTGCACTTGTATAACAAACTCTTTTTTTTTCAATTTGAATTGGTAAATTGAATTTCAATAGGTCTGTTCTATAATCACTGTGAAGTTTTACATCTAATATTCCACCGCCTTATGAAACAATTGCAGTATTTCCGGATAATTGCAATCCAGAGGGGTTCCACCTGTGCAAAATTTCTTGAAACTCCAGTTTTTGTTTCGGGAATATTTCACAGAATAATATCACCTCTGTTATCTACATCAGAGATAGTCATTCTTGTTAATTCGTCAGTTCTACAAGCACCTGCAACGCCCATAATTAAAGCAGCCTATAATTACATCATGTAAAGGTAATTTATATAATAAATTCCGAACAGTGGCAAGTGCTGCTTTACGAATTTCAGCTGGTGTGTACGACAAATTATCATTGTCTGTGATATCATTCGAAATATTGTATAGAAATGTTTATAATAAATATTTATGATATTAAATTTCAATTAAATTAGTTTTATTTACTATTGCTGAATACTTAAAATAGTATTCAAACCAATTTTCTAATATTTCTGTTTTATTTATATCTTCAAATATTTGTTATATTAGTCTATACAGTATATTTCAAACCAAGGGAGGAAAATGCTATTCCAAGCTTTGCCCAAGACTTGCAATAGCACTTTCCTCCCTTGGTTTGAAATATACTATACTGATATAACAAATATTTGAAAAACATATAACAGAAATATTAGAAAATTATATAAAATAAATGTTAAAAAATAATATAAAATAAATATTAAAAATACATATAAAAGAAATATTAGAATATCATATTAAACTCATATTACAAAGTAATATGCATAAAATATTTAAAAAACTGTCGTTTATGATATAAAAAAAATATTTAATTTCTATATTTATTTAATATTTTTGTGCTACTTGGGATGTATATGTAAATTATAACTAACAGCTTCTTGCGGGTTTCGCCGTGTGTCAAAACTTTCGCTCGACGTTTCGCTGTTCATACTGACAGCTTCTTCAGGATAACTGAACTGATTCTCCATGGTCCGACATTCTTCTTATATACGCCCCTGGTGCATCCAACCGTGTAGTTTCCGCTCCATTGTGACCGTGACGGTTCGTAGTAGGCTCTCCACGTATTGCTAAAGGTGGTACCCTTCTTCTCTGTTAACGGTTTTATTCTTTTCTATTTCTATGGCTTCCCTGATGAGTTTTTCCCGTAGTTCTTGGTGGTAGTTAATACTTTTTCATTCTTGAAACCCATTTTGTGTCCGGTGTCGTGCATGTGTTCTGCCACCGCTGATTGCTCGGTCCTTCTTAATCTTGCGTCCCTCTCGTGTTCTTTTATTCTTATGTCGATGGCTCTTCCTGTTTGTCCGACGTACCACTGTCCGCATTGGCATGTTATCTTGTAGATACCTTCTGTGGCGCGCCTTGGGTAATCTTATCCTTTCGCGTCGGTAGATACTGCTGGATCGACGTTGCAGTCCCGAAGCGTACTTGTACGTTACGTTTCTTCAAAATTCGGTCTACTTTTTCGGTGACTGCTGCTATGTAAGGTAAAGGTGCCATTAAGACCGATTGTAAGCAACATTGGATCACCGATCTGCGATTTGTCGAAATATTTAGCTAACTTACTAAACCATATACCGCACAACTGCAACGTATGTGAAGAATTCGAAACATTTCGCGGATATTCTGTCTACGCTAAAGACTGAACCTACAGACATTTAGTAAGTTTCGACATTATATCGCTATTCACTAACATACCCACGGAGGACGCACTGGCCTTACTTCCAGAACTTGGACTACAAGAAGATATCATTGAATTAGTGAAAACTGTGCTTATCCACGACATACTTTTTGTATGAAGGAAAATACTACGAGAAGAAGAACGGAAACAGCAAAGGGGAAGCCCTTTATCGCACAGTGATAGCCAACTTGTTTATTGGAGCATTTGAAGAAGTTCCAGCGATATGGAAAGCCAAGTGTTGGCTGCGATATGTCGACGATACTTTTGTAATATGCAACACGGGAGAAGAAAAACATACAACAGTTCTAGGAACACAAAACTCACAGCACACCAGCCATCAAGTTCCATGGAAAAGAACAAAGAGAATCTACAGCACGCAGTATTTAGAAAGAAGACGCACAGCGATAGATATCTGCATGCAAGATCTCACCATCATCCGATGCAGAAGAAGACATTAATACAAAATTGCTATCCAGAGCCGAAAACCATCGACCAGTGACGAACAACATCTTACCAGTGAAAATATACATTTAGAGAAAGCACTTAAAGAAGAATGGTTACACTGACATCGACATAAGGAGAGACACTAAGAAGAAGACAACACTGGAGGCAACTATAGAACACGAAGAGGGATGGCGTGTTTACCTTACACAGCAGGAGTCACCGAAAAAGTAGGCCGAATTTTGAAGAAACGTAACGTACAAGTACGCTTCGGGACTGCAACGTCCATCCAGCAATATCTACCGTCCGCAAAGGATAAGATACCCAAGGGCGCCACAGAAGGTATCTACAAGATAACATGCCAATGCGGACAGTGCTACGTCGGACAAACAGAAAAGCCATCGACATAAGAATAAAAGAACACGAGAGGGACGCAAGATTAAGAAGGACCGAGCAATCAGCGGGTGGCAGAACACATGCACGACACGGTCACAAAAATGGTTTCAAGAATGTAAAAGTAATAACTACACCAAGAGCTACGGAAAAAGACTCATCAGGGAAGCCATAGAAATAGAGAAAATAAAACGTTAACAGAGAAGAGGGTACCACCTTAGCAACACGTGGAAAGCCTACTACGAACCGCACGGTCAATGGAGCGGAAACTAAGAAGAATGTCGGACCATGGAGAATCAGTTCATTATCCTGAAGAAGCTGTCAGTATGAACAGCGAACGTCGAGGGAAAGTTTGGACACACGGCGAAACCCGCAAGAAGCTGTTAGTTATAGTTACACCGGCCGTGAAAGCCTACGCAGTAAATTTAAATTTTCATTTTTTTTTTTTTTTTACTTTTCACTTTGCATTTATGCTTGTACCATCAGTACACAGCAGTATATTTGCTCTAAACACTAGCAATTATTGTGGTAGTAGAACATTGTGATAATTGCTTGCAGTTTTCCTCTTTTTGCTGAGTCTCCTGTTGTGGACCTGCATCTTTGTTTTATTATTATCATCAAGCCAAGTGCTATACCCTGGTACGGTCCTTTGAAAAAGCCGATATTCCGCATTACCAATAACATTAAAAAGGAGGAAAATATATTATGAGTATAAAGTCAAGGCACATTCAATTGCTAAATTATTGCACACGTTAAATTGTGTGATAATTCGTGCTACCCTAACACGATTCAAAATTTACAGTTCACCCTGTCATCCAAGTTCCTAATCAGTTAGTGGGAGCCCCTTTAGGAACCGACGTACTGCTCGAGTGTTACGTGGAGGCCTCACCGAAATCCATCAACTACTGGCTTAGAGAACCAGGTAAGCGTCGAAGTTTGATGGCGCCAAACTAAACAGGGACGCCCCTAATTGGCGAAAAGTGATTATATTGAATATATAACACGTGCATACTTATTAGGTGTGATCGATTTTGGAATCGAATTGGAAAAATGATTTATAAAAACCCACTCTTTCCCCGTTGCCATCTCTTACAGGGGGGGATACGAGAAAAATTATAATTAACTCTAGTCCTACCAACGTTTTATCGTAACGTGTCCTACCAAGGTGTGCCTCACAGGCACACATCTATTTGTACACATTGTTGATGTAAATAATAGCAAAATATGCATTATTTATTTCATGTAGTAGGTATACAGTAAGATTAAAACATATAGAAAGAATATTGTGTGTCAGAAGATATAATTTAAAAATAGTACAGAATAGTAAAATATTTGAAAGTTATTTATGTAGTTTGCAATTTGTGCACGTGAGTATTTTCTCTGAATGTTCACCACAAACCGTTTGCTTACACTTATCACATAACTGTGTTGACATTCTGCTTTTCTTTGATGGGCAAATATAGCACCGTTTTCGTTTTCTTACTTCTCGAGCCGAAGACTCCCCTGTGGTTGGTACTTGATTCAACGTAGTTTGTATCAATGAAGTATGACTTTTATGCAAGCACTCAAACTACGACGTCTAATTTGCCCCAGTACTAATTCTGTTTGTAATTTCTCGTAAGAAAATTTTGCGAAGTCTTCGTTTTTTGGAAATATGCCAGTCAGGATGGATATTTTCTCCAAATGACAAATGAAGCTACTCCACACACATCAATTATATTGAAAAAATAGACCAAAGGCACCTATTAGTTTTGCGTTTCACTGAATATGTATGTACCATCTGATCAAGTGTATCCACCCCTCCTTTCGTGGAATTGTAGTACTTATGATTCAGATTTATTTTATTTTCCTCATCAATGGTGGAGTCGTTGTGCATTGTAGATAATAATATGACACAGCGATTTTTCTTAGGTACATAAGTATACCAAAGTCATTGTCTTCTGAAAACCAAAGAAGTGGCTTTCAATATTCCGTCGCCTGTGAGGTAAAAAAATTTGGTGGTATGCAGCGCTTAATTTTTTCTGAGCGTTCCTACACAAGTTAGCCCTTTGGTAAGCAAACTGGATGCAAGCTCGTAGCTGGTGAAGAAGTTGTCGAACGTAATATTCCTTTTAGTTCTCAGAAAAGTTCACAAAGTCTTCAACCACTTTTGCGCTAAGTTTTGTGCTCTGTTGAGATCTTCTTTTCCTAAGTACGGTATACCACGTAACGGATAACTAGTTCCACTATCGCATATCCACCAAATTTTCATACCGTACTTATCTGCCTTGCTTGGCAGGTACTGTCGGAAAGATACACGATCTCTAAAGGCACCAGTTGTTCATCGATGGTTAGATTACTGCCAGGAAGATAATATTTCAGCAAGTTTGTATTAACACGGTCCCACAGTCTCTATTGGTTGCCAACTTGTCCTTTTGCCTTCGGGAGGTTCTGATCGCTTTATCGTCAAAACGAATAAATCTTAGTAATTGAGTAATCTATTTCGTGACATCACGCTCCATAACCGGATTTCCATATAAAGGATTCCATAGCTCATTATAGTCCACCATTCTTGTTTATTTTCTCCAGCGTAATTCAAAACCAAGAAAGCACGGATTTCAACGTCGTCAATTGGTTTCCACAAATCGCCAAGAATACGAACAGCCTCCTTATTAGTGAAAGTAACCACAATACCATAACCGTATCATCAAAAAACAAATTGAATGCGTCCACAGAGTATCACATGCACTCCAGCGTGGAAGTTTCACTTTGTTCAAAGCTGTTGTAATTATTTTATGTGCACGTGTTTTTCCTTGGCAATCGGCGTGGCATTCCACTCGGTACCATCTTTCCAATAAAAGTTTGCGAATGGCCGGGCGGTTCATCATTAGCATCACTATCGTCACTTCTTCTTGTTCATCGCTTCTTCATCGCCAGTTTCTTGATAATCCGCTTCACTAGAAGAGGTTTCGTCATTTGGCTCTTCTTCATCTTCACCATTATTTACATTCCTTCCCAAATCTTCATCACTTTCGTACAATGCATCGAGCAACTCCTTTTCAGTTAGTGGCCGGCGTCGGTCAGTCAACCAATCGGTCATACTTTCAGCATAAATTTCAAAACCAATAAGTAAAACAACAAATCTATTTTTACTGGGGTCAATCAAAACTTTATTTTGCTTACCTGGTCTATACTATACTCTCCACTAGGTAAAGAATAAAAATTAACCAATAGACACCTAAAACGGCCAATGCGTTCGTTGGAAAGTCACAAATACACTGATAGCAATGCAGTTTGTAAGCTGACTGTTTTAGCAAAACGCATTTAGGGAATTCCCCTTCATATGCAACTGGAAGTTCTTACATACAAGGGGAAAGTCCCGAAATATAAAGCATATCTTATTACCGGGGGATTTACCCACATACCTTGTTTTAAATAACGTAGCAATGCATTTTATAGTATAATAACAGTATGTGCCCTAAAGACACACCTTGGTAGGACGTGTCGTAAATTATGTTTAATTTTTTTTAGTAAAATAGGAAAAATATTTTTAAAAAATTTTTATGTCATTCTGTGTTAAATAGTTTATTTTGAGAATACAAAAATCCTCCAGTCTGTGGGCAGTTAACTTACAAAGTTCCAGCAATTTCAAAATCAATTGTGCCTCAAAAGCACACCTTGGTAGGTTTAGGGTTAAACGACTTCCCCCCCCAGCAACCGGAGTAGCCTCGCCGTCAGTTATTGTTGTATAAATCATGTCAGTTTGGGTTAAATTGAAAATCAGTTATCGCGATATAGCTAAGTGAAACTGAACTCGTGAAATCGGGGGCGCCTTCAATCAGGACGTGACAAGTTAAGAATTAGCGGGCTAAGGAATTAAGCGGCATTTCATTAATCATGTGAATACACCGTGCGAAGTTCCTGTTTATTATCTACCCGAGCCACTCCTGAGGCGTAATGATTGACCGGATATATCTCTAACGTATAGACGCCCCTCATTGTCTTTCTCTCTCGCACGCTCACTGTTTATCTGTTTGTATATGTTATATGCCCGTGTTTGTTTGCCTGTACAAACTATCGATTTCTTATGCAGCTGTTCTTCTAGAAGGTATGGTTGTCCCTAGCACTAAATACGAAATAAAGGTGACTACCAAATCGCTGTTCGAGGTGAGGATGAGCGTCGTGGTGCGCGATTTTACCAAGGACGATGTCGGCACCTATAGGTGTATCGCCAAGAATTCCGTCGGCGAAGTTGAGAGCAATATTCGACTCTACGGTAAGCCAATTTACCCACGATCAGAGTGATGCCAATTAAATTTATGTTGGGATTCTGGGTAAGAAGCTATAAATTCGTTAAAATAAAGCTCAACCCCACAAATCCATGAGGTAATTTAAGATTATGAAGATTATAATAATACACTTGGATTTTTTTTTTTTGTGTGTACAAACCGTAAATGGAAACTTAGTATTGACATCCAAAAAATTAATTTGTATATACCCTAACAACCAGAAATATTACATAGATATTTTTAAAAATATATTTTATAAATATTTTTCGTGAGAGGTTTTTGAATATATTTTTCATATTTTTTCTAAATATAGATAAAATATTCAATTAAAATATTTATTCCATATTTTAAAATTAATGTAAGCGCAGTATTTTTTCTAAAATATTTGTAAAATATTATTTAAATGAAAATTCAATTTAATTTATCAAAATGAACTAAAATTGTTCTTGGTTATTTAGAATGTATAACGTCGATAACGAAAAGTTGAAACATACATAGAGTTGTCTAAAAGGCAGACTTGTTTTTTTCACACTCACCATACAAGTTAATAATCAATATTCTGGCATCTTAAGGCATACTGAAGGTTTATCAAATTAATCATTATTTTTTAATTGAGTGTTCTAAATAAAAAACAAACGTATTATTATCATTTTATTTGAATAAGCCAATAAAATCAAAAATACTCATTTTAAGTCTAGCCTTGGCTGGTGCCAGGTACAACCCTATGGCTTTTTTCATATTCTTCGGTAGTGGCGCTCTCATGGCGTTTCCTTGTGGCCTCTAAAACAATGCCAATTGTATTAGATCATACCATGAATAAGCATCGTACATTATCAACACCTACTAATACATTTGGACCATTTACAATAATTGGAGTGGTAGCTACATTCTAATACTTACGATACTTATTTTTACTTTATTTCATAATATTTTGAAACATTCTACGTACAACAATAAACAACACAACGTATTCTAACCTCTATTGAGGTTATGACGCTTATCTACCGATGAATCTCTTAAGCAATCGACTAGCATTTATCTGGTAGATGCAGTACATATATGATGCATAAATTCCTACAATTATATTATTATTAAACGATTTCTGTACATAGCGATATTAGCATTTCAATTATCTTATAAATGCCATGACATGTTCAAAGTTTTGCTTTATCTCGTAGTCACCACAAACACTAAAACACACCCCGCAACAATTAATTACACAGTTAACCCTATCTGTCCTAATGGTATACTATTATAAACTATAACTGTAGCGGACAAACGAATGAAAACGTTGATGATACGCACGTGCGCGTATGCATTCTATGTACCTAATCATAGACGCATAAACAATACTAAATCATATAACCGGCACCGTAATGAATAGAGGTGTTGTGTTGACGTTCCAACTTACAAATATTACAAATAATATAATACAAACGCAGATATATTAATAGAAAAGTTACAGAGCTCAACTTAGATACTAATTAAATCATTTAGATATATATTATTTAATTTATCTTTTAAACTATCATTTTAAATAGGTACATACCTACTTAATATGTATGCATATTTTACCCATTTTATATTATTCGTCCTACGCACCAAATGTACAAAAGCAAAATTCAATCTTTTTTTTTTATATGAAATAAATATTTACAGAAATAACAAAGCAAATATTCTTACAGAGTTATGAAAAATATATGAGAAAACATTTGCAATAAAATATTATGAATGCTACATAACATATATATTTTTTAAATGTTTTTCCTAATATATTTTATGCATGTTATATTAATATAACTAATATTCAAGAAAGATTTTTTAAATATTTATAAAATATGAAATAAATATAGTTGGTCACTGGGGTAAAATAAAAACAAATAAAATTCCTAAACTAGTAATAATTTCCATATAATTTATTTGTTTAAAAGTAAAATTACAAAAGAAAAATTAGTAATGTAGTAATCAGAATTATGTTTAGGCAACTGTGATTTGTTTGCTGGTTCTACGAAATAACCAGTTGGAAACTGTCAGTTACCCGCTTTTATGTAAAAGCCTATTCTGAAATAGTTGCACTTCAACGGCTATCCGGTGAATTCTAAATTATCCTCAGTTTGTTGCTAGCAAATCAATTTTCCCTGAAATTTTAATCCCAGATATACCAGGACCAACAAAGCACGACCTTCTAGATGACGAGGATTTGGAACCGGTTGCTTCGGCTGAACGTGAGGGAGAACGTAGCGGTAAAATGGGGGACAAGGGAAAAGTCGTCGTAGTGAATACAGGTATGGAATACAAATTAAAAATGTTCGTTGTTACGATAGCTGCATACGTTTAGATCGCTCATCTGGTGACGGTACCGGTTTGCAAAATAAGGCCAAATGTCAGGTGTTGATCTGCATTGTCGCCTTCCTCCAACCGGCTGTCTTGAATGGGCCGTGGTGATCTGCTACAACTGTTCAATGTAAGCCGATCTACGTATGTAGTGACAATAATAATTGAAACAAAATTTTGTTTTATAATCCCGTTGGAATTGCCACAGATTTCGCACAGAGGTTTATTATTAGAGATATTTTACCCAAATTTTATTTTTATGTGTATAATATAATATATTTACCTACTACATATTAGGAAGGATGTTAAACACATCAGCTACATTTATGGCTATATGAGTATCACTGGCGTTACAACTATACATGTGGCATGTGTTAGCTTCAAGGAAATAAAAAAAAAATTAATAATGGAGGGAGTATGGTTTTGTGTATATGCGGTACCTACTGAAGTTATCCTCAAATCCAAAAAACCATACGGTATGATGCCTTAATAATGAATGTCAAACAATAACAAAAAAATTTAGACCCCAAATTAGATTATTTACAAAAATACCTGATCGTCTATAAATCACCTTGAAATGAGGATCTCGTTTGAATTACTACACACAACTGTATTTCATCAGAGTATATATTAAACAATTATATGTGTAATGTTGTTCTTTTGATCTGAGGAGAGAAAGAATTAAAATGAATGTTACATAAATACAGATCTTATATAATCGAAATGTAGTTTCAGTTATTGCAGGGATTCTACATCGTAAGCGCAATCTGAAATCTGGTCATCTCGAAACAGTGTTTGAGAATTTATGGCACGCAGAGGGGCAGTCGCGTATTATTTGCGAATAATTTTGGACGGTGTTCGGCTTTGCGGTGACGTTGGTAAAATACAGAGGTTCTATATACGAAATTTTTATTAAGAAAGGAAACAAGGAAACAGGGATTTATCTAAAATTAATTGCAGGGAATATATAAGATATTCTCATGTTATAACCTTTTATGTTAATAAACTCGGAAGATAATGTTGGAATGTTAGGAGAAAAAAATTAAGGAAGGCAAGAAAATCTGGGCAACAAGTGTTGATAAGCACTTGGTGAAAAATGAAGACTTTATTTATATTCATAAAGATGAAGACTTTTTATTAAAAAAATATGTATATATACACAGAGATTCAAAATGCTTGTCAATTCCGCTCCTATAGATAGTAACAGGGTGTAGGTATATGCCGCGTGTTTGTAATGAAGGTTTGAACTAAGTCAGTGTTGGAACATAAGAAAGTAAACCGATCTGTCATAAATAAGAAAAACGTAACCTATATTTGAACTCGCATTATATAAACGACTATGGAGTGCTGTTTCTAATTGTGAAAATGAAATGTAATTAATTTAACTTTACTAAATTATGATTTTACAATTCAGTACTAACTGGTGTTTAACTAAATTTATTTATTATTTTAAATTATAATATACAATTAGTATAATTATTAAGTGACAAAACTGCATCTCTCAGTTCTTCTATGGTATGCATGCGCATAAAAAAACTGTTGAAGATATTGACAGGTTTGCCGAGCAGTATGTGCTGTAGCATTATCGTGCTGAAAATAACCTGCTTCAAGCTCATTTTCTTGTAACTCTGCAATAAACAATTCCAACATCTGTTGGTAACGTTGGGCTGTTACAGTTTCCTCGAAGAAAATTGTCCCTCTTATTCGTTGCCTGGACATAGCTAACCAAACTCCAACTTTTACGGGATGCAATTGCGTTTCTTGAAATTCGTGTGGATTTTCTGCAGGCCAGATACGATAGTTTTGTGAATTGATATAGCCTGTTATATAAAACCAGGCTTCATCCGAGAAAAATGATTTCTTTAGCAAGTCATCGTCCCTTGAATTGTTATTAAACCAATGACAATATTCCAATCGCCTATCATGATCTAATGGTAATAATTCCTGTACCGTTAGAAAACTTTATAGGATGAAATGTGAACTTTCTTTTGACAGCTCGTTGCATTGAAGTGTATGATAAGCCTATAAAATTATAAAATGTAATAAACTATTTCACTTAATGTTAATATTGATTTTTTTACCTGTTTGTTGAGCTAATTACCACAGATAAATTCCCTTATTTTCTTACAGTATTCAGAAATACTATTGTTGGTGATATTAGATGTAAATATAAACGATTTGAAAAAAATTATAAGATAAATAATCGAAAGATACTACAACACGCACGCCAATGTCGCTAAATGTCAAGAAAATTCATTTAATGTGTGAAATTTGTATGTAGCTAACTTCGCTCATTAAATTGGTAATAAGTATAGATAATTTTTTTCCGGAAAACAGTTTTTTTCTTACGACAATCATTTTGAATCACATGGTTTATTACTGTGTTTCATAACAGGAAAGCTATCAACCATATTAGGTGTAATTATTATTTTATGTTTGTAAGTCCAGTATAATTTGGATTAAATCGTATTATGTTGTCGTATGAAGTTGAATATAATTTACCGTCTGACAACTGTACGATAGCCTGGTATCCTAGGTTTCTATTTTAATTGAATAGGGTAGTGACTCAATGTAATTCGTTGAAAGAAAATGAATGAAAATCCTTGGAAATACATGGGGGTTGTTGATGAAAAGTCTTAGAAAAAACTGTGTCATTTCTCATCGAATATAATGAATTAAACTATATTGCTGTGGTATATCAGATATCGAAGGGGATAAATTCACAAATTTGGTGTTTACTATTCCTGGGTACCTGGTCTACATAGAATCATATACATGTGTTTGCTGTTCCGAGTCTAATGATACATCCTGAATGTAACGGAAGAGGTCTGTTTCCCTGAATTCTTGTGGCACCGATCTTATTCTCCTGATCTGAGCCTTTATGTAAATATACAAGCTAATCTGGATTATCACTAAAAGGAAAAGGTGCTCTGGTGTCTGTGTAAACCGATAAACGAGGTATTTGGTCAAAACATTGTTTAAATTTTTGTATAAATGAATGTATAACTTCTATAATATTTTGAGGTTACTGTTATCTCGTATGAGATTGAAATTTTGAGTTTTTATAAGTTGGTAAACGTGGTTGGTGGTTTTCTATTGTCTTATGATAGCCCGGAATATTTTAAAAGTTACTTTTTCAATTAAAGAATCTAAAATTATACTGGATAATTATTATTATTATATATTATGTTATTTTATTATACTCGTGGACGAGTTAATAAAAAGGCCTACTTGACGTATTCTATTCTTTCCATAAACTAGTATCCAAATTGTGTGAATTGTTTGAAATAAAGATATCAGTAGAAGGAACTGGAATAGGAATATATGGGCCTAGAACTATATATTTCGAAAGCTTGGGAAAATACCCAAGTATATTTCAGGCGGAAATACACGCTATTGGAAGATGTGTTCAGTTCAATATAGATAGGAACTATCGGAAGCAAGATTATCATCATGTCTGATAGTCAAGCAGCCATCAAGGCGCTGAGCTCATATGAAATCAGCTCCAAGATGGTCTGGGAATGCCTAGGGAAACTAAATGATCTAGGCAAAAGAAATAAAGTAACCCTCCTGTGGGTTCCGGGTCACACAGGACTCGACTGGAAGGAAACGAAATAACGGATAACCTCGCAAAAAAAGGGGCTGGAATGCCTTTTGTAGGGCCTGAACCCTTTTGCGGGTTAAGTAGCAGTACAATACTGAAGAAACTAAAAATAGAAATGGAGCAGAGAAAATCCAGTTATTGGGAAAATCTGCAGGGAATGAGCAAAGTTAAATTCTTCTGGGAACTTATAACCAGAAGAGGTTTACAGAATGCATCAACCTGAGTAAGAACAAAGTTCGCATTTTAACAGGAATACTTTAGGCCATTGTAGACTGAAAGGACACCTGACTAAGCTTGGATTGGAAAAATCCTGAATGCAGATTCTGTGGGGAACAGGATGAAACACCCATTCCATCTCCTCTGTCGTAAGCACTGTGCAACTCGAGGCATTGTACCTGGGAGCATGTGAAATCGAAGAGGGAGACTTACCTAGAGTGGGGCCTCTGACATCCTACACTTTTCTAAAAGGAATAGGACTGGAAGGCCAGCTGTAAAGCAGCAAGAATAGGGGACACAATAGATCTTTAGGTCGCAGTGTAACACCACCCTTTTACTTACATACATACAAGATATCATCAACTATAACAATCTTGGCAGATCAAAATTAATAACTCTTACTAATCAAGGCATCGCGTCAACAAAACGTAATTGTTTCGTGGTTAGTACTATCTAGTATGAATTATCTTTCATAAAAGATCTTGTCAACCAACGGTCGGACGATGCGATCTCATTATCTCACTTCCATTATTGTTATCACCCAATAAAATCCCAAGTACATGCAAGTATTTATTACCGATGTTACAGTTCCGTTACTTTATAGTATAATTTCTCACGACGATTCCGTGCGTTCGGGGAACACTAGATTCATATAAATTCAATAACGCGTCTTCCCTTAACAAAATACCCGCCTTTTTCCCCCCCCCCTCTCCCCCCGCAAGGTTTTACGACGTCTCTGGACGGAATGGTGGGATTCCGTAACTAGGTTTTTATGATTTAACACACCTCAGATGGGCAATGGCGCAAAGGACGGATTTCGGATTCAATTATTTCGTTTCTGAAGATCGGCATAGTTATTAAAATATTCAGGACGGTGGGGGAGGAACGCTGACCTTTTTGCGGTATTTTGACAGCCCTATTAAATGTTCCGGTTAAAATTGTTGGGTTACTGAAAGCTTGGAGGACGAACTAACTCTTGGGACATGAAAGGTAAACAAGTTAATGTAGCCGTGCCGCTCTTTGATCTCTTACATGTAAAGCTTATTCGGATTGGCAGCGTGAAGATCATATCAAAAGCTGACGTAGATATAAAGAAGGAGAAAAAAAAAAGATGTCCGATGATTTTTGTATCGCGAGCGGCAATTTGACACAACAGCGCCCTCCCCGGTGTTAAAATGAACGAGGGTCCCGTTAAATCAGGTTGGGGAGCGAATACTCGCTGCCCCTGTTTTCGCCGGCGAAAAAATGACGAATGACCAGAGAGGAAGCTAAGAGGGCCCCTATATTTCTCCCGGAGTCATTTTCTAGGAGTTTACAAATTGTGGAAATTTCAACCGTTACACGCATTACGGTGTATCTACCCATTTGGCGGTCATTTGTCTAAGTAGCTGTAATAAAGTCTCGTCAGATGGCGGACGAGAACCGGCGCTCGGCGCTTAGGGCTGGAAGTTAAATTTAGAATGTGATTAGGCGGCCGGGCGCAATTAAAACAATGCGTCATACGAAAAATCTCCAACCGAATCATTATTTGATCTGTTCAACGGGAGACAAACCGTACGCTGGTAAGATGGAATATAACGGTTCTCGGCTGAACTTTCGCCAGGATAATGGCAATTCCGGAACTTTCAGCGGTTATATTTAAACCTCGACTGCAGATGGAGAATTGAGCGAAAATGAAGGCATATATACATAATCAATAACCAACTGTCTTTCAATTCTGTTACTATTGATGCTGTATATTGAACTTAGCTGTTTAAAAACTGATTATCTTAAATACAGAGGAAGTCTTGAATGTTTGTAGTTACGTCATTAACAGGTCGGTAAAGTAAAGACAAGCGTAGTTTCAAAAAATTGGAAGCATTCATATAGACAAGCGAGATGGAAGTATATAACATAAGTCGTAGCTACTTAAGCTATACGTCCATATTTTATTAAGTATCAACAAACTAGTTGAAGTGAGATAGAATACGGTCGAGTAATGCGTAAATAAGACCTTTCATAATGTTCACTTCAGGGCATGCAACCACGCCATTTTAACCCATTTTACCGCTCCGTTGACATTTGACATCTGCTTTTTACTGTTTATTGACCCTTCTTTAGGTTTGAATTTTTACTTACTTCTATTATTTTTTATACCAAAAGTTCTTTTCAGAGCTATAGTGAAGTAATCGTTTAGTTTGTGGTAAGTTTAGAGGTGTTAAAGAAACATACAAAGAGACTTAAACATTTTTTAGGTTATAGTTCAAAGATGCCTGGTAAAGCGACTTAGTTCTTGTTGCCAGAGTTGGTCCGTTCGTATTACTAGTGTATTTCGGGAGGAAAAGCGAAATGGAAGTCCTCTAATATCCGTTGATGCGGTCCATGGTCATGGTTATTATTAAATTAAAACTTACATACAAATTTGTAGAGAATTGCGAATGCTTTGGGCATTTCTTGGGTATCATCTACAACACAAAGCGCCAGAAGGAAGCTATATCTGCTGTTCCTTCATCGAGTGCTTCAACAGCCCTGTACAAGCCACGATTCATGCCCAAAACATGTGATTGTGTCAGAGGGAATAAAATAGATGTTCGTAAAGTAATTTATGGTTAAGGTTTGTGTTATTGATGAATTACTTCGAGCACATGGGCATAAAGTTTCAAGACTTCCTCTGTATCACTGAGATTAATGCTATCGAATTTATATGGGCACATGTGAAAGGATATTATAATAACCATATTGGTCGGGATGGTTATGGCGATAAACAAGTATTGGGAATGTGGCAAGAAAGTTTGGACAGCTGTACCAGACTCCTGGCAAAATTGCATAAATCACACAGGGAAATAATTAAAGAGTGTAGTCGAATGTGAAGTAAACATTGACTTTGTTCTGACAGTTAATTGCGGATCAGAAGATGAGAGCGAAGGCACAAATTAAATATATTTTTAATTTCACTATTTCTTTTCTTTCAATATTGACATATTTTAATTTAATTTACTGCAATATTACGTTTTGTATATACCATTGTATAGAAATTATGTTTGCTACATAAAATAAAAACATCATCTTTCGTTTAATTAATCATTGGTAACGTATATTAAACTAATTACTTTTATGTTGCTTTGAATATTTTCTACATTTTTAATTTGCCAATAGTTTTTGATATGAGAACTACATTATTGTGGTAATACATTATTTCATTGAGAACACATTTAATAATAAGCTTAGCCTGATCACGAAAGCATTGTCAATAGAAAAGTTCACTATTTAGAATCCTATTAGTTGCATTACTCATGATTGTTGTTAAAACGCAACGTTGACTAAAAACTGAACCAATCCTTTCAGTTATAAAGAAAATCTTTAAAACTGCGTATAACCTCATTAAATTTTGACAATTGTCATTTCGTACAGTTCATTGTAAACAATGTTGGTGTGCCTGAATTTGTTTCAGACGCTGCATACGTCATAAGCAAATATGGACGTAACTACAAAACATCATGAATCTGCCTGCTAATAGTTATTTGTATCACTAGGCCAGAAACTACAGATTTGCAAGCATGAGTAGGTCACCCCAGTACGAATACTGAGTCAATATATATTGCCAACACGTTTGCAGAATGAAAAAATCAAGACAATAAGTAATATGATATATACCATGTGATTCAAAATGATTGTCGTAAGAAAAAAACTGTTTTTCCGGAAAAAATTGTCTATACTTATTACCAATTTAATGAGCGAAGTTAGCTACATACAAATTTCATACACTAAATGAATTTTCTTGACATTTAGCGACATTGGCGTGCGTGTTGTAGTATCTTTCGATTATTTATCTTATAATTTTTTTTTCAAATCGTTTATATTTACATCTAATATCACCAACAATAGCATTTCTGAATACTGTAAGAAAATAAACAAGGAGTATTCCGCAGTTTATTAAAAAAAGGAAAAATTTCTCCAATACACAAAAAAAGAAATCATGATGAGTGTGATAATTACCGTCCTGTTTGTGTATTACCGGCAATATCTAAAATATTGGAGTCGGCTATTGCAACCCGATTAATAAGTTATTTTGAGGGAAACAACTACTTGACGTCAAAACAACATGGGTACAGGAAAGGACACTCGACAACCACAGGAATAGCACAGATGGTAGAGCAAATCTATGATGCTTTTGACTCTGGCACATATGCTGAAATGACCTTACTTGATCTGACGAAGGCTTTCGATTCGGTAAATCATGATATCTTGATACACAAGCTGAATTATTATAGGGTAAGAGGTGTGCCACTAAAGTTGTTAGTATCCTATCTTACTAACAGAACACAATTTACGACTTGGAACAATATGCATTCAGATCTCGAGGGCATCGAATGTGGGGTTCCGCAAGGATCGATACTGGGGCCGCTACTATTTATAATATATATAAATGATCTACCATATAGTATCAAGGACAATTTAAGGGACGATGACTTTCTAAACAAATCATTTTTCTCGAATGAAGCCTGGTTTCATCTAACAATTCACAAAATTATCGCATCTGGTTTGCAGAAAATCCACACGAATTTCGAGAAACGCAATTGCATCCCATAAAAGTTGGAGTTTAGGCAACGAATAATAGGACCAATTTTCTTCGAGGAAACTGTAACAGCCCAACGTTACCAACAGATGTTGGAATTGTTTATTGTAGAGTTACGAGAAAATGAGCTTGAAGCAGGTTATTTTCAGCACGATAATGCTCCAGCACATACTGCTCGACAAACCTGCCAATATCTTCAACAGTTTTTTGCTGACAGGGTCGTTAGAGCACAAAGATGGCCACCAAGATCGCCTGATCTAACCCCATTAGATTACTTCATGTTGGGCTATCTAAAAAATAGGATCTATAGCAATCGCATGCATACCATAGAAGAACTGAGAGATGCAGTTTTGTCACTTAATAATTATACTAATTGTATGTTATAATTTGAAGTAATAAATAAATTTAGTTACACACCAGTTAGTACTGAATTATAAAATCATAATTTAGTAAGGTTAAATTAATAACATTTAATTTTTACAAGCAGAAACACCAATCCATAGTCGTTTATATAATGCGAGTTCAAATATAGGTTACATTTTCCTTATTTATGACAGATCCGTTTACTTTCTTGTGTTCCAACACTGACTTAGTTCAAACCTTCATTACAAACACGCGGCATATACCTACACCCTGTTACTATCTATAGGAGCGGATTTGACAATCTTTTTGAATCTTATAGTATATATTACCCAGGTAGCAGAATGACGTAAAATGACGTTTAATAGACGTTCATATCACGTATTAAACGTGATATCGACGTTTATTAAACGTTATTTTACGTCACTCTGCTTCTTGGGTACTTATAATGCGCATGAATTGTAGAAATATCCAAGCATTTATACCATCTAAAACAAAAACAATTTAAATATAATGGAATAAGTAATGAAAATACTAAACAGCAAAGTGCTAGCAGGTTATGAAGTACATTAATTCACTCTAACGTTATAGATTTTTTTTTAGCGTCAAGATTTGATAAATCATATATTGCTTTGAAAAAGTGCAAGTTGCATTAATTAGCGCCTTCTTTCGTTCCGAAACTTCATCAGATTTTAACCTGTTCGAGACACCAGAATAATATAAGTGCAAATTCGCTGCAGATAGTAGAGGGGAATTATCCGGAAAGGCCCTCTAATTATCTGCAAATAACCGCCATTTATCTCATTTGCATTTCATTCAGCCATCTCGGAATTCTATATTTTAGACCAGTTGGTGGCGGCAACTTAGGCCGGGGGATCGATATAGAATTCAAGAAAGTTCCGGTGGGTGATTATTGTTTGATTCGTCCCAGTAGAAAAAAAAAAAACGGAGCTATTTTTCTTAAAACTTTGATCACATTTTAAACTCTCCACCTGCTGTAATTTATATAAAATTTCCAAACGTGTTAATTGTCATATCACGGTGGACAACTTTTAATGACGGGCCTGACGATTTAAAATCATTCCATTCACCCCAAATATTTGCGTGCTGCTAAGTATTACATTATATAAAGATTGATACTTCCCTCTCCTTCAAACAACTACAGTGGCGTGCTCCTTTTAGTGCTTGTAAATCGGTAAAAGAAGATTCTACGTTAAATGATGTGAAGACACTACGACTTGGGGCTTCATAAAATGACGTGGTTGGGACGATGGTGGGTCGAGTCGGTCGGACTGGACTACGAACCTCTCCTAACGGGAACCACTGCGAGCCCCACTGTTAGAAGTTAGGCCGCGAACGGCGAGATGGCGTAATTCGTCACTAGATATCTATTCACTTTTATTCGATTCAGTTCCTTTCACAGGGCTTAACCCTCGGGAAGTTGTTATGGACGGTAAATTTACAATCACTAGTCTGAACTCCTTCTTGGATTCTCTTTTTTGTATTATCTCCAATTCGTTTTGCTTCTAAGCTATATCTTTGGTGTATTATTGAAATGGTAATCTGTAAGCGATATGACATTCCATAGATTTTATGCGCGCTTGAGATGTTGAAAGACCCAACTAAAGATTTTGTGCCAATAGAGGTTTTCGGCTAATGTTATCCAAATTGTTCATTTCTTTATGAATGTATGTAACATCTTGAGGCGGAAGATGTGCCAATTACAGCTTGTGAAACTATCATATCATGCGTTGTAAAATGCAGGTGATAAGCGATTTTAAATTGATGTTGGCCAATTGTAACTTCCATAACGTTCTTTAGGTCTTTGAGAAGATCTCTTCTGTTAAATTTCTGGGCAAACACTGAATGCTTTGACACAAGGCATCAACGTTTTGCGATCACACTCAATAAAAATTTCACATGATTCCTTAAAAGAAATCGAAATGATCGCCATATTAATATTGATAACTGAAAAAAATACTTTACTCCATAAAGCTCAAACCTTGGGTAGCAAATAAGTGCAGTGGTTATACACTTAAATTTATAAGTAGGCCCAACCTTTGTTTTGTTAGGTTTGGATGATTTTTTAAACACGTTTTCATAAACATAAGTACAAACAATGCGTTACAAAATACAAACTTCTCTTGACTGTTTTCTTTTCTTCAAAATTTCTAAATTTTGATAATTCACAACACATATGATCAGTAGATCCGCTATCCAAAATCCAGCTATTTTTGTCGGTCTCAAGATTGTTACTTAAATGTGCTTCAACTTTCATCACGGCTTGAAAGCCTATTTTCTTTTGACCATCGTCGTCCTTCTGTTTATTTTCCGCTTGACAATTCCTGCCAAGATGGCCAAACTCTAAGCATCGATAACACCTTAAGTTCTCATGTGATTTTGTTTCCTGATTCGGTTTTTTTCTCAAGAGTGCTTCGTTGTGGCTTTCGTTTAAAGAATTTACTTCCTTTCGCTGCATATGCCTTCGTTTCACTGTTGTTTTTCTCGGGTACTGCTTTTATTCTTCTTTTCTTCTTCGAGTAATTTTTGATTTTAATTTACACAATGTCAAATCATCGTTATCTACCTTAAATTCCTTGACAAGTATTCGTACTCACTTGGGTAATCCTTAATACTACAAATCTTGCCTGACCCTTTCATTAAAATCAAATCCTGCATTTTTAACTTTGTGGTACAAACCATTTCTTCTAACCAAATACTCGTTTATACTTCGTCATTCACCTTTTTAGTTAGTTACAAAATCTTGTATAGCAACAATCCATGCCATTCATCATATTTGTGTGAATTTCCCTTTAATGTTTGCCAGATATCTTTTGCCGTTTTGCTTTCCATTATATCATCCAGACTATCATTATTCATTATTAGATATAATATTGACTTCGTTCTGTGATCATTTTCTTTGTCCTGAGTTGACCATTTTTCTTATCAATAGCCGATTTATGGGGATACAAAAGTCTTAAGCCAGAGTACGAGCGCTGGGCACATTTAGAAATATGAGTTCTAAAGCGTAGTTGTGAATCCAAATATAGTCCAAGATTTTTAACTTCATCAACAAACTGCAACACATCATTAACACTGCGTAGGCTTTCACGGCCGGTGTAACTATAACTAACAGCTTCTTGCGGGTTTCGCCGTGTGTCAAAACTTTCGATAGATACGATATTATATTAACGATAGATATCTGCATGCAAGATCTCACCATCAACCGATGCAGAAGAAGACATTAATACAAACTTTGCTATACCCACGGAGGACGCACTGGCCTTACTTCCAGAACTTTGACTACAAGAAGACATCATTGAATTAGGGAAACTGTGCTTATCCACGACATACTTTTTGTATGAAGGAAAATACTACGAGCAGAAGAACGGAACAGCAATGGGAAGCCCTTTATCACCAGTAATAGCCAACTTGTTTATGGAAGCATTTGAAGAAGTTCCAGCGATATGAAACCCAAGTGTTGGCTGCGATATGTCGACGATACTTTTGTAATATCGCAACACGGAGAAGAAAAACTACAACAGTTCTTGGAACACATAAACTCACAGCACCCAGCCATCAAGTTTACCATGGAGAAAGAACAAAATGGAAATCTCCCTTTCCTGGATGTTATGGTTAGAAAACAAAAGAGGGAATGCTACAGCACGCAGTATTTAGAAAGAAGACGCACAGCGATAGATATCTGCATGCAAGATCTCACCATCATCCGATGCCGAAGAAGACATTAATATACAAACTTTGCTATCCAGAGCCGAAACCATCAGTGACGAACAACATCTTACCAGTGAAAAGATACATTTGGAGAAAAAGCACTAAAGAAGAATGATTACACTGACATCGACATAAGGAGAGCCACTAAGAAGAAGACGATACTGGAGAAAACTATAGAACCACGAAGAGGGATGGCGTGTTTACCTTACATAGCAGGAGTCACCGAAAAAGTAGGCCGAATTTTGAAGAAACGTAACGTACAAGTACGCTTCGGGACTGCAACGTCGATCCAGCAGTATCTACCGACCGCAAAGGATAAGATACACAAGGGGCGCACAGAAGGTATCTACAAGATAACATGCCAATGCGGACAGTGCTACGTCGGACAAACAGGAAGAGCCATCGACATGAGAATAAAAGAACACGAGAGGGACGCAAGATCGACCGAGCAATCAGCGGTGGTATCAGAACACATGCATGACACCGGACACAAAATGGATTTCAAGAATGTAAAAGTAATAACTACGAGAAAAGACTCATCAGGGAAGCCATAGAAATAGAGAAGAATAAAACCGTTAACAGAGAAGAAGGGTACCACCTTAGTAACACGTGGAGAGAGCCTACTACACACCGTCACGGTCAATGGAGCGGAAACTTGAATGTACCAGAGGCGTATATAAGAAGAATGTCGGACCATGGAGAATCAGTTCAGTTATCCTGAAGAAGCTGTCAGTATGAACAGCGAAACGTCGAGCGAAAGTTTTGACACACGGCGAAACCCGCAAGAAGCTGTTAGTTATTGCAACACATCATTATTAATCTTTCGTTTCGGAATTTTATATGAATATCAGCAGCAGGTGAAGAGTTATTTGAGGTGGTACGTTTCAATTGGAATGCCCCCTGTAGATAGTCGCTCTTCTATCGTTCCCTCTTTCATTTCTCCGTAGGATTGTTGTTCACTGAGGATGTAAAAAAGAAAGACACATCCAAATATATATTCGTTGTTACGACGAGGTAGTAGATATCTAATTTTCTGAGCGGGCACGAATCCGCCATGCATTTAACTGTTAAATTAAAAGCAACCGTACAAAACGAATTCGATCGCTGGGGTGATTTGTTGCCGGCAGAAATCTGCCTAGGAGCGCCTAAGACGGCCGTTACCACCTGATCATGCCGTTCGTTTCGGATGCTTCCGTTGTCAGGTGTTATTATAAGCTTGGAGTTCAGCCAGAAGAGGGTTGGCCGTCGCTTCGACCACGAGTCCCACCGCTAACACGTACACACACACAAATACAGAGAATACACGCCGAGTTCTCGTAGTGTGCCGCCAGCATTCAACGGTGGCAAGAGTCGGCACACATTTCGGGGTAAATGTAGCTGAGAAATCGGTGAAGAACGAGCAATCTTTATAGATCACGGAGCTATTGTTCGGGGGTAGTGCAGCCGACGAGCTGAATCTCGCCGATTAACGATTAATGTATTGAGAGACACCAGGAGCTATTGTCGTGCCCTTTCTCCGTCAATGAATGAGACGCTATTAAATATGGCGAGATGAAAGGCAGGAATTGTCATTTTGATGTATACCACATTATGCACGCCTTGGGTAACCCGGTCGTTCTCATTGTCCGGCAGTCGCCCCTCCAATTATAGATTTTCCCTAATCTTATATATTTCCGCATATATATATACACATATACATATATATTCTATAAAATTACCATGGCAATATATATGTATATTGCTATGATATCTACCCAAGTAGCACATAATATTTAATCAATATTAGCCTAATATAAAACTAATATTACAATGTTTTTTTAATATTACATATATGAAAATAATATTATATAATTATTATAAATCTAATATTTTGTTTTGAAATATTTTATTCATATCATATGATATTAAAAATTTAGATATGTCACTGGAGTACTTGTTTTTTCCTTGATTTACTCTAATACACCCCAATAATCTGTATTAAGTATTCAGTTTTGTTCTTATTGACATTCTTGACTTGCTGCATTAGTTTCTTTCAAAAGTATAGTATTACTTTAATATGTATTTTACATTAAAAAAAAAATATTTGTATTAGAATATATATTTATTTCAAATGTTGCCACAGCTCGTGCAACTTCGTACACATTCGTTCGCTTTTGTTTATGATGGCGTTGGCGTCACCTGTGGCGTTTGTGTAATGGACAAGGTTAGGCCGTGATACGTTAGAAATAGCCAAATATATTTACAACTGGGCTTTGTTTTTAAGATGTAAGTATTTCACTATGTGCCAATGTGAAATTATAACATCTTAAACATGTTTTTTTTTTTATTTGATAGCAGTAGCTAAAAAGTGCTTAATATCCAAAAGTTAACACTCAATCGTGATTCTGGAGTCACTTTACACTCATCCAGTCCAGTATTCCAGTAGATCATCGGGGATGCCGGGCTATTCTACATATTACCCTTATTTTCTAATTCAGGTTTACAGGTATTGTACTTAACCTACAAAACTCATAAACAAAATGGATACACAATCTTGTACTTGCAACACAGTTAAATACAAGAGATTAGATTACCGATTTATGTTAACGTTGAAAGAGCAGTTTATTGCACTTGTATAACAAACTCTTTTTTTTTTCAATTTGTATTGGTAAATTGAATTTCAATAGGTCTGTTCTGTAATCACCGTGAAGTTTTACATCTAATATTCCACCGCCTGCACAAGTGCAGTATTTCCGGATAATTGCAATCCAGAGGGGTTCCACCAGTACAAAATTTCTTGAAAATCCAGTTTTTGTTTCAGGAATATTTCACAGAATAATATCACCTCTGTTATCTACATCAGAGATAGTCATTCTTGTTAATTCGTCAGTTCTACAAGCACTTGCCCATAATTAAAGCAGCCTATAATTACATCATGTAAAGGTAATTTATATAATAAATTCCGAACAGTGGCAAGTGCTGCTTTACGAATTTCAGCTGGTGTTTACGACAAATTATCATTCTCTGTGTGTCATTGTATAGAAATGTTTATAATAAATATTTATGATATTAAATTTCAATTAAATTAGTTTTATTTACTATTGCTGAATACTTAAAATAGTATTCAAACCAATTTTCTAATATTTTTGTTATATTTATATCTTCAAATATTTGTTATATTAGTAAATTTCAAACCAAGGGAGGAAAATGCTATTCCAAGCCTTGCCCAAGACTTGCAATAGCACTTTCCTCCCTTGGTTTGAAATATACTATACTAATATAACAAATATTTGAAAAACATAACAGAAATATTAGAAAATTATATAAAATAAATATTAAAAATACATATAAAAGAAATAGTAGAATATCATATTAAACTCATATTACAAAGTAATATGTATAAAATATTTAAAAAACTGTCGTTTATGATATAAAAAAAATATTTAATTTTTATATTTATTTAATATTTTTGTGCTACTTGGGTAGGTATGGAATCTATTTTAAAGGCATTCACAACAAGGTTCTAGACTAAAGGAACAGAGTAATTCAAAAGTGAGGCGTGTACTCGTTGCCTACTCTACAGGCGAATTATGAATTTGTTAAGATAGTTATTTTAAAATGAATAATATTAGCATTAGGTGCTAAATATTGCTTTATTATAATTGTTAAACTTTATTTTATATGTTAATTCCAAACTGACCCTGGTATCCTTTTTTATGTTCGTTATATTTTTGCTCGGAGAGATTTTTCAATCTCCGGGGTGTTTTTATTTCAACGTTTGGCGTATTCCCCTCAAACTATAGAAAATAACGGTATTTTAATGACGGTTAGCTTTATCTTTCAAAATTCAGGTTGGTCGACCTGTGTGATAACAATCGAAGGCTGTTGACCGTTGAATATGATTTGAATTCTCATTCTGTTGGTGGCTACCAGACACGACGGTTGTCTTAATTTTCCTATAACGTTTTTTGCCACAACTGTAAAAAATTTATCAAAGTTCCAAGAAGTTTTACCTAAAAAAAAAGTATCGATACAAATCCTGTTCATTAAATCCATATCGAATACCTGAATTTGCCAAGAAAATATCCTATAAATATCTTACGAAGACTTCCCGATCAGATACCCTTTTCCATGCCATTGACCGAGACCGGGGGCCCATCTAACTGAACCACCATATCCAGCACCAGAGCCTGCCAGCGTCGTGTCCTTTCCAAGTTAGTATTTTCAAGTTAGAATCACCTCACCTAAAACAGAACGGAATTAATTCAGTTCCCTTTCAATTTTAATCGGAAACTTATATTTTTGTGTAATTTATTTCACCATACGATAATTTGGGGGTTAGTTTATAAGAACCGCCATTTAGTTTAGTATTTTAGTGATTTTTATATGTAAGGGTTGTATAAAAATATCACCGAGTTTGATCTCTGATAAAATAGCTATCTTTAACAAATAAATATAATCATAGATAATCGTTTGCTTTAAAAATTTAGTATTTGCCGTTTACAGATAGATGGCGCCGTTATTTATTTGATATTTAATTTATTATATGACATTTCGATAACTTCATTTTAGTCTTTAAAAATGCCAGGAGAGTTTGAAGACATGTTTTTGTATTAAAGATTGTCTTATATAGTATTTTCTGATTCCATTTTACGTACCTTGTGATCATTAGAGTCTCAATTGATAACGAAACATAGCATTTGGGTAAATAAATAAAGATTTAAGCTTGTTTTGGTTTGAAACGTTGTTTTGTATTGTACAGTAAGTGTTTACATCGATTTTCGTAATTACTTATATCAAAATTTAATAAACCGAGAAAGGGCTTTGAGGGTATAAATATCTGATCCACTCTGAATATGGTAAATATCTGATCCACTCTTTCGTTGCCTCTTTTATTTCTTAGATCGAAAAATTTGTTTCTAAAAACAAGCGTTATAACCAAGAATATTATCGATTACAACCAAACAAAATATTTGTTATTTCTTATTTCAAATACAGATATATTTGAAAGAAGTAAAACTTTTTAAAGAAATATTAGAACGTCAAAAAAAGCCCAGTTATTCCTTCAGTCTCTAAAACCCTGTTTTAAAAGTCCTGGCAATGTGAAAACGCCATAGCATTTTTCCCCGAAAATAAAAATTTAATAAACTTGTCGATAAAATTTTTAAATTTCAATTTTCTCTTCCTCAATTTGCGAATGAACTCTAATTAATGCAATTAACTTTAAGTTAAAATTATCTAACTTTTTCAACAAACTTTATTACCGTCAATTTCTTTTCTTTTTCCCATCCATAACATTCGTATTTTGCTTTTGTATGTCGATGCCTGAAATAATAATTTTCTAACTTTAACCTGATAACTTTCTACTTGTTGATTAATTTCAATTCTCGCTAAGAATGCCTCATTTCTTACATTTGATGGCAAATTGTTGATATTTTGTAATAAATAGGCGAAGTGTTTGTTTAAATTGCCCCTATTCTCCTCACTTAAACTTGAATAACTGCATTTAATGTTTCTTTTTACCATAATTCATTATTTTTCTGTATACTATATGCCTGTAAAAAGATTCCTAAGTCTTCGTAATTCTTAGGCAATTCACACATTCTTTCATTGCTTTATTCACTATTTCTTTACGTTTCAATAAATCATCATTAGTTCCTTTATTGTTGTCTTCCTCATTCCGTTTAGAGTTTTCTGCATCAACTTCTTCTAATCCCACCTTATTTCAAATCTGATAAATCAACTTCCAATTCCAATCTTCTTCAGAATAATCATCATTTTTTCCACTATTAACACTTGTCTCTTTATTTTCATCAAGAGCTGCGGTGTGTCCATTTAATTGTGCTTTTAAATGCTTGTTTTCGAATCGCCTTCCTCAAAAATTTCCAGTATTCCTTTCTCTTCCTTTACTTTTTAATCTATCAGATATGATTTTGTTAGGTTCTAAATCTTGATTTAATCTCTTTCTCATGCGTCTCCACTATTAATTGAGCTAGTTCTTCAATAACAAATCCTTCTGATCCATTTCCATTCAGCTAGTAGGCTTGCTTTATACATTGCATGTGTCAAAAATGATATATTTTCACTGCTAACTACCCCGAGTTGTAATATTTTATTTTATATATATATTTTTTTATATGAATACCTCATTCTTTGACACGTTAATAAATTGACGTTTTTCTTTTTTCAAAAAATAAAAAATCTTCGTTAGGGTTGACTTCATTTACTAGAAATAATAATATGTACATCAAATTTTCAACACTAATTCTGCAGTTAGTTAAGCCCTGTTTCAAGAGTCCTGGCGATATGATATAATTTTAGTTTTTAATATTTAAACTGCTTAAGTTAATTTAATATACCATGTGATGCAAAATGATTGTCGTAAGAAAAAACTGTTTTCCGGAAAAATTTATCTATACTTATTACCAATTTAATGAGCGAAGTTAGCTACATACAAATTTCATATATTAAATGAATTTCTTGAATTTAGCGACATTGGCGTGCGTGTTGTAGTATCTTTTCGATTATTTATCTTATAATTTTTTCAAATCGTTTATATTACATCTAATATCACCAACAATAGTATTTCTGAATATTGTTAGAAAATAAGGGAATTTATCTGTGGTAATAGCTCAACAAACAGGTAAAAAATCAATATTAACATTAAGTGAAATAGTTTATTACATTTTATAATTTTATAGGCTTATCATACACTTCAGCGCAATGAGCTGTCAAAAGAAAGTTACATTTTCATCCCTATAAAATTTCTACGGTACAGGAATTATTACCATTAGATCACGATAGGCGATTGGAATATTGTCATTGGTTTTAATAAATTTAAGGACGATGACTTGCTAAACAATCATTTTTCTCGGATGAAGCCTGGTTCTATCTAACAGACTATATCAATTTACAAAACTATTGTATCTGGTCTGCAGAAAATCCACACGAATTTCGAGAAAGCACAATTGCATCCGTAAAAGTTGGAGTTTGGTTGGCTATAGTCCGGAGAACGAATAATAGGGCCAATTTTCTTCGAGGAAACTGTAACAGCCCAACGTTACCAACATATGTTGGAATTGTTTATTGCAGAGTTACAAGAAAATGAGCTTGAAGCAGGTTATTTTCAGCACGATAATGCTTCCAGCACATATTGCTGGTCGAAACCTGCCAATATCTTCAACAGTTTTTTGCTGACAGGTTCGTTAGAGCACAATAGTGGCCACCAAGATCGCCTGATCTAACCCCATTAGATTACTTCATGTTCGGCTATCTTAAAAAATAGGATCTATAGAAACCGCATGCATACCATAGAGGAACTGAGAGATGCAGTTTTGTCACTTAATAATTATACTGATTATAGAATTATAATTTAAAGTAATAAATAAATTTAGTTAAACACCAGTTAGTACTGAATTGTAAAATCATAATTTAGTAAAGTTAAATAAATAAATTTCATTTTTATAAGCAGAAACACCAATCCATATCGTTTATATAATGCGAGTTCAAATATAGGTTACGTTTTCCTTATTTATGACAGATCCGTTTACTTTCTTATGTTCCAACACTGACTTAGTTCAAACCTTCATTACAAATACGCGGCATATACCTACACCCTGTTACTATCTATAGGAGCGGATTGACACATTTGAATCTCTGTGTATAATTTTAAACAGTTTTTTCAATGCATAAAAAAGATATCATTAGGATCTTGAACAACATTGCAAATTATCAACATGCTACTTATAGGATTATAAAAATTATTAACTGTATTTAAATGTAAATTGAAGCTTAAAATCTGGTATATATATAATATTATATATATATACCAGATTTTAAGCTTCAATTTACATTTAAATATATATATATATTTACCTCTTTTCAGGAGAATATCTTTAGTAATATATTTGGGGTGAATAATGGTCATTTAATGTCCGTTTTAGTTCCTGCTTTAAATGCCAGTTGGTTAAACTGATCATAGATAGACAGTGGAAGCCAAATAACTATTAGAAAGTTTAAATTGAGGTATTATTCCTGTGGCCGCGAGAGCAAACGGTTGATCCGCTAAAATTTAACGCCTGACATTCAGTAATATCAAAGTTTCACTAAAAATTACCTAAATGGATTCAATAATGCCTATATAATATTTAAATCGACCATCAATTCGTTAGTAGGCAGTTGGAAAGATGTCCTGGCCACTTATTTTATCCGCATCTGTTCTCTATTTTCTTTCAATTATATATTCAGTCAAATTGGTGTAGTATTGGTAGTTTTAAAACGAAAAGAATGAGGAACTGTATATTGTAATCATGGCAGCGGGGTTTTACATATTCCAGAATGGAAATACATGATTTGATGGTATTATTTTTAATATCTCACAGATTCTTAATTTATATCTTCACCTTTTTTTTGGAAAATTTGTTTTGAAAACATCGTAAAGACTTGAAACTGAACACAAGGTAGATGACAAATATTGTGGATGAGATAAACTCCTTTCAAAAACGTTTTAGCAAGATACCGCCAGAAACAATTTTTTTCAGTGCTTCTTGGGAAACAATTCGCTAAGAATAAGTAGTCTATTAAAAACACAAAGATTTCCTTTCGCATTCGTCAACTAACTGTCCAAAAACTAGTACCACCGATCCAATCGAAGTATAAAAGTTTAAACAAGCGCTACATTGGAGCAGGTCGCCTAAAAAAAAAAACCTAGCAAGACAAATACAAGGGCAGCCCTTAGCCATTTTTTTTTGCTCTCGTGCCGAAATAACCTCGTCGATGGATTGTTATTTTTTAATTTTAATTCACCCCGATACAGGTTATATAAAAGCGTAGGTCGAAGTAATTTTTTCTTAATAATATGTACGCGTACATTAATTAATTCCGCTATAATTGTCTCATCTGCTCTTCAGTCTTTCATTTACAATTAACCGTACAGTTCATTAAGTGTAACATTGCATTGTATCCACCACTAGAAGTATTAAAGTTCTCCTTAGGTGTCGGGCAATTCGCAAGAAATCCAATCTCAAAGTGAATGCTCAAAGTTTTATTAACAACAGGGTCATCTATTGATTCTGTACAAAATACCATTACTTTATCTTTTCATGACGAGGGCAAAGAAATAGGACAAAAGATAGTAAACCGCAGATTTTTGGAAGACACGCTATACCAGTAATCCGCTAGAGGAACTGTTTGTTTAGGGTATCGTCAAGGCGTATAGATAGACAGGAAACTAATACACCGATTATAGAAAATTAATTAGTTAAGGAAAGCTATCCTGTATGCAAATTTCATGTTGACTCCAGGCATCTCCATTACTTGATAATAATTAATGTTTTAGTTATGCATATACCGTATGCGAGATAGAGGTATAGTCATCCGAAGCGCTCTGCGCAATAATTATTATATTAAATTATTATTATTTATTATATATCTATTACCATGTTATTAAAATAGAATACAATGTTTGTGTGGATAGGTTGACGAAATTTGACCTAAAACTGTATTAGATTATTCAGGTTTCTTATTATTTTTCTGTCTTAACATTAGTAATTTTCCGGTATTTTGAATATAACACTTTTCCTTTAAAATGTATTATTTAAGAGGCTAACCATTGCTTGTCCTGTAGTGCAATCCTTTACCATGTTTAAGTGCTATTTTGCAAATCACAAATTCTTCCTAACGCTGTAGATTTTAGAGTTGTGTTATATCATAGTAAAACTTATAGATACTTATTTAGTTGGAATCATCCGCGCAAGTGTTTCTTGAGGTTAGTGCGATGATTATCCGATCAGATCGCGTATAATAAAAAGAATGGGCGCCTATACAAAATAAATATTTTTATCACACAATAAAACCGCCCCCCCCACGAAATTTCGTAATTCGAAGTTAGTGATTGCTTTATTCTGTGTAAGAGAATAAAAACGCAGTTTACGTCAGTTCTGTATAGGAAAATTCTTCCGGCCGGGGGCTCGGGAAAAACCAATCTCGTGGAGAATGCTCAAAGTTTTACTAACGAAATCACATCACGTTCATTCCATCTGACACGATCACATTTGGTGCGTGAATACGAGGAAGCCTCGACTAATGTTCGCGGGAGCCTACTTACATAATTATCGGTTCTTATTAAATTTCCCCATGTATATATATATATATTTTTCTATCGTGCAACATTTATCGTAATTTTCCCTCTTATTCGAAAGCTCGAAAGATCGCTACTTTTCACGATATAATTGGCAATGCAAACACAAAAAAGCGGAATAAATTGATTCGCCATGAATTTATTGGGAAAATAAAATTTGCTGACGTGATAGGATTTTCAAGTAATTAGTTGGGTCTTTTCTTTTTAATTCGCAGATGTAAATTATGTTCATAAATTTAATATTAACTATTTGTAAATACACATTCAAATAATATAACTAAAATAATACTTTTCACCACAAAAATAATTATTTCAGATTTGAGTAAATAGATTTTCTCAACTGGAAACTATCTATTATGCTTAATATTTATGTACATTTGATAGAAGTATATAAAAGTATTTTGAAGTATGCATTATTTGCTTCCAAAATATAAGTACATTGAACTGATAATACCTACCTACTTAATCTAAGAATTTTTACTATTCAAGGGTATTAATTACCTACTAATTTGGTGTCTGTAACACCAAAAAACCTCGGTAGGGAAAAATTAATAAATAAAGAAATATTATGTAATTAAATAAATTTACCATCATACTTTATAGTTTTACAATATTTTGGGGAAGGTAGCGTATCGGGGTACTCCAGGAGTGCGCACGGGATATTGATGCGTAGAGGTATAGATGTTATGCGTATCCGTCGTTTGCGACCGGTGTTTCGGGATATTTCCTGGGTCTGGTACTAGTCGGCGTTGGTTACTGATATAATTTCAATCAGTATAATTAATTTATTGCTGATATTACCTACTGAAAACTAATAACTAGTAAATACCTACATTGTATTTGTTAATGTACATACCTACCATGTTCATATATTATCAACACAATGGCGCTGACTCTAAGCATTATCTCATCAAGTTTTTTTAAAGCAGTAATCCCTTAATATTAGATAACACGTACCTACTTACCTTCGAATATTTTAATGATAGCATCTGTGCATCAGCCCCACTCCACCCCATTCTCTAAGTAAGCTGTGAAACGGCTGGGGTATCCATCTCCAACAACACTGTTCGCTGAGGTCAATCAAAAAGTGACGCCAAGTAAAGCGTATATATATGCCAAAACCCCCTAACCCCCCTAAAAAAAAGAGGGAACCAATGATAGATGAGTTTTAATGCAATAAATGGTGGGGTAAAATTCGTTTCAAATGTTTCAATATTATGGTAATTTTAATTTGATATTTCATGTTCATTTTCAGTAAAAAAACATTTATTAAACCATTAGTAATTCATTATACCATACGTATAAGGGATTTTATTTTGAATCTACAGACTTTCTCACTATGATTGCATAGATTTGTTCCTTACAACAATAACAATTTTAAAGCTTTAAATCTTGACCATGTATATGTTAACAAGTCCAGTTTTTCGATCAGATACTATTAACAAAGCAAAAATATTCTTTAGAACAAAATAATTATCCAAATTTCTTATTAAACAAAATATTCAAACAAAGATTATTTCTTTTTATAATAAATCAACAAAAAATTATAATAATACTATCCAACAATTACAGAAATTCATGAAATCCTTTATGTTAAACATTATCCGAAAAAATAAATCTAATTTTCAAACCAATAATTAAAACAGATTGCCTATCAAAAGACAAACAAACTTACAATAACGAAATCTATCAAAATTTAACATCAAAATTGAAAAAGTAAAACATCGCACATAGTTTATTAAAATAGACTGTCCAAATTGTAATGGGTGCATATAGGTGAAACTATGCAAATTTGGAAAATAGAATAAAAGGACACAAATACAATAAATCTTACAGTTTTTAAAAAACATGAAATAATTCAAATCACACCTTTGATTTCAACAACGTAACAATTTAACAAAGAACAAATTTAAAAACGCGTTATACTTGAAATAATTCAAATTATAAACATAAAAATGTAGTCAATGATAAACGATTAATATTTCACTAAATTATATATTTAATTTATAACTAAATAAAAATTTGTAAAGAACTATTTAATACAACAATTAAAAACAATAATCAAAACAACCATTTTTAAAATGCAATCGTTAAATAAAACATAATAATATATTCCAAAATCATAGTAACACAAAATTATTCATATTAAACAAATAACATTTTATTAAATTTACAATTTTATCATTATTATATATCTACTTGAACAAGCTTTTTAATAAGCGAAACGCGTCGTCGTATTCATTCATGTTTTAAATATTAAAGACTAAAAAGACCAAGAAAAAAGAAATCAAATATAACATAACAGATGTCATTTGGAGGAAGTATACTCAATGCATATTATACTATTTGTCAAGAGTATATTGTTTTTTTCAGAGGATAACAACAGGATTTAGTTCATTAACATAACAGGGTTTTCGGAACTGGCCGGTTAGAGTTTTCCGGCTTAACGAATTTCCTCAGTTTTAAAAAAATGGGGTTTGTAACCAATTGGCACTTACTTTCTTTCTAAATATTTTCACCTTTTTTTGACTCCATTAACGGAATCGCACGAACTTTTGTTATTTTAAATGGACACCCATATATTATATATTTTTGAATTTACATAAATTTGGACGATTACCATTAGGGTCTTATACCTATCTTAACTGTTCTAGAATACGATTTTTGTTTAAATTTGACATTTACTTGTTGTATGTACTTGATATTCTCACTTGTTTAAGTGTCAAATCTCGGTGTTGAAATCAACAAGTACTAACATGTTTTATCCAAAACGTAGAAAAAAAACATGACATTATACAGCGGTTTAAAAATTAGGACAATCCTAGAATTTTGATGTTGCAAAACTAATTTTTTCAATAGAACACCCTGTACATTTTCATTTTTGGATGTTCAATTAATTCTTATGCCGATTTGCTGTAGCATTCCCTATACCCATCTTCAGTAGTTTTCTTTTGAATACCGTGTTATTACCACTTTCAAATGGCGAATGACTTTCTTCTGGTGGGTATGACATTAACACACAACATTTATATTTTAGTAAGTTTATGTTATCATCATTGTTGTGTTTACACGTCGCGTGTTTCGATAAGCATATGATATGGAACTTATGAATAAGATAATGAAAAAATATTGAGACTTATTTTTAACCTGGTTACTTTAAATTTATTTTACATTCACTGAAATGCAGGATAACTATAGAGAATTTACGTTAATTATAGAATTTATTTCGGGTTAATAATCTAATAAAATTCAGAAAACTTTGAAATAATACATTACACAGATACAACACTTGTGCGACAACTTTGTTACTACCAGCAAATTAATGTTCGTGTGACGAGAACGTTGAGAATTAGACCCAGTTGAAGTAGAAAAGTATAAGGCGACACATTAAGACGTCGAATAATAACATGCTTGGACGGAAACACATTGAGCATGCTTTGTTGGTTCAAGTTATCTGCTGTAAATGCATTGTTAAGTTGCATGTATCTAATATTCTCATTAAAAACCTTATAATTTGAAAATACTTTAATATATTAAAAACTTTAAAATATTTGTCTGACAAGCACACTCGTTTTAGTTGAAACAATTTTGTTATGTTGTCGTCGTTATCGTTTATGCCATTTCCCTTAATTTGAAACCAAGCTATTAAGAGAAATCATTTCAAAATTTTCAGAAATTGCGTTAGATATATTAACGACAAATAAATTCCTTTAATTACTTTGAATTCTTATAAGTTCTTTCTGCATCTCAGTGAATGTAAAATAAATTAAAGGATCCAGATTAAAATAAACCCCTCCAATATTTTCATTATCTAATTCATAAGTTCCACAATAATATTCATCGATCTGAACACGCGACGTTATAACAAACAATGATTATAACAAAATACTTACTAATAATAATAAATTTTGTGATGTTAATGTCATGGCCCACCAGATAGAAATTATTCGGCCATTTGAAAGCGTAATAAACAAAACGAGTAATTTAAAAGAAAAACTAGTGAAGATGGGTATAGGGAATGCTACAGCAAAATCAGTATAGAATTTAATTGTACATCCAAAAATAGAAAAATGTACAGGATGTTCTATTTGAAAAAATTATGTTTTGCAACATTCAAAATTCTTGGATATGTCACTATTTTTTAAACACCCTGTATAATGTCACTGAATTTTTTTTCTACGTTTTGGTAAAACAATATTAGTACTTGTTGATTTCAAAGTCAGAGATTTCTGACACTTAAATCAAGTGAGAATTAATCAATTACATACAACAATGTAAATGTCAAAATTTTAACAAAAATCGTAATATCTTAGAAACAGTTTGAAGATAGGATATAGATACCCTAATGTAATCGTCATAGAATTTTATGGTAAATTCAAAAATATAGGGTGTCCATTTAAAATAACAAAGTTCGTGGCGACTTCCGGTTAACCGGAAGTGCAAAAAAGGTGAAAATATTTTAGAAAGAAAGTAAGTGCCAAATTGTTACAAACCCCAATTTTTTAAAACTGAGGAATTTCGTTAAGCCGGAAAACTTCTAACCAGCCAGTTCCGTGGAAAACCCTGTATATTAAGTTTCGATTTCTGAATAAAGGAAAATATTCAGATTGATAATAGATTTTTTTGTCTGTAGCTGATATAATTCGCTGCTTAAAATCTATAATCATGTATAAATAAAACAATTAACTTTCTAATAATATTTTATTGAAATCTGGAAAAATTAAACATTCGCATTTATTTCAAAATTAGAATATTATATTTCGTAATTTAAAAGTTAATATTCCGGATATTGTGTTATATAAAGCAGCGCTAACAATAACAAGAAAATTGATTGAAAACTCATTCTATGTGTTGATTTTCACTTCCAATTATGTGATTTATTATATTATCAATTGACAGGTTTTGGAATTCACTATATGAATCACACCAGATAAAGTGTTATTTGAAATGGCTCTTTTCAATTCAAATTCCCTGTATATACAAACACAAAGTTGGTATTCGAACTTTCCTTGTGATTGTATCTCTAAGTTGGGGTTTATTAAATTTTTATATCGATTCTCCTTATTGTTGTTACCGCTGCAATAACGGCAGCATTATCCTTATTGTTTACACGTATTTGCAACAATGCCATTGCACTCGCTATAAGGGCAGACGCCATCCTGTCCGGGATTCTTCTAATCTAGGAACACAGCGCCGGTTCGAGAATACAAACTCGTGAATTAGGCAAAAGAAAAATAGAAGTGGGAGTTGCAAATGAACAAGAACGGGAGAACTGTGCGCCGCTTGTACATGCATCGCGCGTACCGAACAGTCGGCCCCAATCTAAACCATATATATATACATACCACCAGCTTTGAGGCAGTAAACACAATTAGCGTTTGTTTTGAACATTCAAATAAATCAGATTTACACTTATTTCCAGTATAAATAACGTACACAACTACACTTATCTCACTTGCTGGCGTGGATCTTCTTCCTTTTCCTCCCTACGTGCCCGTATTTATACCCATCCTTCGGGACACTAATTAAATAAGACATGCAATATCTAAAAACCAATTAATATATTTTAACGTTAATTAGTTGCTTTTATACAATAATAGATTCCTGTTGGTTAACCGCCACACGACCGACGCATATATTATAAAATAATTACTACCTTGGCGAACAAACCAGAGAGCCCAGCGGTAGCGGTAAAGCTTATTTAGAGGTTATTATTGTATACAGGGGCAATTTTCAGCCGTCTCTATATCAAATTAATTTAATAACAAGATACAATGTGTTCCAGAGACGTTCCTTGTACGAATATATTGGAAACGAACAGAAACATAATTACCTCTCTTGTAATCCAAAGTATAATTGGATATTTACGTAAGACATTGTTTTATCTCATACACTTTTAGCTACTGTTCATCTGGAGGGAGGAAAGAGGAGAGAGGGGATACACACGAAAACGAGAGATTCCCTAAAGCGGAGATATAGCATCATTATTGCTGTAATGTGGTTCTAAGCCCGACAAAAAAATAAATTTAAACGCGAAACAAATAGCTGTTAATTAAATTTACCCACTGAGATTATTTAAACTCGTACGCCCGTAGTAATAGTCTGAGGGGGCACGTTTCATAATGATCGAGTTTCTATAATGATATATATTATGTGATACATATCTTTCACAACATTCGCACTTGTCTACTATATCAGGAAACTGCTACAGAAAAGTAGCAGCTTCTTTTGATATTGAATAGCTGCTACAAACTGCTAACCGTTGTTAGCTGCTACAAAATAGCGTTTTACTTCCTAGCAACCCATCGCTACCACCTAGTACTGCATAGAAGTTTAATATACCATGTGATTCAAAATGATTGTCGTAAGAAGAAAACTGTTTTCCGGAAAAAATTACCTATACTTATTACCAATTTAATGAGCGAAGTTAGCTACATACAAATTTCATACATTAAATGAATTTTCTTGACATTTAGCGTTACATTGGCGTGCGTGTTGTAGTATCTTTCGATTATTTATCTTATAATTTTTTTTAAACCGTTTATATTTACATCTAATATCATCAACAATAGTATTTCTGAATACTGTAAGAAAATAAGGGAATTTATCTGTGGTAATAGCTCAACAAACAGGTAAAAAATCAATATAACATTAAGTGAAATAGTTATTACATTTTATAATTTTATAGGCTTATCATACACTTCAGCGCAATGAGCTGTCAAAAGAAATTACATTTCATCCTATAAAGTTTCACGGTACAGGATTATTACCATTAGATCACGATAGCGATTGGAATATTGTCATTGGTTTAATAACAATTTAAGGGACGATGACTTGCTAAACAAATCATTTTTCTCGGATAAAGCCTGGTTTCATCTAATTAATTTCACAAAAATTATCGCATCTGTGTTGCAGAATAATCACACGAATTTCGAGAAACGCAATTGCATCCCATAAAAGTTGATGTTAGGTTAGCTATGTCCATGCAACGAATAATAGGCCAATTTTTTCTTCGAGGAAACTGTAACAGCCCACGGTTACCAACAGATGTTGGAATGTTTATTGCAGAGTTACAAGAAAATGAGCTTGAAGCAGGTTATTTTCATCACCGATAAATGCTCCAGCACATACTGCTCGAAAACCTGCCAATATCTTCCACAGTTTTTTGCTGACAGGTTCGTTAGAGCACAAGGATGGCCACCAAGATCGCCTGATCTAACCCCATTAGATTACTTCATGTTCGGCTATCTAAAAAATAGATCTATAGAAACCGCATGCATACCATAGAAGAACTGAGAGATGCAGTTTTTTCACTTAATAAATTATACTAATTCTATGTTATAATTTTAAGTAATAAATAAATTTAGTTTAAACACCAGTTAGTACTGAATTTGAAATCATAATTTAGTAAAGTTAAATTAATTACATTTCATTTTTACAAGCAGGAACACCAATCCATAGTCTTTATATAATGCGAGTTCAAATATAGGTTACGTTTCCTTATTTATGACAGATCCTTTACTTTCTTTATGTTCCAACACTGACTTAGTTCAAACCTTCATTTCAAACACGTGGCATATACCTACACCCGTTACTATCTATAGAGCGGATTTGACAATCATTTTGAATTCTCGTGTAGTTCATTTACTATAACAGACGAGGTACTACGTGAGTCAGTTTGCTATGACGTCACGACCGTGTTTACAAATTTTCTGTTCGTCAAAACGTAAACAAACCGTTAGGTTTATTTAAACTGTCAAAACACTTTTGACAAGGTGAATAAGCAAACTCTTAAAAATAACATTTTACCGTTAATATTAGTGATGATTTCTTTTTGAAAATCAGGATTAAAGTATGTTAATCACGATATGCGTGGAGAAAAAAAAATAACAAAAAAGCACAAATGAGTACAATAAATTTAATCGGGATCATTATCGCTTAAAGTATTCACAGTAACGATTAGTATGGAAGTTCTTCTCTATCCAAACCAATCCTCTAATTACTACTTCTCCAATTATGTGCTACACCAAGTACGTCAAATTTCCAGACTAATTAATTCAATCCGCTTTATACTATTGTATGCATCCTCCGATCTGCCATATTTTATCCATCTTTCCGTAACAAACTTCCTTTTCTTTGAGAACAAATAATATCTACCGCAACAATGTGCTTCAACCACAGAAAGTGTATTTTTCTTTAAGAGCACTGTTCAAAATGTTTAATGTTGTTTATGTTAGTCTGAAAAATGTAGTGAAAGAACCACTTCTGTAAACAATATTTGTATATATTCTCTGTTTCCGTACATGTCATAAATTGTGTTTCCAATAGCACATTGACAATGATTAGAATAATCAATTTTTACAACATTTATTTCGTTTTAGGTTAGTGGATGTAATTCCTTGTTTACTCATGGATGAAATTTTGCTTATGTTTGCAACATGAATGTTTAGAGCACTCGTTACTCTCTAAAAACGAAATACTGTAAAGAATATGACCTTAAAAATATATGGATTTTATGCATACTTTTCGCACGAAAGTTAACGGGAGTAATGGCCCGTTGTTCTCGCGTTCTGCGTCGAAATACACGATTAACGAAACTCTTAACTCCTTCGATTATTTACACAATTGGTTTCGGTATGATTTAGTTGTAATAACTACTTATTTTAAATAAATATATACCAAGTATAAATGCAAATTCCCACATTTTACTGCAAATGCAGATTATAACCCTTTGACAGTTGACAGCAATAACTAAATTGGTGGGAATAGATTGGGAAGATGTGACAAACATGCAATTTAAAAAGCAGTAGGCACTAACATAGTATCTTCAATTGAACATATATATTGAATAAGTTATATGTTAGTTGGTTATTTTAATATTATGGTATTGCATGGCCCGAATTTGCACGTAATGACTTACCTCGTCTGTTATGGTAAATGAACTTTATAATATCAAATCTATTGTTCAATTATATAATTCTATGCTAGAGTTTGCGTCGACGATATGGAGTCCTATAACAGAAAGAAATTAATAAATAAATAATTTCTTTCTTAATTTTTTTTTATAAATATAAATCCTCTATTTGAGTCTTATGAAATTTTTAATGACTTCTTGATAATGCTCGTTTACATTCACTATTTAAAAGTTATATTATAGTAATATTTTAAAAAGCTTTCAGCATTTCAATTGTATTTTCTTCCACACACAATGCTTATGTGATCACTTTGCTTCCAGGAATAAACTAACTTAATGAATTTAGTTCAGGAAGCATCTGATTTAAATGGGACTAATTAGATGACAGCAGAATTTTAAAATCACAATATGCACCCTTAAATTTTTTTAATTTTCCCCAATTCCTTTGACGTTCTACAAAACGAAAAAAAAAAAAAAAATAAACAGCAACATACAAAAGATGTGCTTGTTTGCGAAGCCGTTTCGAGATAAGAATTCCAGCATCCCATATCCATAACCCTTCCTGGGACAAACGAACTATTTGTCGTATCAACATTTGTCCTGTGGAATAGTAGCCCCTACATTTACAGATAAGGTTATTGCGTGATGTCTCGCACTGTCAAAATAAAAATTGAACAAAATAAAATGGATCGGTAAAAGCCTGTCATCCGCTGACTGTAACAGCATCGATTCCACAGGTGTCTGGTTAAAATAAAGAACGTAATTTTTTATTATTTCTACTTCACATTATTTCCTTTCAATCCCTTTCCTACTAATCGTTTAAAAGTTACAAGAACTGCGAAAATGGTTTAAATCCGGTTGCCTCGACAACTAGGGATCGCTATAACAATAAAATTTGATTATATCACAGCCTGACTGGGAGGATAGTCCCCAAACGATGACAAGAAGAGTTACGGAATCTAAATCCTTGTTCTCCTGCCACCGCAATGGAGGTTCCAACGTTATACATGGTAAGAAGGTTGTTAGAAATGATGCATACGTAATTTAGTAACGATTTTGCTTGACATTTATTGCAACGTAAGTACCTAGCTACGTAATTTCTACTGATTCGAGATGACGCAGATAAGATTTTATGAAATTCTTAAATGCTTTGCCTAATAGGCAGTTTTTTAAAGTATATTTTCAAAAACAAACAATGGGGATTGAACTGGATTCCTAGGATTCCGCTTCGAGATAAAATGGAACACAATGGACCACACAAATGGAAAATTTATTTGTTGCCTCGCCATTTTGTTAACTCTATTACTTATAGTATGTGTTTAAATATATATAATATGGAAAAAAGATATGTGTTTCGTTTCCCTTTAGAATTAAAGAGATACACTGAAAGAAATGAAAAATATTACTTCCACAGTGCTTTGCAATCCTATTTGGAAGTATCTGTTTTTTTTTGATGAATTCAGATTTTTTTTCTTTGAGTGTATTGCCAAAACATGCTAAAATAACATTTCTAAAAGTAATATTAAGATGAAGCTCTATCAGAAAGGTAAGTATTACTGAAATATTATCCACATTTCAATGATAAAGTAAAGTAGTTTTAATTACAATAAATCTGCCTTGTCACAACCAGGTGAAGGTTGACTACCCAGGTAGCAGAGTGACATAAAATGAAAGAAATGAAAAATATTACTTCCACAGTGCTTTGCAATCCTGTTTGGAAGTATCTGTTTTTCTGATGAATTCAGATTTTTTTTCTTTGAGTGTATTGCCAAAACATTGCTAAAATAACATTTCTAAAAGTAATATTAAGATGAAGCTCTATCAGAAAGGTAAGTATTACTGAAATATTATCCACATTTCAATAATAAAGTAAAGTAGTTTTAATTACAATAACTCTGCCTTGTCACAACCAGGTGAAGGTTGACTATATTGTCAGTTATAGTGCATTTCAAGACGTGAGGATATCACTTTCACAGTTATCACTAAAGACGTAATAGATATTTCGCCGAATAAGTAACAAAAGCAGCCACACACAAAAAAAATAATTACATATTACAAATATAACATAACTTCCTATATAAGCAAGAACATGATGTATTTATATTGAGAATAAAATTTGTTCAGTTTTCCAAGCCCGTGAATATGTTAGGCGAAACAATTTTTTAGTTCAAATGTAATCAATATACTAAAATCATTATGAACATATAATATTTTCACCACAAAAATAATTATTTTAGATTTGAGTAAATAGATTTTCTCAACTGGAAACTACATCATATTTATGCCTTAATAATTTATGTACATTTGATAGAAGCATTATTTAAAGTATTGCCATTATTTGCTTCCAAAATATAAGTATATTGAACAGATAATACTTACCTGTTTAATCTAAGCATTTCTACTATTCAAGGGTAATAATTACCTACTGATTTTGTGTCTGTAACACCAAAAAACCTCGGTAAGGGAAAATTAATAAATAAAGAAATTTTATGTAATTAAATAAATTCACTGTCATACTTTATAGTTTTACAATGTTTGGGAGAAGGTAGCGTATCGGGGTACTCCAGGAGTGCGCACGGGATATTGATGCGTAGAGATATAGATGTTATGCGTATCCGTGGTGTTCTCGGGGTACTTCCCACTCAATGCCTGGGCCTGGTATCTAGTCGGCGTTGTTACTGATATAATTTCAATCAGTATAATAATTTTCTGGTATTACCTACTGAAAACTAATAACTAGTAAATACCTACATATGTTTGTTAATGTACACATCTACCATATTCATATATTATTGACACAATGGAGCTGACTCTAAGAATTATTTCAGAGTTTTTTAAACCAGTAATCCCTTAATATTATATTAATAATGAAGGTAGGTACTTACCTTCGAATATTTTAATGGTACCATCTGTGCATCAGCTCCATTCCACCTCATTCTCGTAAGTAGCTGTGAAACGGCTGGAGGTATCCATTTAGATTTACTTACACTCACAACCAATAACTGTAATAACTGTTCTGTATAATTGCTCTACAGTTAGATACATCTTCACAATCTGTACTTGTGATGCTTCTTAACGTTATGTGCAATTTATCCTTGATTACAGAAAGATCTGGGGGTTATTCTTGAATGTATGCGACACTTGCCGTGCATTTTCGACGTCGCACACTTTGAAGCGCATGCTTCTACTAATTGGTATTCCTGAATTCCATGCAACTCGACTGGTCTGGTAGTAAGGAAGATGGACTTTAATGATTCATGCATTTCGTATTGAAATACCTCGATTTCGAAAACAATGACAGCTGATTAACTAAAACAATTTTATTAAATACGTTAAAAATGGCATTCTTATATCTTGAAGTGCACTATTATCATGTTTTCCGCCAGAATCCTCTATATGTGTGTTAAATCAACAACATTTTTTTTGTTAATCGTAATTCGGGGCGGTCAATTAAACCGTTTCCCTGTATGTAATTAACTGTACCTGCGATTAATATAGATTTATGCGGTTTCTACATAAAAAAAGGGAAGGGTGAGCGGTAAAAAGAAGAAGAAAACACCACTAAGCAAGGTCCAAGCACGAAAGTTTTTTAATACACGCTTTAGTTATAGTGTCATAAAAAGTTGCTACCCTGCTTTTAATACAAGTAAGTATACACTTTCTATAGAGCCGAGCTGTCTTGAAAAATATTAATCCCGGAAGTAGGGATATGAGCTATTGATTTGGCATCTGAAATAAAAAGTCTTGTGGTGGTACGCGCGTGGACAAAAGAAAATTTAACGATTTTATTTACGCCGGTCATATCCGAGGCCGATAATGTTTATCAAATGGCCGCATCGAATGAGCCCGACACTTTCCGTTTTAAACGTCCGCAGATTCGATCAATTAAACGACATTATATCACCCGGTCTCGTGCACTAACACACAGACAAAAACGGCCGTATCGTAGCGCGGAATGCAACTACGAACAATGAACAATAATGTCCGGATGATGCGCCATCAATAAACAGATAATATATAGTTTCGGCAATTGAGCACTTAATATCGATATATCTTCACTTGTTCCTGTTTAGTTGCTACATCCTCCGATTTGAGGTGGTCCACTATTTTGTGTGTACGCTTGTGAAGTCGTTTCAGTTATCCCTGATAACTCTACCCTAACAGCCAGAAATATTACATATATATTTTTAAAAATATATTTTATAAATATTTTTTTCTAAATATAGATAAAATATTCAATTAAAATATTTATTCCATATTTTAAAATTAATGTAAGCGCTATATTTTTTCTAAAATATTTGTAAAATATTTATATGAAAATTGAGTTTTTCTTATGCAATCTATTTAATTTGTCAAAATGAACTAAAATTGTTCTTGGTTATTTAGAATGTATAACGTGGATAACGAAAAGTTGAAACATACATAGAGTTGTCTAAAAGGCAAGAACTTGTTTTTTCACACTCACCATACAAGTTAATAAACAATAATTCTGGCATCTTTTAAGGCATACTGAAGGTTTATCAAATTAATCACTATTTTTTAATTGAAATGTTCTTAATAAAAAAACAAACGTATTTATTATCATTTTATTTGAATAAGCCAATAAAAATGAAAAATACTCATTTTTAAGTCTAGCCTTGGCAGGTGCCAGGTACAACCCTATGACTTTTTTCATATCTTCGGTAGTGGCGCCCTCATGGCGTTTCCTTGTGACCTCTAAAACAATGCCAATTGTATTAGATCATACCATGAATAAAACATCGTACAACATTATCAACACCTACTAATACATTTGGAGCATTTACAATAATTGGAGTGGTAGCTACATTCTAATACTTACGATACTTATTTTTACTTTATTTCATAATATTTAAAAACATTCTACGTACAAACAATAAAACAACACAACGTATTCTAACCTCTATTTGAGGTTATGACGTTTATCTACCGAGATGAATCTCTTAAGCAAATCAACTAGCAATTTATCTGGTAGATGCAGTACATATATGATGCATAAAATTCCTACAATTATATTATTAAACGATTTCTGTACATAGCGATATTGAGCATTCCAATTATCTTATAAATGCCATGACATGTTTAAAGTTTTGCTTACCTCGTAGTCACCATAAAAACTAAAACACACCCCGCAACAATTAATTACACAGTTAACCCTAATCTGCTCTAATCGTATACTATTATAAACTATAACATGTAATGGACAAACGAATGAAAACCTTGATGATACGCACGTGCGCGTATGCATTCCATGTACCTAATTCATAGACGCATAAACAATACTAAATCATATAACACCGGCACCGTAATGAATAGAGGTGTTGTGTTGACGTTCGCAACTTACAAATATTACAAATAATATAATACAAAACACTGATATATTAATAGAAAAGTTACAGCGCTCAACTTAGATACTAATTAAATCATATTAGATATATATTATCTAATTTAATCTTTAAACTATCATTTTAAATAGGTACATACTTACTTAATATGTATGCATATTTTACCCATTTTATATTATTGGTCCTACTCACCAAACGTACAAAAGCAAAAAATTCAATCTTTTTTTTTATATGAAATAAATATTTACAGAAATACAAAGCAAAATATTCTTGCAGAGTTATGAAAAATATATTGAGAAAACATTTGCAATAAAATATTATTAATGCTATGTAATATATGTATTTTTTAAATGTTTTCCTAATATATTTTATGCATATTATATTAATATAACTAATATTTAAAAAAGATTTAATATTTTTTAAATATTTATAAAATATGAAATAAATATAGTTGGTCACTGGGGTATAATCTGATATTTGCTTTCAAGGAGAGAAGCATGTCTATGAATGTGAATTATTTCGTTAAAACACTTTGTAAATACTTGGAATCTTCTATGCAATTGCAAAAATAAAAGATTTAAAAAGTATATATAGATCTTTAATTTCCCACTTTGGAAATAATCCATCAACGACGGCACCCAAAAAATTCGTTCAAATCAATTTATTATCCTCACCAGCGTAGACATTATTCTCCCCCGCATCCCGCATTTCCATTAAAGGACGATTTTTAACCAGAGGGTGGGCAGAATTTCAAATGGAATTTCCATTTCTCCAAAAAAAAAAAAAAGAAAGAAAATGTCAATGGAGTGTATATTGCATATATATACACTAGCCCAGTTCTTTGAGAGTTATTAATGATCTGTCAATTCACATCCTCCGTTAACATTGTTTCTACATTATTTCGCCCTCCCAATCCGGCAATATGATTTATAATTTGCTTTGGTTTTGCCCAACCCTCTACGCGTGCTTACAAAGATTAGTGGGGCCGTTCTCTGTTTTTTTTTTGGCCGGCACCATTGTGCCTTTGAAACGCACTGGGCTGCGAGCTAATGGACTCACTCTCAGGTCCTGTTACGACCCATCAATCATAACTTGGAATTATGGCCTGTAATACGTATTTTCTATTAAAACAAGGAGAGTAAAGCGGGCATCACTCTAATAAAAAATTTGAATCGTCACTCGTTTCATAAGTACCACCAGTGACATCTCATATACGTGGGGTAAACTGCTGCGAAAAGGAGGGAGTAGGAATCGGTAAAATTACAGAAATCTGCGATATAAACTTTTATACACCCCATAATAGGCTTGCGTCACCCTCGTGGAGATGTCGCTGTATAGGAAGATCCCTTTTATCGATGGAAATAAAGAATACTATTATTGCTTCAGTGTCATCTATGCGTAAAAAGCAATAAATCTAAGAGTAGGTAACTGATGGACGTGTTCCTTTCATTGGAAATAGCTGCTATTAGTTACCTCGACATTTGGCGTTCCTTTCACAATAGGCTTGACACCAAAAAAAAAAAATCCCAACCCCATAATTTCCTCAATGCAAACTAAATTGCTTCGGCTCGTCAGGCATCAGCTACTAAAGTTTTCGAACGATGAGAGCTGCTTAGGGCTTGAGAACCCCGGGGTTTCATGCTTATGAAAGGAACGCACCTATCATATTTTAATCAATTTTTGAAATTTCTTATACATCATGCCTACCATCTAGTTTTCAGGCGTTGCTCTTGGAACTGCAGCAATTGTAAATGGTTTTACTGGTTTTAGCGGCATCTTGAATATGTAATAATTGTATAATTTTGCTTTAAATACTTCAAAGTGATTCCGTGTATGCTATGATTGATGCACCAAAAGGGTGCAAAATAAAAATCCTAAATACATTATGTCATTAATAATGTTAACTGAACGTATGATCATTTATTTTTTTAAATTTGTAAACAATACATGTACAACTAGTACATAGTTATCTATGTTATCGACTAGAAATATGTATATAACTGCTATTGAAAGATTGACTATTTATTAATATTTTTTTTCAATTAAATATGTACTATTATTAATATTTAAGATGCCTTTCACTTACAATATTTTACCACCAAATGCAATTTGATTTGAAAAACAACAATTTCATGAAATAATAAAATCGACAATATCGTCAAAGGTATAATCCCAGTAAACCAAATTCAAATTTCACGCAATTATTAAATATTAAATTTATATAACTTTAACTTAAAGGTATTCAAATAACTACTAATGTAATACAAAAAGTTACTGAAAATAATTGAGGGAAATTTGAATTTGGTTTACTGGGATGTAATATACATACACACTAATAATGTAAATATGCACCACAATTTGACAAGCTGATGTGCCTTTACGCTTTGATTATCAGGAGTAAAAGTGAGTGAATAAAATATACACGCGCCTTATTTCATTTAGGCATTTCTCGGTGAAATAAATGTTTTTATAAGTGGTTCGTGATGTAATATTAATTTTACTCTCGGAATCAATTGTTCGTAATTAAATGATGAGGCTGTTAATTGAAACAGTTTTCTATTTTTACTTGGTGCATTTGATTATGTTTTGTGATTTTGTGTGAATAAGGAAATGTAAAATAACAATCTTTTGGAGACAAATATTTATTTATTTTGACATTCAAAGTAGTACACAGTAATATATAAAGACACGCTCCTTGAAGAAGAAACATATTCACTGTGGACATCGATGTTCAAGTTATTATTTAAGTTATTTTTGTGTTCTCTCTTTTTTTTTTTAAATGCTTTATTTACATATACAGACATACAATTAATGATATTCTCTTATTTAGTTGGAAAAAATGCAGGTATAAAATACAAGATGATACATCGATGATGTTCAAGACATAACACAAAGACATTTTGTATTTAATATAACGATGCATCCTCCACGATCGTGATATGTTCACTGGCGATTCGCAAAACATATCAGCAAGGAAAATATTCGAAATAGCTTGAGGGATTTTCAGATATTTAGGTACATATATTCTCTTCCGGTTCCAATATGCTGGCGACTGGGTTCAATTCGACATCGACATCGTCTAAGTTGTTTGCCTATATTTTGAATAATACCCAATCTTTAATCAAACAGAACACCACAATAACACTGAATTAGACTGTTACCTCCTCCGTAAAGCGACTCTTATCATCTAAGTTGATGACGATAGCATGAGTTCTAGCGTGCCCCGACTTTAAGAGGCGCCCGTTGCGGCTATTCGGTGAATCATCACACTTGTCATCTCTGCCGGCGAGCTCAATTGGGGCGTCCACCAATGAAGACGCTTCCCCGCCATTACCCTCAGCGCCATCTGGATCGCGGACGATCGGGGTATCGCCACAGCTCGTCTCGGCCGTTTGAGCGAAAGAAACGTTCGGCTTCTTAGCCTTGAGCGGGGTAACCATAGCCTCGTCCTCTTCGTGTAAAGTCTCGTTGTTGGGCGTGAACTTCTCGACTATCCCACAGATGACGCTGTTGCTCTTAGAAGTCTTCCGTGCGGACGGTTCGCCCTGTTCATTGTCGTGACGGCTTGCCGCGTCCTGCATGGCCGAAATCTTAGAAACCAAGTGCCTATTCCCGATACGCATATTCTTCTCCTTGAGCATCTCCAATTGGGTATACAGTCGTAGGAACTCCTCTTGCACGTCCTGTTCGCTGAACTTCGAATATTCCAATCCGCCCAACGACGAATTCGTGCTAGTGTATTGGGAATTGCTCGAACGGACTTTTCCTAAGAATTTCGACGCCTGAGACTTGGACATCATTCCTGAGCTCTCCTCACTTCTGTCGTGACCTTTGAAAACCATGTACGCCTGAAATCGTTTGATTATGGTAACGGGGACGTGGACAAAACGTGAATTCATATTTTATGCATTCTAAAAATACCTTGCTGCCGAATATTAGACATAGGAGCAATGTTACGGTTAGTTGCGTATGGCAAAAGAATATTATGTAAAGCAAATCTGGATTGGCAGGCTTTTGTAGGAATAGCCTGGAAAATAAAACGGGAATATTGAGTTTGCATATATTCTTTTTTTTTTTTATCTTTCTCTTCGCACAGAAGATCGTATACCCACATTGATACATTCAGAAACACCGAGAGCAGAATTCGTTGTAGATGGCCATGGAGATAAAGCGACTTTCGTTGAATTCAGAGGGCGCCTTCCTGACCACGATGCATAACCTTATACCCCAGACGAGGAATATAACTTCAACTAGAATAAAAAAAGGGTATTAAAATTAAATACTAGCGACTCGGCATATAAAGGAAGTGTATTGCAGTTTCGAGATATAAGCAAATCATTTTAACCTCTGCAAACATTTTATTTCACCTCCCCTGGCGATAATTCTAGCTTCTCATTTAAATAATACAGCTTATCTACTTATAGTATATGAATCCTGGGATCATACTGACTATAAATTACCTCCCATGAGATAATATATAGCGAAACGTAATTTTTTTTGTAATACACATTAAAATTATTTTGGTTAATCAGCTGCCATTAATTACTATGAAATTAATGTGTCTCATTAAAGTTATTCCACCATTATTTAATGTACGATTAACCCCTTCATTATGGAATTGGTCTTAAATCTGACTTTAGTTAATCAGCTGTCATTAATAATCATAAAATTAACATATTTTAATGTGACATTTATGGATCTCTAAAGTCATTCCACCATTATTCAATGTACGATTAACCTCTTCATTGTGAAATTGGTCTTAAATCTGACTTTAGTTAATCAGCTGTCATTAATAATCATAAAATCAACATATTTGAATGTGACATTTATGGATCGCCAAATAAGTCATTCCACCATTATTTAATGTACGATTAACCCCTTCATTATGAAATTGGTCTTAAATCTGACTTTAGTTAATCAGCTGTCATTAATAATCATAAAATCAACATATTTAATGTAACATTTATGGATCACTAAATAAGTCATTCCACCATTATTTAATGTACGATTAACGCCATGATTATGAAATTGGTCTTAAATGTGACTTTAGTTAATCAGCTGTCATTAATAATCATAAAATCAACATATTTTAATGTAACATTTATGGATCACTAAATAAGTCATTCCACCATTATTTAATGTACGATTAACGCCATGATTATGAAATTGGTCTTAAATGTGACTTTAGTTAATCAGCTGTCATTAATAATCATAAAATCAACATATTTTAATGTAACATTTATGGATCACTAAATAAGTCATTCCACCATTATTTAATGTACGATTAACGCCATGATTATGAAATTGGTCTTAAATGTGACTTTAGTTAATCAGCTGTCATTAATAATCATAAAATCAACATATTTTAATGTGACATTTATGGATCACTAAATAAGTCATTCCACCATTATTTAATGTACGATTAACGCCTGATTATGAAATTGTCTTAATGTGATTTTAGTTAATCAGCTGTCATTAATAATCATAAAATCAACATATTTTAATGTGACATTTATGGATCACTAAATAAATCATTCCACCATTATTTAATGTACGATTAACGCCATGATTATGAAATTGGTCTTAAATGTGATTTTAGTTAATCAGCTGTCATTAATAATCATAAAATCAACATATTTTAATGTGACATTTATGGATCACTAAAGTCATTCCACCACCATTATTTAATATGCGATTAACGCCATGATTATGAAATTGGTCTTAAATGTGACTTTAGTTAATCAGCTGTCATTAATAATCATAAAATCAACATATTTGAATGTGACATTTATGGATCACTAAATAAGTCATTCCACCATTATTTAATGTACGATTAACGCCATGATTATGAAATTGGTCTTAAATGTGACTTTAGTTAATCAGCTGTCATTAATAATCAAAAAATCAACATATTTTAACGTGAGAAGGGGATTGTAAGGACCACACACTTGAGGGGTCGATGATGACGTGCGAGCAGGTGAGATCCATTATAGCTATAAATCCAGGAGCAGCTTAAACAGCTTGAATAATCCCTGAAGCGGCTTAAACGGTTCCTGGAACAGCGAAAACAACTTCTGGAGCAATTTGAACTCTTGGAACAGCTTGAGCCAGTGGCGGTTCGTGCTTAAAAAATATGGTGGTTTAAATTTTGTAACCTTTCACTGACTATAGTGCTTTGTTATTATATATTTTTTTTTAACTGTTGAGTTTGTAGATGACTTGTGGATTAGAATGAATAAGATTTTTAAGGTATTTTTTTGTTTGTTCAATGTATACTCCGTCACAATCAAAGGACTTTATACACGACATGTGAATGTCTCTGTTATGTAAGGCGTTTTAGATTTTAACTGTGAAAACATATTTTAAGGATATTTTGATTTTTATGTGCAGATTGAATTTTGTAAGATCTAACAATTCCATGGATTTCTGTTGTATAATTTGCATGACCTTCGTTTAATTAAAATTTTAATTTTATGTTTCATTAAAATTTTCTGGATATTCATTTTTGGGTAAGTTTGATGTGACTTCGCTTTTATTTCTGACCTGTATTTATGACTATACGGTAAATTGGCATTGTAATTTAAATATCGACATGAAAATCTTGGTTTATTGTACTATTTTGTGTAAATTATGTTTTATATATTAATAATATGACAATAAATGTCATTGCAAATTAAACAAAGATATAGAACGAAATAAGCCAACATCAAATGATTTGTCCAAATATGACACGGTCGAATTCCATTCCGATATTGACCCATCGCTATTGGAATTAGCCGGCTGATCCTTTAACTAATCACGTGTAATTGCGCCCCCGTCCAACATGCATCAAACGCACATATCGTCATATTGCATGCGAATATCTAGATATATATATCCATCGGAAGCAATGACAGAAATTAGTACGCAGAATGCATTTAGAGCGATCATGACAATTATTCACTTGACCAATCATTTTGTTCCCCTTGCAGTTCAGCAGGGACAATACTATGAATTAATACTGTTGAGTGTGGTGTACGTTTACCTTTCATACTCTAAGCGCCATCTGTACTTTACATACAATATAACTACGTTCGTGTGTGTCAAATCATGTTATGAGACTAGTTGAGTTGAAGTAAAATGTAAAGTGTATTCACATAGTATTAATAAACAAAACTAAAGATATAATGGTTTTATTATTCTTCCAACATGGTAGCAGAAAAGTAGTTATTAAAACTGCAGTTATAAATTGAATAGTAGAGAAAAGTAGAAAGGTTATAAACACGTGGAAAAGGAAAAGAAAAAAATGGCGTACGTAAAAGTGGACGACGTAATAATACCTATTTTTGATGGTACCGACTACGTTAATTGGAAAAAGAGAATTTTGAAGTTTTTCGAATTTAAGAAGTGTAAAGTTCAGGCAACAAGAGAGAAAACAGAAGCTGACAAAGAAGATGATTGGAAACAAGACGACGTAAAAGCAACGAATTTTATATACAGCTCCATAACAAATAAGCAACTCGAGTACATCGGAGACCTCGATTCTACGTATAAGATAATGAAGAAATTTGATGAGATGTATCTGAAGGAATCAACAGCCCTCCAAATTGTATGCAGAAATAATATCGAAAGTATCAAGTTAAAGGATTTTACAGATGTGACAACTTTTTTTGACGAATTCGAGAAAGCTACAAACGAACTAAGAGCAGCTGGGGCCAAGATAACGGAGAAAGAAAAATTAAGTTACATGCTGAAAGGATTGCCATCATCGCATAGCTATATTGGCGATTTAATAGACGTTTTACCAGAAGAGGAAAGAACGGTAGAGTATTTAAAATCGAAAATTAAATTGAAATCTATAGAAGAAAAGAAAAACAAAGAACAAAGTGAGCAAAGTTCAAATGCATTTTATACAGATATGAGAGGAAAATGCTATACATGTGGTAAGCTAGGTCATAAGCAAATAGAGTGCTCACAAGGAGCAGCACAGCTAGGAAATGAACGTGGTCGAGGACGGAGTCAATCTAGAGGAAACTATCCCAGGAATCATAGCAGAAGTTATCAACGCAGAGGTTATGGTCGTGGAAGAAGTAGCAGCAGAGGCGTATCAAACGGGTCTAGGAATCACCAAGGTCAGCACAGCATGCAAGGAAACGCTTTCATTACCGAAGTAAATGTGTCACAAGTAAGCAATGATAAAAATAAGGCAGATTGTAAAAAACAAATAAATTGGGTTCTTGACAGTGGGTGCACAGACCATATTATAAATGACGATAGTGTTTTTGATGGATATGTAACATTAGATAAACCAGTTGATGTGAAACTAGGTGATGGACGTATGTTAAAAGCAACTAAAATAGGTAGAATAAAAACATTATTTCCAATTTATGATAAAAATAGTGAAATAACATTGCATAATGTCTTTTTCGTGAGAGATATGAAGTCAAACTAAAACTGTCAAATCATTTTACAATAAAAGATTTAGGAAAAGTTCAAAATTATATTGGAATAAATATTGAATATGATATTAAGAAGAATATTATAACTCTAAATCAAACAAAATACATTGAGTCTTTAGCGAAAAAGTATAATTTGGAAAATGCGAAACTATATAATACACCGATGGAAGTAAACTTAAAACTAGAACCAGCAAATGAAATCGACGTGAGAATAAAATATAGAAATTTAATAGGCGAACTTTTATATGTTAGTACCGGAACGAGACCTGATATTGCTTACAGCGCGTAAATTATTTAAGTAGATACCAAAGTTGTTATGAACAAACGCATTACAAGTATGCATTAAGAGTTTTAAAATATCTATACTCAACTAAAGACTTGAAGCTAACCTACACTAAAAACACCGAGGCTGAAATAATAGATTGTATGGTTGACGCTGATTGGGCAGGAGATTGCAATGACAGAAAATCTACAACCGGATATGTTATTAGATTGTTTAATAATGTAATTTACTGGAAATCACACAAACAAAGCAGTGTAACAAAATCGTCAACATCTGCAGAATATGTAGCGTTATCGAAAGCAGTTACTGATGTCAATTTTGTACGAGATATGTTGAAAGACACCTTTTATATTGACATAAAAGTGCCTATCAGTATATTTGAGGATAATTCCGGAGCAGTAGCCATCGCGAAATACGGTAACTTTACCAAAAACTCAAAGCATATTGAAATTCAATATCATTATGTAAACGAGAACTACGAGAAAGGTATTATTAATATAATTAAAATTGAATCTAACAAAAATATAGCAGACATACTAACCAAGAGTCTAGGTAAAGCAAACTTTGTAAAATGTAGAAACATGTTTAAACTACTGTAAAAAATAGTTAAGTTGCAATAAAATATTGTATGTGTTGTATATAAAGACAAGGCAAATGTAAGAAGGCGTGTTGAGTGTGGTGTACATTTACCTTTCATATGTGTAAGCGCCATCTGTACTTTACATACAATATAACTACGTTCGTGTGTGTCAAATCATGTTATGAGACTAGTTGAGTTGAAGTAAAATGTAAAGTGTATTCACATAGTATTAATAAACAAAACTAAAGATATAATGGTTTTATTATTCTTCCAACAAATACGGTCGCACAATAATGTTGTGTGAGAAGCTGAATTTAATTTCATCGGAGTTCCTCTTTTCCCTTAAAATAATCTCCGAGTATTAGCGAAATAAAATAAGTTTTTAAACGGGCGATCATCGGAAAAGTCTCTACGGCCCTTGATAATCGCTCTCAGGCTTCCCTCACAGAAGACTGGGCCCGAAGTTTCTAACGAATATTTTGTTAATTATGATGTCGATTGATCTCATTGGTTTATTAACCCCCTTGTCGTGTTCCCGGCGGGCTTTTCTTGTTTTCTTTTCTTGTTCGAACTTTTTTATTCACGAAACGTCTTGCCCGGGAATTGCTTTAGACACCCTTAGTAATTTCGGTGGTCCCCCCCTCTCCCCCCTTTTCTGTTTGCCAAGAATTTGCCCAGCCCCCAGGGATGCCGAACTCCCTTTTGCCTATACAGGGCATTTCGATTGAAACGGCCCACCCTAAAATCAGTGATTTGTATAAAATTCCGAAACCTTTCAATTGTCACATCAAGGGAGAGCACTTTTAATGAGGGACCTGACGATTTGAAAACATTCCCGGAGGCGCACCAATCCCCACCCCTAAAACAATTTGAATGAGGAACATGGGTCTTGTCATCACTCATTCAAACAGTCTTTTAATTGTCTTTTGCAGCAACATTGTTTTTTTGAAGTCAGGGTGGACACCTACCACTTGAGATAGGTGCTCATTGTACGGCCCCTATTAAATCTCTTACTTCCACTTGAGCAGCTTGATGTTCTCTATAAAGCACAATCATCTTACCCAGTGGAAACTTGAGAACCTTCGAGGGCTCCAATAGATCCTTCCCGAAATATAGTACTTTCAATTCCTCACATGTGTAGATTGCATGTAAACTTATGTGGAGCCCAATAGTAGACGAACTCTTATGCGGACTGACGGATCTAGGCATATCTTGTCAAGGGTATGCTGATGATATTGTCATATACGCAAGAGGCAAATTTGAGAATACCCTCTGTGACATAGTTCAAAGAGGCTTGAACTTCACGAGAAGATGGTGTCAATCGATGGGACTCAATGTGAGCCCCACTAAGACAACTCTAGTAGCATTTACCAGGAAAAGAAAATCCAATCTTAGAACCATAAAACTGGATGGGCAAAATATAGAATGGAAAGCAGAAGTTAAATATCTAGGCCTTACCCTAGACAATAAACTTCTATGGAACAAACATGAATTTGAAGTAACCAACAAGGCCAAAAAGAGCTCTGATGGTGTGCAGAAACTTTGCAGGGAAAAATTGGGGATGCAACCCAAAAATACTGCTTTGGATGTATACAGCGATAGTGAGACCGATCATCACTTATGCATCAGTAGCATGGAGCAAAAGAACTAATCTGGCCACCGCGAGAACTAACCTCTCGAAAGTGCAAAGATTAGCATGTGTATGCATAACGGGGGCTATGAGAACCTGCCCAACAGCAGCTATTAACAGAACTCGTAGGGTGTCGTACGGTGGTCGAATGTCTGGGACATCGGCAATCGTATCGGGTGTGCCACAGGGTAGCATTTAGGACCGTTACTTTATTCTATATATTCTGCTAATATTATTAAATGCTTAGTATACTGCAAATATCATATGTATGCTGACGATACGCTGTTGTATTACTCGTTTCCTCCTAATGCCGTCGCGACTGCTGTTCAAAATATTAATGACGATCTGGCACGAATTGCTGACGAATCTTTACGGCACTCGCTGCGTCTTAATTCCAAAAAATCTAGCGTCCTGGTCTTTGGCAGGGCTAAAACTAAATCTAAAGTTATTGACCAAATACGAGTTTTTGTTAATAGCGAGGCACTAACCATCTCAGAGCATGCCAGGAATCTGGGGTTGCTCATGGATTCCAAGCTTCGGTTTAAAGAACATGTCTCTTGTCTTATAAGACGTGCATTTTGCTGTTTGAGGGTTCTGTTTGGCAGTAGGGACTGCTTGGATATAAATTTGAGGAAGCTCTTATGTGAGACACTTGTGTTGTCGCATTTTAACTTTTGCATTAATGTATATTTTCCCTGTCTTGACAGTTCTGATAGATTGAGAATACAGCGAGTGCAGAACTCATGCCTGCGTTTTATTTATGGCCTTCGTCGCTATGACCATATTTCCTATACATTTAAACTAGCTAATTGGTTCAACATGTCTCGCAGGGCTGATTTTCATGCAACTGTGTTTTATTTCAAAGTCATTACTCACAAGAAGCCTAGTTATCTCTATCGAAGATTACTTTCAGAGCGGACGTTATACAATAAATATTAGATTTAGAGACTGCTCACACCGCCCGGCACACCTCGAAATGTTCAAAAGGTCTTTTTCTTACCATATCGTCCGTTTATATAACGGTGACCCATCTGATCTGCGTTTGTCGCTTCCGAGTTCCTTCGCCTGTCGACTACGAAAATATTATTGTGAATCGTATGGCTATAATTAAATTTGAATTCTATATAGATACCCTCATATTTGTTATTGCTGTATAATTTTGTTGTATTCATATATATTATTTATAGTTAGTTGTGGTTTTGGTAGCTTCGTTTGGCGTTCTCCTTTTATTTTACCCTTGCAGGCTTGAGAGGTAGACCAGCTACTTCGAGTAAGTCGCTGATCTCGAGCCGTTTGGCGTCAGAGAGTGAACGATTAGGACTTTGTCTATTTCTTTTCTATATGTCTCTTGCATATACTATTAAGAGTTGTTCTTATAACATTTTGTTATGTTTTGAAAACGTATTCTCTGTTGTCAATAAACCACTTATTATTATTATTATTATAAAGAGCTGCTTAACCCTAGTCCTACCAACGTTTTATCGTAACGTGTCCTACCAAGGTGTGCCTCACAGGCACACATCTATTTGTACACATTGTTGATGTAAATAATAGCAAAATATGCATTATTTATTTTATGTAGTAGGTATACAGTAAGATTAAAACATATAGAAAGAATATTGTGTGTCAGAAGATATAATTTAAAAATAGTACAAGATAGTAAAATATTTGAAAGTTATTTATGTAGTTTGCAATTTGTGCACGTGAGTATTTTCTCTGAATGTTCACCACAAACCGTTTGCTTACACTTATCACATAACTGTGTTGACATACTGCTTTTCTTTGATGGGCAAATATAGCACCGTTTTCGTTTTCTTACTTCTCGAGCCGAAGACTCCCTGTGGTTGGTACTTGATTCAACGTAGTTTGTATCAATGAAGTATGACTTTTATGCAAGCCACTCAAACTACGACGTCTAATTTGCCCCAGTACTAACTCTGTTGTAATTTCTCGTAAGAAATTTTGCGAAGTCTTCGTTTTTGGAAATATGCCAGTCAGGATGGATATTTCTCCAAATGACAAATGAAGCTACTCCACACACATCAATTTATATTGAAAAAATAGACCAAAGGCCACCTATTAGTTTTGCGTTTCACTGAATATGTATGTACCATCTGATCAAGTGTATCCACCCCTCTTTCGTGGAATTGTACTACTTATTGATTTCAGATTTATTTTTATTTTCCTCATCAATGGTGGAGTCGTTGTGCATTGTAGATAATAATATGACACAGCGATTTTTCTTAGGTACATAGATACCAAAGTCATTGTCTTCTGAAAACCAAAAAGTTGCTTTCAATATTCCGTCGCCTGTGAGGTAAAAAATTGGTGGTATGCAGCGCTTATTTTTTCTGAGCGTTCCTACACAAGTTAGGCTTTGGTAAGCAAACTGGATGCAAGCTCGTAGCTGGTGAAGAAGTTGTCGAACGTAATATTCCTTTTAGTTCTCAGAAAAGGTTCACAAAGGTCTTCAACCACCTTTTGCGCTAAGTTTTCTGCTCTGTTGAGACCTTCTTTTCCTAAGTACGGTATGCCACGTAACGGATAACTAGTTCCACTATCGCATATCTCCAAATTTTCATACCGTACTTATCTGGCTTGCTTGGCAGGTACTGTCGGAAAGATACACGACCTCTAAAAGGCACCAGTTGTTCATCGATGGTTAGATTACTGCCAGGAAGATAATATTTCAGCAAGTTTGTATTGACACGGTCCCACAGGTCTCTAATTGGTGCCAACTTGTCCTTTTGCCTTCGGAGGGTTTTGGTCGCTTTATCGTCAAAACAAATAAATCTTAGTAATTGAGTAAATCTATTTCGTGACATACACGCTCGATAAACAGGATTTCCATATAAAGGATTCCATAGCTCATTATAGTCCACCATTCCTTGTTTATTTCTTCCAGCAGTAATCAAAAGGCCCAAGAAAACACGGATTTCAACGTCGTCAACTGGTTTCCACAAATCGCCAAGAATACGAACAGCCCCCTTATTAGTGAAAGTAACCACAATACCAATAACCGTATCATCAAGAAACAAATTGAATGCGTCACAAGGAGTATCAACATGCACTCCAGGTGGAAGTTTCACTTTGTTCAAAGCTGTTGTAATTATGTGTGTGCAGTGTTTTCCCTTGGCAATCGGCGTGGCATTCCACTCGGTACCATCTTTTCCAATAAAAGTTTGCGAATGGCCGGGCGGTTCATCATTAGCATCACTATCGTCACTTCCTTCTTGTTCATCGCTTTCTTCATCGCCAGTTTCTTGATAATCGCTTCACTAGAAGAGGTTTCGTCATTGGCTCTTCTTCATCTTCACCGTCATTTACATTCCTTCCCAAATCCTCATCACTTTCGTACAATGCATCGAGCAACTCTTTTCAGTTAGTGGCCGGCGTCGGTCAGTCAACCAATCGTCATACTTTCTGCATAAATTTCAAAACAAATAAGCATAAAACAACAAATCTATTTTTACTGGGGTCAATCAAAACTTTATTTTGCTTACCTGGCCCTACTCCACTAGGTAAAAGAAATAAAATTAACCAATAGACACCTAAAACGGCCAATGCGTTCGTTAGGAAAGTCACAAATACACTGATAGCAATGCAGTTTGTAAGCTGACTGTTTTAGCAAAACGCATTTAGGGAATTCCCCTTCATATGCAACTGGAAGTTCTTACATACAAGGGGAAAGTCGCGAAATATAAAGCATATCTTATTACGGGGGATTTACCCACATACCTAGTTTTAAATAACGTAGCAATGCATTTTATAGTATAATAACAGTATGTGCCTCAAAGACACACCTTGGTAGGACGTGTCGGTAAATTATGTTTAATTTTTTTAGTAAACTAGGAAAAATATTTTTAAAAAATTTTTGTGTCATTCTGTGTTAATAGTTTATTTGAAGAATACAAAATCCTCCAGTCTGTGGGCAGTTAACTTACAAAGTTCCAGCAATTTCAAAATCAATTGTGCCTCAAAAGCACACCTTGTTAGGTTTAGGGTTAAGGTGACTCGTTTCAAATGAAACGTTCTGTATATATTTCCCATTTAAAACCCTTTCAGCGCTTTTGTAAAGCCGTAATTTAAAAATTGATTGTTAAAGTTCTTGTCACATCAAGCGGGGAAACGGAAAATAATGTAAACGGGAGAAGGGAATTACTTCTTATATACTTACGTATGGAGAAGGAGTGATCCCACCAGTCTGTGCGACAAAGATACGCTTTCAGGTCATCAGCGGTACGCCCAACAATAACCAGAGGCGGAGCCACCAGCGTCCGGATAACCAAGAATACGGTAAATATAGCGACTATAATCCCAAGTCGCTTCAGTAGATTGACGTCGGTAATTTTGACCGCCTTAGCCGAACGCACGCGGAAAATAACAGATATTCTGCAATTCACATTGCGTTAGGGCCGGTATATTACGGCGATCGCGTCGCATAAACACAGGATCACGTATATTTATGCGACGCGTTTTAAGGTATACCTCCATGTCTTCAGCATGAGAGCACCGTACGTTAGCGAAAATCCAATTTCCCTTAACCATACGCGCGCCGTGCAAGTGTAGACGCTCGGTCTTGGATACATGACTATGGTCTACAAAAAAAAAAGGGAAAATCAAACGGCCCATATGAATAAAATATAAGCAAGCGTATCAGGGCGAGAGTAAACGACCCTACTTTACAGAAACGGTGTGAAATCGTGGTTTTTAAAGGACAGGTATTCGTTTTTTTTTATAATACAGCAGCCTCGGCAAGGCGTGGAATTAATTATGCGGCTTCGAGGAACAAGAAATTTTAAAATTAAACTGATGCTACGTCGATCACCAAATGAACGTTCCGGAACTTCTCTAAAAGTTTGACTCGCTCATTAGATGGGCCGGCAAAGAAGTCTCTTTTCCGATTGTGGGTAGCGGTAAACGTCAAATTAAAAGTTTCTGAGAGATTTTTATTAATATTCGCCGCTGTGGTAAACGATGGAACGTGATTCGGATTTAAGTACGTTCGGAAAACACTTAACTCGCATACTGCCGCGTAGATAAGATTAAAGATATTAAATTTAATTGAAGCAATAAGTAAAAAAATTCTTTTACCCCAACACATTTTATTACCCAAAATTAGTTGAATAAAACAATATACTATGAGATTCAAAATGATTGTCGTAAGAAAAAAATTGTTTTCCGGAAAAATTTATCTATACTTATTACCAATTTAATGAGCGAAGTTAGCTACATACGAATTTCATACATTAAAGTGTTGTAGTATCTTTCGATTATTTATCTTATAATTTTTTTTCAAACCGTTTATATTTACATCTAATATCACCAACAATAGTATTTCTGAATACTGTAAGAAAATAAGGGAATTTATCTGTGGTAATTAGCTTAACAAAACAGGTAAAAAATCAATATTAACATTAAGTGAAATAGTTTTTACATTTTAATCAACACTTTGCTTCTCTTCCAACACGGCTAGGTATAAATAGTCTAGCTGATAACATAAATTGGTATGAGATCAAAAATTATGTACCTAAGTTGGACAGCGCTACATCTTTTTTTATTACTCCTGTAATTGAAGGTGATGTAGAAGCAGTCATTAATAGTTTAAACACCTCAGCTTCGACTGGATATGACAATATTTCATCTTTTATTATAAAATACACCTCACCTTCAATAGCCTCTGTACTTACGTACTTAATTAATTTTTCTTTCGAAAGGGGTGTTTTTCCTTCCCGTTTAAAATTATCCACTATTTACCCGATTTATAAAAAGGGCGATAAAGAATGTTTGGAAAATTATCGTCCCATTAGCTTGTTACCAGTTTTTTTTCTAAAATCTATGAAAGTATAATGAACAAACATTTAGTCAATTATTTAACACGCTTTAATTTGCTATTCACCAATCAACATGGTTTTTCTCGTAATAAAAACACCGATACAGCTGTTTTCAATTTTCTAAAAACTATTTATGAGATTCTAGACGAAGGTAAACCCGGCTTGGGTATTTTCATTGATATGTCTAAAGCATTTGATCTAGTAAATCATAACATACTCCTATATAAATTAGAACAGTATGGGGTGAGGGGTATTGCTAGACAATGGTTCCAATCATATCTCTCAAACCGCAAGCAGTCTGTTAAAATTCATAGCCATCAGTCACGTTGCATTGATATTAACCTTGGTGTACCACAGGGTTCTGTCCTGGGTCCCCACACTTTTTTTAGTATATATAAACTACTTGCCAAACACTTTAAAAAATATAGAAAATGTTGTATTGTATGCTGATGATGTTAGTTTAATTATTAAACCAGAAAATATTGATGCAATTAATGACATGGCTTCAGCTACTTTAAACACAATTACTAGATGGATGAATTCCAATAAGTTAATAATTAATGAACAAAAAACTAAATTTGTATATTTCCATAATAGAACTAAGTCTATCGATACGATTCAAATAAATGATCATGTTTTCAATTTAGACCCTTCTTCCAAAATTTTAGGAATAATCATAAATGAAAACTTAAAGTGGATTGATCATATTGATAATCTTTGTAGCACTTTATCAAAAATTTGTTATGCTTTGAAACAACTCAAGAAATAATGTAACATTAGTTCTTTGTTGACTTTTTACCAATCTAATTTTATTTCTTGTATGCGGTATGGGGTAATTCACTGGGGATTATCACCACACTCTGAAAGAGTTTTTTTTTAATTCAGAAGAGAGCTTTACGAGTTATTTATAATCTCGGCTATAGAGATTCTTGTAAGGAATATTTTAAAGCTAATGCTTTATGATATCTATATACTAGATTTATTATGTTTCGTATTCAAGAATAAGCAATATTTTAACTGCAGTAATATCAATCATAGATATAATACACGAACAGACAACTATTACCTTCCAGCGCCTCATAGAAGGGAAATCTTCCAAAAAGGTACCTACTTTGTAGAATGTAAATTATATAATAACCTTCCTACTGATATAAAAAATATCGCTATTTTTTTTCAGTTTAAAAAAGCAGTTAAAGATTATTTACTTAATTTGAATTGTTACTGTTGTTCAAGATTTTTATAGCACGTAAGCTATTTGTTTCTGATGTGACGTATTTCTTGCTTATACGAGTTGTCTCTTTTTTCTATAACTTGTATACTGCCTTTAGAAATAAAATGTTTATTATTATTATTATTATTATTAATAATTTTATAGGCTTATCATACACTTCAGCGCAACGAGGTGTCAAAAGAAAGTTACAGTTTCATCCCTATAAATTTTCTACAGTACAGGAATTATTACTATAAGATCACGATAGGCGATTAGAATATTGTCATTGGTTTAATAACAATTTAAGGGACGATGACTTGCTAAACAAATCATTTTTCTCGGATGAAGCCTGGTTTTATCTAACAGGCTATATCAATTCACAAAACTATCGTATCTGGTCTGCAGAAAATCCACACGAATTTCGAGAAACGCAATTGCATCCCGTAAAAGTTGATGTTTGGTTAGCTATGTCCAGGCAACGAATAATAGGGCCAATTTTCTTCGAAGAAACTGTAGCAGCCCAACGTTACCAACAGATGTTGGAATTGTTTATTGCAGAGTTACAAGAAAATAAGCTTGAAGCAGGTTATTTGCAGCACGATAATGCTCCAGCACATACTGCTCGACAAACCTGCCAATATCTTCGACAGTTTTTTGCTGACAGGTTCGTTAGAGCACAAAGATGGCCACCAAGATCGCCTGATCTAACCCCATTAGATTACTTCATGTTGGCTATCTAAAAAATAGGATCTATAGAAACCGCATGCATATCATAGAAGAACTGAGAGATGCAGTTTTGTCACTTAATAATTGTACTAATTGTATGTTATAATTTAAAGTAATAAATAAATTTAGTTAAACATCAGTTAGTACTGAATTATAAAATCATAATTTAGTAAAGTTAAATTAATTACATTTCATTTTTACAAGCAGAAACACCAATCCATAGTCGTTTATATAATGCGAGTTCAAATATAGGTTACGTTTTCCTTATTTATGTCAGACCCGTTTACTTTCTTGTGTTCCAACACTGACTTAGTTCAAACCTTCATTACAGACACGCGGCATACACCTACACCCTGTTCCTATCTATTGGAGCGGAATTGACAATCATTTTGAATCTCTGTATTAGGATAGTATTCAATTAATTATAATTATTTTGGGTCAATAAAGCAAGAGAAAATTACTTACTAAAACAATTTCAAGGTGTTGTGATTTATTGTAATTAAAGAGAGAATTTGTTTGAGCCAACATATTTTCATTAAGAGTTTATCGCGCTTGTGTTGATGAATATAATTTATTTATATCCTACTCGACTCTAGTCCACGACTTCATACGGATCTACATTAAAATATACATTACCAGGAATCATAGTTTTAGTTCTATTAGTTCTTGATTTTTTATAGAATGCCCATAATCAGTTTTTACTTACATAATTTTTTTGAACGTGATAGCTTAAGTAATTCCTGAGAAAAAAAAAATTGAATTTTTCCACCCTTATATCTCGAATGGGGTGGCATCGAATGAGCTAATTTTTGGTATTTATAGTATGTGTGACAGTAGTACTCATTTGCTTTAATTTCAGCCCGATAGCTTTAGGGGCACTTTTCAATGGCTTATCGGAGCAGAGTCTTTCTAAATTTCTGCCATTGATCTGCAGGTCGCAATTTACAACCATCCCAACAGGAATAACGTCAAGAAGGAACTCAAAACATGAAGAGTGGATATATAAAGGAAACTGATTGGACTCGGCCTTTTCCGTGTTAATATCAAATATGTGGAAGAAGAAGAAGATCGAAGAATTTTATTGGAAGGTCGATCAAGTGATAAAGAAAAAGTTCTTGAAGGAGCAAAGAATTGAATTCATTATATTCAGATCTTGGTACCTCCGCCATAAATCCAAGTTGTATACGCGCCCGGTTTAAGCAGTCCAAGAGAGGGGAGCGATGATGATAAGTCTAATGAAGAAGTAATCTCGTCTCGTGGGAGATTTTACATCACATCGAGTGCGAAAGATTGATCTATGCCGTATATAACGAAATACCGATCGCTCAGTTTATCGCATTATAACTTTCTAAAGCTTACCGTACAATAAATGAAGAACGCTCCCAAGGTGATAACACGCAACAACACCGGACTAGCGGCACGTACCACCTGCAACAAATATGTTTATGACAGACCGTAGGATGTGCCGTCGTCCCATTGGAGAATTGGCGGCTAAACTACGTAATCTTGAAAGTTTCCACAGTTAAGATCGTATCTCTGTTAAGTTAATGTGTCGGAGATTCTGCGCAACGGGGCAATTAATACGGCAACGGGCATCTCTAGCAGGTAAATCAACACTGCATTGTTGATATACGTACTTTCCGATGCATTTTTTGTACACTAGCGATTCCGCGAACTTCCAATTTAACTTTGGAAATTATGTGGATATTCATAGAGTTTGAGTTTAAAGCTTCCGCTAAAGTTTCTAAATCCTTTTTTTTTATTTTTTAATTCTGTGTTCGTCGGAAAATTTCAACTCAACGTTTTAGCGGGTTGCTATATTATATATGTAGGTATTATAATATATGAACGAGGAAAGTACAGAAATTTTGCTTTAATACCCGAGCAAAGTACATATAGGCTTTTAACCCTTAGATACCCAAGCGGGGTAACTTGGGTCCCCCACTTTTAAAAATTTTGCTGTGACTTTGTTTTGGCGTTGAGTAGGCAACCAAGCTTACAGCTATTTGTCAAATGACGTTTGAGGTTATGTTTAGTGCAATTGGTTTGCAACTTTTCTGTATAATATTTATACATTTTAGGTAAGTAGGCCCCGAAAGTACCCCCCTTTTGGGTATTTATGTAAATTCTAACAATCTTGCAAATTTGCAGCTTATAATCGAAAATGAGCCGTCTAAAATAGAAAAAAAGATTTTAACCGCGACAGAACTTGTAGAAATAGCTTCAAGATTTGGTGATATCTCGGAATCTGAGGGGGGAATTAGACTATGAAAATGATTTAGATGGTGACAGCAGTAGCGAAGAGGAGCTAAATTTGCAGGAAAATATGTCAGAGTCGGAAGATGACAATGTGGAAGTAAATTCTGAGGAAGAAGACCAATTGATAATGGTCAAGAAGTTACCGAAAGTGAAAACGAGGACCAAGATTTAAACTGAATATACAGCAAAATCAGGTATGAAGTGGACTAGTAGTCCTGGACGGAGCTCTAAGCGTCTTGCGAGAAATATTTTGAATATTCGTCCTGGTCTTACAACTTACAGTAGCACTGCCGACTCCCTTGTGAAAATTTTTAATTTATTTATAACTACGGAAATCAAGGATATAATTTGTCTTCATACGAACGAGGAAGCAGAAACATATTACACTTTGTGGGTTGATCAGCATCCAGAATCAAAAAAATAAATGGAAACCACTGGATCATGTCGAGTTAGACTGTTTTCTAGGTATTCTTATAAAAGCGGGTGCTTTGAGATGCAGAAGGGAATCGACAAGAGAAATGTGGACCACTGATCCCACTATACGTCGCTCTTTTATTGTATTGCAATGTCGCGAAATAGATTTATAGAACTTTCAGTTTTCTTGAGTTTTGACGATAAACTGACCAGACCTGTAAGAAAGGAAACGGACAAACTAGCGGCGATTAGCGACGTATGGGATATGTTTACTGAACATTGCAGAAGAGCGTTTGAACCATCTGAACATATAACAGTCGATGAGCAGTTGGTTGCCTTCAGGGGACGATGCCCATTCAGGCAGTACATAAAATCAAAACCTGCCAGATACGGCATCAAAATTTGGGCGGCTGCTGATGTTAGAACGTCTTTCCTTTGTAATTTGCGAGACTACCTGGTAATGCTAGGGAACAAAATCAAGGATATCATCGTGTAGTAACCGATTTGGTTGAGCCCTACTATAATTCAGGACGAGGAGTTACAACACACAACTTTTTCACTACCGTGGAACTAGCCAACTTTTTACTCACTAAAAAACTTACATCGCTTGGAACAGTTCGGAAGAATAAACAGCATACCCCAAATGAATTGAAAGTAAGCACTCTTCCAGAACACTCCTCAAAATTTGCATTCACTAATGACTTGTCGATGGTCTCTTATATACCGAAGAAAGGTAAAATGGTTCATTTGTTATCATCTCGACATCATGATAAAAGCATTTCAGTAGAAGAAAATGAGAAACCCTTGATGATATTGGACTACACAAATGCCACAAAATCGACAATGCCGATAAATTGGTGAGAGAATACACATGTGCTAGAAGAACCGCACGCTGGCCCTTTAGGCTCTTTATGAACATTATGGATATAAGCTCCATGAACTCTTTTATATTATCTACATTGAGAAACATTCAGAATGGAAAAGACAGAGCTCTTGTCGTCGACGCCTGTTTCTCTTGAAGCTTGCTGACGACTTGGCCAAAAAATATATGGAGCGTCGTGCTAATAATAATCTTCATGGACATGTCAAAACGGCTCTAACTGATTGCGGAATTGAATTACCTCCCCCTCTCAAAAACGAGGCCGTAGAACCCAGAAAACGTGCTAGATGTTATAAATGTCCTCGAAAAGAAGATAAGAAAAGGAAAGTATCTTGTGATATTTGCACAAAATTTGTTTGTAAAGCCCATCGTAGGAAAACTACTAAAGTCCTTTGTTTTGATTGTGCCGTGAAGGAATCATGAATCTAAACATATATTTTCGTTATTAAACTTTCTGTTCAGAGTTGAAGTTAAATTTTAAATTTTGTTAAATTTTTATTTGTGCGAATTATTTTAAAATATTGCGTTTATAATATACATCTTTAACCCTAGTCCTACCAACGTTTTATCGTAACGTGTCCTACCAAGGTATGCCTCACAGGCACACATCTATTTGTACACATTGTTGATGTAAATAATAGCAAAATATGCATTATTTATTTCATGTAGTAGGTATACAGTAAGATTAAAACATATAGAAAGAATATTGTGTGTCAGAAGATATAATTTAAAAATAGTACAAGATAGTAAAATATTTGAACGTTATTTATGTAGTTTGCAATTTGTGCACGTGAGTATTTTCTCTGAATGTTCACCACAAACCGTTTGCTTACACTTATCACATAACTGTGTTGACATTCTGCTTTTCTTTGATGGGCAAATATAGCACCGTTTTCGTTTTCTTACTTCTCGAGCCGAAGACTCCCCTGTGGTTGGTACTTGATTCAACGTAGTTTGTATCAATGAAGTATGACTTTTATGCAAGCCACTCAAACTACAACGTCTAATTTGCCCCAGTACTAATTCTGTTGTAATTTCTCATAAGAAAATTTTGCGAAGTCTTCGTTTTTTGGAAATATGCAGTCAGGATGGATATTTCTCCAAATGACAAATGAAGCTACTCCACACACATCAATTATATTGAAAAAATAGACCAAAGGCCACCTATTAGTTTTGCGTTTCACTGAATATGTATGTACCATCTGATCAAGTGTATCCACCCTCCTTTCGTGGAATTGTAGTACTTATTGATTTCAGATTTATTTTTATTTTCCTCATCAATGGTGGAGTCGTTGTGCATTGTAGATAATAATATGACACAGCGATTTTTCTTAGGTACATAAGATACCAAAGTCATTGTCTTCTGAAACCAAACAAGTTGCTTTCAATATTCCGTCGCCTGTGAGGTAAAAAATTTGGTGGTATGCAGCGCTTATTTTTTCTGAGCGTTCCTACACAAGTTAGGCCTTTGGTAAGCAAACTGGATGCAAGCTCGTAGCTGGTGAAGAAGTTGTCGAACGTAATATTCCTTTTAGTTCTCAGAAAAGGTTCACAAAGGTCTTCAACCACCTTTTGCGCTAAGTTTTCTGCTCTGTTGAGACCTTCTTTTCCTAAGTACGGTATACCACGTAACGGATAACTAGTTCCACTACCGCATATCCACCAAATTTTCATACCGTACTTATCTGGCTTGCTTGGCAGGTACTGTCGGAAAGATACACGACCTCTAAAAGGCACCAGTTGTTCATCGATGGTTAGATTACTGCCAGGAAGATAATATTTCAGCAAGTTTGTATTAACACGGTCCCACAGGTCTCTAATTGGTGCCAACTTGTCCTTTTGCCTTCGGAGGGTTCTGGTCGCTTTATCGTCAAAACGAATAAATCTTAGTAATTGAGTAAATCTATTTCGTGACATACACGCTCGATAAACACGATTTCCATATAAAGGATTCCATAGCTCATTATAGTCCACCATTCCTTGTTTATTTCTTCCAGCAGTAATCAAAAGGCCCAAGAAAGCACGGATTTTAACGTCGTCAACTGGTTTCCACAAATCGCCAAGAATACGAACAGCCTCCTTATTAGTGAAAGTAACCACAATACCAATAACCGTATCATCAAAAAACAAATTGAATGCGTCACAAGGAGTATCAACATGCACTCCAGGTGGAAGTTTCACTTTGTTCAAAGCTGTTGTAATTATGTTGTGTGCACGTGTTTTTCCTTGGCAATCGGCGTGGCATTCCACTCGGTACCATCTTTCCAATAAAAGTTTGCGAATGGCCGGGCGGTTCATCATTAGCATCACTATCGTCACTTCCTTCTTGTTCATCGCTTTCTTCATCGCCAGTTTCTTGATAATCCGCTTCACTAGAAGAGGTTTCGTCATTTGGCTCTTTTTCATCTTCACCATCATTTACATTCCTTCCAAATCCTCATCACTTTCGTACAATGCATCGAGCAACTCCTTTTCAGTTAGTGGCCGGCGTCGGTCAGTCAACCAATCGGTCATACTTTCTGCATAAATTTCAAACCAAATAAGCATAAAACAACAAATCTATTTTTACTGGGTCAATCAAAACTTTATTTTGCTTACCTGGTCTATACTATACTCTCCACTAGATAAAAGAAATAAAATTAACCAATAGACACCTAAAACGGCCAATGCGTTCGTTAGGAAAGTCACAAATACACTGATAGCAATGCAGTTTGTAAGCTGACTGTTTTAGCAAAACGCATTTAGGGAATTCCCCTTCATATGCAACTGGAAGTTCTTACATACAAGGGGAAAGTCCCGAAATATAAAGCATATCTTATTACGGGGGATTTACCCACATACCTAGTTTTAAATAACGTAGCAATGCATTTTATAGTATAATAACAGTATGTGCCTCAAAAGACACACCTTGGTAGGACGTGTCGGTAAATTATGTTTAATTTTTTTAGTAAAATAGGAAAAATATTTTTAAAAATTTTTTATGTCATTGTGTGTTAAATAGTTTATTTTGAGAATACAAAAATCCTCCAGTCTGTGGGCAGTTAACTTACAAAGTTCCAGCAATTTCAAAATCAATTGTGCCTCAAAAGCACACCTTGGTAGGTTTAGGGTTAATACAGGTCTAATTGTTGTTATTCTAAAGTTATTGCATATTTTGTACGCTTTTGCAACACCTCGGGCTTCGAAATTCCCAAAAGCCAAAGGGGGACCCTGATGACCCCGCTTGGGTCTTTACGTTGATTTGTGAAGCTTTGGTATCTAAGGGTTAATTATATTGACATATCTCCTCGCGGTTTCTAATAAACCGCGCGTGATATTAAATACTAAAAGGACGGAACGATAGTTCGTAAAAGATAGCATTGAGTGTTGACAATATACGAACCTTCACGCTCCCATATTTCCACGTGAATATCACGACGATCGGTAAACAGCAAATAATCACACACGAAAGCACCAGAATGGCCGTCCTCATAACCCAATTCAGAGAAACCACACAAGGGCGATCGTCTTCGCATTGCTCGCATCCTTCGGGACAGGGCAGGCATTCGAACACTCCAGCCACTCCGTACTCACTTTTCTGCGCCTGTGACAACGTAAAATTTCCTTTGAACCGTACGCCAAGGATCCGCACGCGTATTATCTTTAGGGAGAGTGCCGAAAATACCCTCGCTATTGTGTGTTCGGTGCGTGCGGGAGACCGTTAAAATTAATTAGTAAACTGGACCCGCTTCGTGACAGCGGATACGAAATTGTGACAAGCACGTTAAAAATTATTTTCAAAATAATTTTCCCGCATTTTCGTTATTCCGGGCGTAAAATGAGCAAAATAAAAGGATCATAAACGTATCTGCTAACGGCTTTCAATATTTTAGAAACGCCCAGATTGTCAGTGGGTAACAGAAGAGCTCACATTGAACAGTTTAAAAGCTATGCAAATAAACTTAAAATAACAATTTCGAAGTGATTTACTCCAATAACAAAAATACTCCAAACTGTGGTACTGGTAGTGCTGTAAACTTCTCCTAAACCCCCACCACAAACTGCACTAAACTGGACGTACGTTTCGATAGCAAAGCTATCATCATCAGCAGAAACACTGAACTAACTGAATTAGTAAACTCAGTTAGTTCAGTGTTTCTGCTGATGATGATAGCTTTCCCTAACAGCCAGAAATATTACATAGATATTTTTAAAAATATATTTTATAAATATTTTTCGTGAGGGGTTTTTGAATATATTTTTCATATTTTTTTCTAAATATAGATAAAATATTCAATTAAAATATTTATTCCATATTTTAAAATTAATGTAAGCATAAAATTCCTACAATTATATTATTAAACGATTTCTGTACATAGCGATATTGAGCATTCCAATTATCTTATAAATGCCATGACATGTTCAAAGTTTTGCTTACCTCGTAGTCACCACAAAAACTAAAACACACCCCGCAATAATTAATTACACAGTTAACCCTAATCTGCCCTAATCGTATACTATTATAAACTATAACATGTAACGGACAAACGAATAAAAACGTTGATTTATGTAAATAAAATATTCAATTAAAATATTATTTATATAAAAATTGAGATTTTTTTATGCAATCTATTTAATTTGTCAAAATGAACTAAAATTGTTCTTGGTTATTTAGAATGTATAACGTCGATAACGAAAAGTTGAAACATACATAGAGTTTTCTAAAAGGCAAGAACTTGTTTTTTCACACTCACCATACAAGTTAATAATCAATAATTCTGGCATCTTTTAAGGCATACTGAAGGTTTATCAAATTAATCACTATTTTTTAATTGAAGTGTTCTAAATAAAAAAACAAACGTATTTATTATCATTTTATTTGAATAAGCCAATAAAAATGAAAAATACTCATTTTTAAGTCTAGCCTTGGCTGGTGCCAGGTTCAACTCTATGGCTTTTTTCATACCTTCGGTAGTGGCGCTCTCATGGCGTTTCCTTATGGCCTCTAAAACAATGCCAATTGTATTAGATCATACCATGAATAAAACATCGTACAACATTATCAACACCTACTAATACATTTGGAGCATTTACAATAATTGGAGCGGTAGCTACATTCTAATACTTACGATACTTATTTTTATTTTATTTCATAATATTTGAAAACATTCTTCGTACAAACAATAAAACAACTCAACGTATTCTAACCTCTATTTGAGGTTATGACGCTTATCTACCGAGATGAATCTCTTAAGCAAATCAACTAGCGATTTATCTGGTAGATGCAGTACATATATGATGCATAAAATTCCTACAATTATATTATTAAACGATTTCTGTACATAGCGATATTGAGCATTCCAATTATCTTATAAATGCCATGACATGTTCAAAGTTTTGCTTACCTCGTAGTCACCACAAAACTAAAACACACCCCGCAACAATTAATTACACAGTTAACCCTAATCTGCCCTAATCGTATACTATTATAAACTATAACATGTAACGGACAAACGAATGAAAACGTTGATGATACGCACGTGCGCGTATGCATTCTATGTACCTAATCCATAGACGCATAAACAATACTAATCATATAACACCGGCACCGTAATGAATAGAGGTGTTGTGTTGACGTTCGCAACTTACAAATATTACAAATAATATAATACAAAACGCAGATATATTAATAGAAAAGTTACAGCGCTCAACTTAGATACTAATTAAATCATATTAGATATATATTTATCTAATTTAATCTTTAAACTATCATTTTAAATAGGTACATACCTACTTAATATGTATGCATATTTTACCCATTTTATATTATTCGTCCTACGCACCAAATATACAAAAGCAAAAATTCAATTTTTTTTTATATGAAATAAATATTTACAGAAATACAAAGCAAAATATTCTTGCAGAGTTATGAAAAATATATTGAGAAAACATTTGCAATAAAATATTATTAATGCTACATAACATATATATTTTTTAAATGTTCCTAATATATTTTCTATAATATATTTTATGCATATTATATTAATATAACTAATATTCAAGAAAGATTTAATATTTTTTAAATATTTATAAAATATTTAAAAAATATTTTATAAATATTGGGGTTGCTATCGAAACGTACGTCCAGTTTAGTGTAGTTTGTGGTGAGGGGTTTAGGAGAAGTTTGCTGATATACTTCAAATTTAAAATGGAACCAAAAGAGATTCACATACGGGTTTGGGCGCAGCTGAATTTTTTCGGGAATAGAAGAATGCTATTGCTTATTTGCATATTTTAACATATCAGAAAGTGTTAAATTTAATTTTCACATTTAAATTTAAATTGTTGCGACATTAGGATCGAGTTTTTAAACTCATTCGATAGTTATATGCGATCGACTTTTTGTGGGACCCCCTCTAACAAAATTATATAAACTTTGGCTTATTTGATAAATATTCCGCACTAAATCATTTAATATTTACCCCCATTTATTTTCTGGTATGACCGGGGATGCTATGGAAGCTGTTGTTGTCTGTACTCTTCTCTCAAACACATTTATGGGATAAAGAGAGCATTTTTAAGTGTAAAAAAAAAGTCAGATGTGAAACAATGAAAATTAGCTCACATAAGAAAAGATTAATCTCACATAAGTGTCATGAGTTCGCTTATTAAATAACAATTACGTGTAATTTAAGTGGTAGTTCAAAATTTTGTAATATGCTTAATCACAGAATCATAAAATGCGTCGAGTGTAACATTTCAAAATTCCCGCGTATTCCTGATATCTGAATTATATGCTTATGTGACGTATATAACAGTGTATGCAACAGTTAATAGTCAAAATTACTGGATATTCGAATGTATGCCCTAAGACTGCATATTGCCATATTAAATTTAAATTCAAGATAGCCATTTTGTTTGAAGTTTTATCACAAAATAGTGGCAGGTGTATCCCAAAATTCGGCGAACAAATCGAAATAAAGAATTCTTAAAAGTATTATAAAATTTAAAATGACACGTTTTTTTTTTATGGGTTGTTGTAGGTAAATTGTGGGTAAAATATTAATATAATTTAAATAAGTTATTATCATAGATTGGAATTTAGAATAATTTGGATGTTATATAAAAATGCTCTTAAAATTTATCAATTATTTGAGACACGCCCGTCTCTTACGAAAGTTGGCTAGTGAATTATACGAGTTACAAAGTCTGTAATAGTTATCGATGTGATTGTCTTTGCAAAAGGTCAACTTATTTTTTGATTGAATTCTTTGGCGTTTCTCCTATTTTGTGCAAAGACTAATTCTATAAAATGTATGTCAATAGTCTGGGGACTCCCACAAAAAAAAAAATTGAGAGGTTCGTGTAGTCTGTTTAACAAAAAGTCGCTCATATCTCAAAATCTATTAAAGATAAGTATAGGGAATACTCACATAAAGCGATAGGGGATGATATTTACTTCCTAATTCCGAATTAAAATACAGGGTGTTCTATTTAAAAAAAAATGAGTTTTCTGCATTTGAAAATATGTCACTTTGTTCCTCAGTTTTGAACACCCTGTATGTTAGAATGTAAAGTGTGCTTACCGTTTCTTAGAGTAATATCTACATTCATAACATAGCAAATTTGGAGTCTCTACTTGCAGTAGTAACCGAGATATTAATTTCTCAATGATGCAATGATTATGACTAAAAAAACAGAAAAACTTGAATAACTCAAAAACGGCAACATGTAGCTATAGGAATAGCTAATGAAGACTGACGTATTTATAGTTGTAGAATCCAAAAATGAATAAAAAATTATATCATTCTATTTAAAATAACAAAGTTGACATCCATTTCCGGTCAACCGGAAGTGATATTTTGGTTAAGGTATTTTGCATTTATAGTTCCAATCGAACAGATACTGGTGCCAAAATCTCAAATATAAGTAAATAATAGAACATCATAAACTTTTAATGAACCAGTTACGTGGAATACCCTTTATATATAAAATCTTTCCATTAGTAAAATGTCCGCTCAGAGCCGTTCATCTTCCAGCATTTTTACATAATGTACGACGATTTGAAATCTTTAATCTTTCAAGATTTTCTCTTTGGAAAATAATCATCGCACCACACTGATGCAGTAGAAGAATTATGGAAGTTTTTGACAAACGATTCATGCGCTGCCGATTTCCGGAATTCCTACAACTTTTATTTAAGTTCCAAATACCCCCCTTTGGAACGGAGAAAAAATTAAGGCGTTAAAAACTAATTTGAATATCGATTTTCACGGGGCAATATGCCAAGAGCAGCGTCGAGAGAAGATCTTATCTAAAGCGGAACGGGGGCATGCCGAAAAAAAAAAAACTAGGAAAAAATTCGATTCCGATTGGTGGCTGTACATAATTCAAATATACACGGACTCGTATTGTGTTTACAGAGATATGATATTGTACGGCAATCTAATAATGCAAACGCCTCACCAGCATCAGCTTCTCGTACTCCTCCTCTATGACAGTTCCATTATAGTAACGTCGATCGGCTTTGATATCTGGGAAATAGAAGCCCCTCCTGCAAACGCATTTGTAGCTACCTCGTCGGAAACCCAGCCCTGGCAATGGGACGCACTGAAATTGGTGTAGGTAGAAATAATGCAACATGCGTATATATTTTAAAATCGAACATAAATCTTTTTTTTTTGTAATAAACGTTTAATATAATAATCTTTGTGAATACGTCCCTGTGAATCGCCCGTGGTCGAAGGATTGGTATACTAAGCTCGAATGCTAAAGTTCGTCTCAACCTTAAGATGCAGTATGGGATATAATAGCCACTGTGCATCTCTTACTATCCCTAGTTGCTGTCACTAACGCTATCTTCACTTCCGATTTATATGTTGCCACTTATTTACATATGTCGGTGTCGGCACCAATACCTATCTGTCATCTGTCTATTAGCATCAACTGTTGTCAATCGTCGTCATCGTAGTTTTAAAACAGTTAAGTTCCACGTTAATTAGTTTATATATAGCACAAATCGTTCTTTTCAGAACGCTTCTCTCCTTTTCAAGCGCGCACAAGGTAATATGGGTATTTTTCGTGATTTTTTATAAATTATATAACCTATACATTTAATTACAGTTTTCACTGCATTAATGGAAGGTGTAGGGAGAAAACGGTGTAAGGGAGAACAATTTAGCCTGAAGGAGAAGTGTATGATTGCAAATGTTTTTAATTATTTTAATGAATCTATGAATGTGAGTGCTGCTGTTCAAGAAGCAAGCAAAGCTTTGGGTTGTTCAGAACGTACAATATATAGTATAAAGAAGGAGCAACACACTGGTTCGTTATCAACTCCAAAAATACCCAAAAAAAGGAAAGGCATACAAGTAAACGACCGATTACAAACATATGACGAGAACACGCAAGCATCTATACGACGTAAAGTGCATGGATTTTTTATACAGAATATGCCACCTACACTAAATGCAATTCTTGCTGCTGTCAATGCTGATGATGATCTTCCTAACTTCAGTCGAGAAACCTTACATAGGTTATTACATGATATGGGTTTTGAATTTAAAAAAGTAGGACGAAAAAGTATACTTATCGAACGAGATGACATTATTCGGTGGAGACATAAATACTTACGAGAGATCAAGAAATTTAGAGAAGAAGGTACAGTGTAGTTTTTGCTATTTGACATGCATATAACTTTATATTATTTTAGGCCGAACCATAATATATACCGATGAATCATGGGTAAATACAGGGCATGCAGTAAATAAAACTTGGACAGACACCACTATTCAAAATAGTCGGCAAGCTTTTATACAAGGATTAAGTACGGGCTTGAAATCACCCACTGGGCTCGGACCTCGTTTTGCATTAGTTCATGCTGGTGATGATAATGGATTTGTTCCTGGTGCTCAATATACATTTCTCTGCAAGAAAAACGCTGCTGATGTTCATCATGAGATGGACTCAGAAACATATTTGGTTTATTAAGAAATTACTTCCAAACATACCGCAGATGTCAATTATTGTTCTTGACAATGCTTCGTATCACTGCAGAAAATTAGAAAAAATTCCAACGGCAGCATGGAGAAAAACTGATATCATAGATTGGCTCCGTGAGAAACAAATTCCAACAACTGACGATATGTTAAAAAGGGGACTTGCTGTTTTGTCACAAATTAAACCGCAGTATGATAAAAGCAGGATTGATGAACTTGCTAAAGAAAACGGTCATCATGTTCTGCGATTACCACCTTACCATTGCGAGTTAAATCCCATTGAAATGGTATGGGCACAAGTAAAAAACTGCATAAAAATGAACAATACCACATTTAAGGTAAAAGACATGGAGGAACTAATTCAAAGAGCGTGTAGCACTGTAACTGTTGCTAATTGGCAAAACTACATCAAACATGTAAAAAATATTGAAAAGGAAATATGGATAGTGGATAATTTGCAAGATGACATTGAAGAATTCATTATTCGTGTGACAGATTCATCATCCGAAGATCAAACTGATTCGTCGACCGACTAAAAAATTTAGATAAGACGTGTGTAATTACTATTCCTTTCATAAATATTATTGTATTATGTGGGCATTTGTATGATTCCAGCTATTTTTGTTACAAACGTGGAAACTATAATTAATTAAAGGATTGTATCTATTTCTTTGAATTTAATAAATTGTATCATACCCCATATACAATAAATAAATGTTCGAAATGTAAATTACGTTAATGAGTAATAATAAATAAAGTTATCGGCTCAATTTACTGATTCTTAAATAAAAACAGTATATGGTTTTTTATATTTTACTGTTTTCCACAGATTTTAAAAAGAAACCGAAAAAAGTTTGCGAGATAACGATTATAATTGCTTCAATTCAGCTTTTTTCTTCAGCATATAAGCAATTGCTGCTTTATAGCTCCCTTTTTCGTATCTGAGACCACATAAACATATATCATAGAGAAGATAGTAACATATACTGATATATGCATTTTAATTGTCATAACCTCAAATAATGCAACCGGAAGTAGCAATGTGCAGCTGATGCGACGATTTGGCAATCGCGAATCGAATTCCCATAAGACGTATACTGCATCTTAAGGTTGAGACGAACTATAGTAAAAATAAGTCAAATCGTTATATCTACGGACAAAATATACTTGTAATAAGATCATACAGAATGTGTCAAAGACTTCAATTGCAGAAAAAAAAATGCGGTTTACACTCTGATTCGCGATATTGTCGATCGATGAAGTTACCAGAATACGGATTGAACTTTCTCCAGAAAGTCCGCCCAACTTTCTACACGGTACGCAATCAGTGTTTAAGTTAGCAGGTGCTCTAAATCGCCTATCAATCACAAATATCAACCCCATATTTCGTACGAACTGTTTTTAACATCGTAAGTTAATTTTACCTATAGCTAATAAGCTTATTAGCTGGAAGCATCATCCGGATGGATGGAGTTACTTACCAGTTTTATTTTTTTTATTGTTTTCAGTAGTATCTAAGTAATCTCCCCACTTGAACTAAAACTTTTATCTTTTTCTGCCCGATTTGTGCAAGAATAAGTAGTAATAAAAAATGCCACGGCATAATGACTTTTCAAATAGTGAAATGCGAGATTTGTGTTTTTACTCAAACACATCTTAATGGATTTGCCGCAGTCCGGAGATATTTACAATTAAATCCAAACCGAAGACAACTGAATCATAAACTTTTTAGAAATCTTTATAACCGCCTGATGGGAGAAGCTGAGTGAGAACTTTTCGTCCCAAACGTCATAAATGGTTATACAGTGAAATCTCCCTTGAACAGACACCAACGGAACCAACTGAAGATGTCCGTTCAGGAGGGGTGTCCGCAGAAAAGAAATATGTAGTAGATACAACAAAAATCGTGTTTTAACGAAAAATGAATATATTAAAGAATTTAAATCGTATATGTATATAAATGTTTTTAAAATAAATAAGAAACTTTAAACTTAAGAAAAAAAAAGTTTATTTCCTTTAGATATATACAAAGTATAATATAATATGTACATAGATACATAGATGTAGTATGTAATACAAAACAGTGAAATGAATAGTCACTTTAAGGACGCAAAAATTCATATATTGTTGTTTGTCTTCTCTTTTTCTTTAAAATGGCGTCTTGAAATCGTATTTCTAATTTAGAAAGAAGCTCCAAAGACTCTGTATCTCCGTGATTATCGACAAAACTTTTGAGCTGCTTGGTCAGGGTAATAGCTTTATCATAATGTGGGATAGCTTCTGTTGGCACTGGAACCTCATCGACATCAGAATCTTCCGAAAGTTCTTGTATTTCAACTGGATTTGTAATTTCTTGTTCTGAATCTGTACCTTCAACATACAAATCTTCATCTACGTTCAAAAAATCATTAAGGTTTTCATTATCCGTTAATTTCAATAAATTCTTATTTTTGAGGATATCTGAAAGTACACTAAGAGGGCAAATCATCTTCTAGGCCAGATATATCAGCCTCAGTTAACTGGTCTTCACTTTGCATATTTGCATGATTAAATCCTGCTTTGCGGAAGCAATTTTGAACTGTCCCTTTGGTCCCAAGCGGCTTTTGCCAAATAAACTGCATCCAGTGGTGTAATTTTCTTTATTAACTCAAAAGCTGTACCAGCAGTGTCAATGTTTACTAGCAGATGTTTGAGTATTAGACTTCGGTAATAAGTTTTAAAATTCTTTATAATCCCCTGGTCAAGTGGTTGACAAGCTGATGTACAATTAGGGGGTAAAAATAATATTTTTATATTATTTAAACGAATGTCTTTTGGATGAGATCCCGCATTGTCTAAAAATAACAAAATGTTTCTTTTTTCTCTAGCCATTTTCCAATCTAGGTCTTGCAACCACTCTGTCATAATTTGTCCTGTCATTCAAGCTTTCTTATTGTATTTCCAAGTTACAGGCAGGTTATTTATGTTAATGTTTTTAAAAGCTCTGGGTTTAGCTGCCTTACCAATGATTAGGAGTTTTTCTTTTTCATCCGCCATATTTGCACAATGCAAAATTGTAAACCTCTCTTTGGGATACTTACCCCCAATACATTTTTCCTTCTTCAATGTGAGCGTTTTGTCGGGTAGAGCCCTAAAATGCAGGCCTGTCTCATCGGCATTAAAGATGTCTCTCGGTGAATATCCTTTAATCAAAGGACATTTTTTTAAAAACGATGAAACATCTTCAGCATTAACCGAAGCTCCTTCTCCCGAAATCGCTTTAAAACTTATATTGTGACGGATTCTAAATTTATTGAGCCAACCAGAACATCGTATTAGCGGACTTAAAAAAAAAATAAGTTTTTTGCGTTTTTGTCACGACAAACCTATTGGTAATCTCACTCTTTTTATCTACATACATATTTTAGAATTTAATATGACAAGAAAATCAACGCAGTAATACAAGAAAACCTTATCTAAAAAAATCATATGCATACCTGTTAAAGGAATCCCCTTATGGCGAGCTGCTGTAAACCAATCATAACACAATTTGTCAATTTTAGTACCATCACCCGTCAGAAAGCTTCTTCTTTCATTCAAATTGCTGTTCGACATCCATTTGTTTAGAAGGATTTCTTTATGTTTAATTATATCTGCAGCTTGTGTTTTTCCAATATTAAAACGCTTGGATAAGTTCCTTACACTTAATTTCTCTTTATTGTAAACTTCAACAATCTCAATTTTTTGTTTAAGCGTGAGAATTTTTCTATTTGGAGCCATTTCTACAATGAATGTGTCGCCCACTGTGTCTTTTTCGCATAGACGTTAGACTAATATTCAGATTCAATCGAAAGCGTGCACCCAAAGAATAAGAACGGTAAATCCCCGACCAACTTGGGGAAGTCTCTAATTCACGCCAGGCAGAAATGCGCGACATAGGCTGCGTTTGTACCGAAAGATTAAAGTCGGTAAATCTCCGGTTTACTCGGTGAAGTCCCAGCGAAATTGGCGCGCGGCGCGATTGAGAAATGCAATAGCAATACTCTCGATAAAAAAACTAAGATAAGGCGTTTCTTTTTATTTTATTTTTTTGTCCGGTTAAGAGAACATTTTCTCGTGTCCGCGTCCGTTCAAGAGAATGTCCGTCGAAGAAAGAGTTAATACAATGGAAATTATATGAGAGCCGGTCGGGACAATGAGAAACTGTCCGTTTAAGGGAGGTGTCCGTGTAAGAGGGGTGTCCGCGAAGGGGAATTTCACTGTATATATACAGGGTTTTCCACGAAACTGGCTGGTTAGAAGTTTTCCGGCTTAACGAAATTCCTCAGTTTTAAAAAATTGGGGTTTGCAACAATTTGGCGCTTACTTTCTTTCTAAAATATTTTCACCTTTTTTGCACTTCCGGTTAACCGGAAGTCGCCACGAACTTTGTTATTTTAAATGGAACACCCTATATATTATTATATTTTTGAATTTACCATAAAATTCTATGACGATTACCATTAGGGTATCTTATACCTATCTTCAACTGTTTCTAAGATATTACGATTTTTGTTAAAATTTTGACATTTACATTGTTGTATGTAATTGATTAATTCTTACTTGATTTAAGTGTCAGAAATCTCTGACTTTGAAATCAACAAGTACTAACATTGTTTTACCAAAACGTAGAAAAAAAAAATTCAGTGACATTATACAGGGTGTTTAAAAATTAGTGACATATCTAAGAATTTTGAATGTTGCAAAACTTAATTTTTTCAAATAGAACACCCTGTACATTTTTCTATTTTTGGATGTATAATTAAATTCTATACCGATTTGCTGTAGCATTCCCTATACCCATCTTCAGTAGTTTTCTTTTAAATTACTCGTTTTGTTTATTACCGCTTTCAAATGGCCGAATAATTTCTATCTGGTGGGCCACGACATTAACATCACAACAATTTATTATTATTAGTAAGTATTATTGTTATAATCATTGTTTGTTACACGTCGCGTGTTCAGATAAATGCATATTATTATGGAATTTATGAATTAGATAATGAAAAATATTGAAGGAGCTTATTTTAACCTGTATACTTTAAATTTATTTTACATTCACTGAGAATGCAGGATGAACTTATAGAGAATTTACGGTAGTTATAGGAATTTATTGTCGGCTAATATATCTAATAAAATTCAGAAAACTTTGAAATAATACATTACACAGATTACACACTGTACGCAACTTTCGTACTACCAAGCAAAGATTTAATGATTCGTGTGACGAGAACGTTTGTTGAATTAGACCCAGTGAAGTGAGAAGAAGTATAAGGCGACACATTAAGACGTCGAATAATAAAATGCTTGGACGTAAACGGAATTCATATTGAGCATTTTTTTATTGATGCTCTATGTCATGGTTCAAGTTTATGCTGCTTGTAAATTGCATTTGTTAAGTATGCATGTATCTAAATATTCTTCATAAAAACCTTTGTAATTTTGAAAATACTTTAATATATCAAAAACTTTAAAACATTTGTCTGACAAGCACACTACGTTTTAGTGAAACAATTTTTGTTATGGTGTCGTCGTTATCGTTTATGCCATTTCCCTTAATTTAAACCAAGCTATTAAGAGAAATCATTTCAAAATTTTCTGGATTCCGTTAGATATATTAACAACAATAAATTCCTTTAATTACATTGAATCTCTATAAGTTCTTCCTGCATTCTCAGTGAATCTAAAATAAATTTATAGTATCTAGGTTAGAATAAGCTGCTCTCAATATTTTCATTATCTAATTCATAAGTTCCACAATCAATATCATCTATCTGAACACGCGACGTGCAACAAACAATGATTATAACAATAATACTTACTAATAATAATAAAATTGTTGTAATGTTAATGTCATGGCCCACCAGATAGAAATTATTCGGCCATTTGAAACCGGTAATAAACAAAACGAGTAATTTAAAGAGAACTACTGAAGATGGATAGGGAATGCTACAGCAAATCGGTATAGAATTTAATTATACATCCAAAAATAGAAAAATTACAGGGTGTTCTATTTGAAAAAATTAAGTTTTGCAACATTCAAATTCTTGGATATGTCACTAATTTTTAAACACCCCTGTATAATGTCACTAAATTTTTTCTACGTTTTGGTAAAACAATGTTATACTTGTTGATTTCAAATCGGAGATTTCTGACACTTAAATCAAGTGAGAATTATCAATTACATACAACAATGTAAATGTCAAAATTTTAACAAAAATCCGTAATATCTTAGAAACAGTTGAAGATAGGTATAAGATACCCTAATGTAATCGTCATAGAATTTTATGGTAAATTCAAAAATATAATAATATATAGGATGTTCCATTTAAAAGTTACAAAGTTCGTTGGCGACTTCCGGTTAACCAGAAGTGCAAAAAAGGTGAAAATTTTTAAAAAGAAAAGTAAGTGCCAAATTGTTGCAAACCCCAATTTTTACAACTGAGGAGTTTTGTTAAGCCGGAAAACTTCTAATCATCAGTTCGTGGAAAACCGTATAAATAGTGATGGTGATGAGGTCGGGAAAGTGAATTTCTTATGGCATCTAAAGTCCATAATTTAACCCCGCGAACAACATTTTGATAGGCAGCCTGGGCTCAATCCTCATGTTTTAGGCTCTACTACTCTATAATAAAAAACTTAACCGCCTACATTTTACCTATACAATATTATTAAAAACGTATATTCATTAGCGATTTGTACATTAACCAACAAAAAATAATAACATAAACCAGTTGAATATAAAAACCGATTCGAGTGGGGAAACGTTTTAGACCACCAAATGACTAAGAGTAATTTGGGAGATTATTTTACGCGTATGTGACATGTGTATATATTTCAAAAGGACAAAATTGAAACCGACACTAATCTGCTATACAACGCGGCCCCTTTCTGGTGGTGTAGCGTCGAAATTTCGGTCCCGGCAGTATTATTATCTTTAAACAAACGAAAGAGAACTGCTCTAATTAAATGTTAGAATAAGATAAACAGAATTTAAAACTTGGCACGTAGTCCGGTATTTGCCTTAGCGCGATGGAAATGCGGAAGGTTAAACGCTGATTAGGCGAAATGAGCATCGAGTTTTGAAGAAGGGCGGGGCCCCAAAAGCCGGTCCGGGGATTAAATTCGTGTTTTCAAAAGAAAGAATTACCTCCGTCGTCCGTTTCTTGCATTTATCCGACGCTGCGAAGATGTTCAACTGTGTGCTGTCTTTCGGCAGCGGGCATTGGTCGATGTCGACTCTACGTAGGTCAATGTCGATGCCGCTCGTACCTCTGGAACAGAAACGGTTGCTCTTATAAATCGAATAAGTTCATTTTGGCCAACAGACGGCTTAAACTCCATTCGATTCAGAGGGCGTTAACTTGATCGCTTCAATGGCCTTACAGGCAGCGCGTCGATGCGTTAGTTGATCGAACTGTACACATAGAATATCGTATTTGCATGAACAATCCAAATGCCTTAACAATATATTACTGCCATTTAACTGAAGACCGACTTCCAGGGTTGTATTTGATAATCTACTGGTCCCAGCGGATCTACTCATATGATCTACTATGAACTAAGTAAAGTTCTTTTTTTCCATCATACATACAGTGTAGAAAACGTCAAATAAATAGTTTCTTTTTAACTGACTTGAAAGCGATTGTCTTCGTCAAGGAGTCCAACTGTCTGTGAAAATCCGTTAATGTAACCGAAATGAGGGGAACATCCATTGTTTTATACATGTGAATGCCCATGTGATCGAAAGAACTGTCAGATGTTTAAACGAAATGAAAATAAATAAAATTACAAAATCTGGAATCACCTTACAATTGAAATATGATATGATAATATGACAATTATGTATACATATATTTTTAATGTGTTGTTTGACAAATTATTTATTTGACGTTTTCTACAGTGTATGTATGATGGAAAAAAAAAAACGAAGAACATAACTACACATACACATAGGTTTCATACATTAATATATGGTGTACATATAACAGACATTAATCATTGCACAATTTCATCAAAAAAGCGATCTATTTCGTATAAGGCTTTGTTTGTTAAATAAGACTTGAAACGATTATTGTGTAAAGATTTAATATTTTCTGGTATGTGATTATAGATTTTGATACATTGATGAACAAGATTTTTTTGAATCTTTCTCTCATGACTATACACTAATTCGTATGTTTGAAAGAACTCACCATAATACATCTTAACGAACAAAGCGCATTCTAAAATGTATAGAGATGGTAAAGTCAAAATACCCTTCTCTTTAAATACACTAACGCAAGAGTCCCTTGAACTAAGGTTAAACATTGATCTAATACGGCTTTTTTATAGTAAAAAGACTCTGCTTGCGTCGACAGAGTTTCCCCAGAATACAATACCATATTTAAGTCTAGAGTATACACCTGCATAATACGCGGTCATCACCGCTTCAATGCCAACAGTTTTTGCAATAGATCTAAATGCGTAACTCTGAGAACACAATTTGTTTGCAATATTTTCTACATGTTGTTTCCAGCCTAATTCAGTATCTATAGTCCAACCAAGGAATTTTGCTTCTGCAGAACAGGTAAGTTTCTTACTTTTTATATCAATATAATTATACTGTCTTTGCAGTTGAAGCTAAGCACTTTGGTCTTATTTATATTTAAATTTAAATTGTTATTGTCAAACCATTCATTAAATGACGCAAGCATTCTTGTCAAAGGAGGAAGTAAGTTCTCTATTCCTGTACCTCGCACTACAGCCGATGTATCATCCGCGAACATCAAAGTCAAGTTGTCAGTTGTACCAGGTAGATCATTAATGTAAAGTAGGAAAAGTAAAGCCCTAATATCGTTCCTTGCGGAACACCTCGCAGTATTTTATTATTATATTAGTTCTTCGTTGTTGAAAGGCTTTTTGAAATGTTATTTAATGTTGAAATAAAAAAAAAAATCATGTTTGCTTGCTTCTCTTTTTTGTATATTTTTTCTAGACGTTCTAGACAATCATGTTTTTTTTTTGTGATTACAGCGCAATCTGTTACGAATCGAAAAAAAAGTTTCAAAGAAAAACTACATACTATGAGATTCAAAATGATTGTCGTAAGAAAAACACTGTTTTCCGGAAAAATTTATCTATACTTATTACCAATTTAATGAGCGAAGTTCGCTACATACAAATTTCATACATTAAATGAATTTTCTTGACATTTAGCGAGATTGGCGTTCGTGTTGTAGTATCTTTCGATCATTTATCTTATAATTTTTTTTTTTTAAACCGTTTATATTTACATCTAATATCACCAACAATAGTATTTCTGAATACTGTAAGAAAATAAGGGAATTTATCTGTGGTAATTACCTCAACAAACAGGTAAAAGATCAATATTAACATTAAGTGAAATAGTTTATTACATTTTGTAATTTTATAGGCTTATCATACACTTCAGCGCAATGAGCTGTCAAAAGAAAGTTACATTTTCATCCCTAGAAAGTTTCTACGGTACAGGAATTATTACCATTAGATCACGATAGACGATTGGAATATTGTCATTGGTTTAATAACAATTTAAGAGACAATGACTTGCTAAACAAATCATTTTTCTCGGATGAAGCTTGGTTTGATCTAACAATTCACAAAATTATCGCATCTGGTTTGCAGAAAATCCATACGAATTTCGAGAAACACAATTGCATCCCGTAAAAGTTGAAGTTTGGTTAGCTATGTATGTCCAGGCAACAAATAATAGGGCAAATTTTCTTCGAGGAAACTGTAACAGCCCAACGTTACCAATAGATGTTGAAATTGTTTATTGCAGAGTTACAAGAAAATGAGCTTGAAGCAAATTATTTTCAGCACGATAATGCTCCAGCACATACTGCTCGACAAACCTGCCAATATCTTCAACAGTTTTTTGCTGACAGGGTCGTTAGAGCACAAAGATGGCCAGCAAGATCGCCTGATCTAACCCCATTAGATTACTTCATGTTTGGCTATCTAAAAAATAGGATCTATAGAAACTGCACGCATACCATAGATGAACTGAGAGATGCAGTTTTGTCACTTAATAATTATACTAATTGTATGTTATAATTTAAAGTAATAAATAAATTTAGTTAAACACCAGTTAGTACTGAATTATAAAATCATAATTTAGTAAAGTTAAATTAATTACATTTCATTTTTACAAGCAGAAACACCGATCCATAGTCCTTTATATAATGCGAGTTCAAATATAGGTTACGTTTTCCTTATTTATGACAGATACGTTTACTTTCTTGTGTTCCAACACTGACTTAGTTCAAACCTTCATTACAAACACGCGGCATATACCTACACCCTGTTACTATCTATAGGAGCGGAATTGACAATCTTTTTGAATGTCATACTAGTACTTGATGGCGTAGAATCCGAATCTGAAACACAAAATGGAGGTTCCTATTTAAGATTTCAAAGTTGTGAGGTGGGGGATCGAGTTTGGCACCATTCAGTGAGCCCCCTACATTATAACAAATCTTATTAAGATCCTTTTTTGATTTGATGCATTCCGTTGTCTCAAGATAAAATACCCATCCTGTATATTGTAAAATATAAAATAAATAAAAGAATTTAGATATTTCTTTTTGACTGCCCGCAATAGACACCACCAGCTGCTTTTGCGGTTTCGAGATATATTTATATATAAATTTAAATTTTATAGATATATTTTAACATTTTCGATAATCGACATTACAATCATTTTTCCTCAATTTATATAAAATCTTCCAGTAAGACAACTCCTACATAACATATTTGGTCCAAAAACACACCTGAAAGGATATTACGCTAATTCACAACTAATTTCCCGCTAGTCCTGTCCTGCAAATGACGTCCATCACCGACACCAATTTCACGCACTAGTTGCAGTAATTCATAGATCCCCTACACGTGGGAAATGCTCGCCCGCCTTGCATTATTATATAGGAGTACTATTTGTCATCGAAAATCATTAACTAATCTAATAATTCGCGCCTAATTCTTTTCTTATCACCCCAGACGGGGAACGCGTTCCCTGAATAATATCGTATCGACACATACAATCTATGTTTAATTAAGTGTCGTTGCACAGATACAGCGATTGGTCCCGATCCTATTATCGGAAGCAAGGATGTTGTATTATATCCAGGAAATGAGGTCTTATATTTCCCCCAAACTAAGCTAGCGGGGAATTTAGGGTTGTCGATAAGTCTGAGGTATATAGGGACAACTAGTTTACGACTCGAAAGCGGAGTGCACATTAAATTTTTCACTGTTTTATTAAAAGTTTTTTTTTTTAATGGCGGTGGATCGGAAGACGTGACATCGGATTCAGATAAATTACCACACCTGCAGGGAAAATCCGTCGGGAACGTATTGAAGAGCTTATTAAGGGCGGTAAGGTGTCATTTTTCGAACTCGAGGCTTCATTAAATTATTTTAAAATTATACGCGATGGTTGCTTATTACATCGGGATCCAGTATCTGGCGTGAAACGGTTACATCTGACACGTCCTCAAAGTCAACAGCACGTGGAAAGAAGGCATCCCACGTAAATTAATTCAATTACTGCTGGCAGACGCAACCCTACTACAACTTACTCTGGAGATGGCGCTGCTCTATCAAAGCATTTTTTTCTGAATCTAGGGTTGGTTCCATTATATATATATAGATATATAATCTTCTGAATTCTCTTGTCCCTAATTATTATTTAGTTGATATTTCTTGGTGTGCGTACTGGTGGCTAGTTTTCAAACGAAAGCCCGGTATTTTAAAATCGAACATGAATATTTTCATCTGAGAAATTTTATACATCAGCGTATCACAAATTTGAGATATGACGTTTTTGAATGGTAGCCCTAATTTTTTTTATAACTATTCTTAAAGGGTATATCAAATTACACATGCGTATCAAATTTCACGTTTTTATTCCTTGTCATTAAAAAGATATTTAACAATAACTAATTCGAAAAATGAAGAAATGTGATTCACCTCAATCATATCTCTTCTACGATAAATGTTTCAAAATGTTGTCCATGTACTTCCTGACAATACCCTAAACGGAATCGAAACTCATTTTGAACATTTCTAATTACTTCAGCGGAAATTAGCCTACATTCCTGTCTTATTCGTTCTTTCAACATCTCAACATTTTCCGGTTTGGTTTTAAAAACTTTGCCTTTCAAGTACCCCCATAAGAAAATAGTCCATTGGTGTTAAATCCGGAGGCCTGGGTGGCCATTCAAAAGGTCCTCTTCTACCAATCCATCTGCTTGGAAGCACATCATCTAGATACTCAAGGACAAGTCTTGCAAAATGAGGAGGCGCGCCGTCTTGTTGGAACTAGATGTTTCTATTCTGGACATCAACTTCAAGCGGATCAGGGAATAGAGTAGCCAAATTCGGAACTATAATTCTTCCTGCAAGAATTATAAATATCTCGCTCCATTGAGATTTTCTTGGAAGAAAATTGGTCCTATTACTCGATTACCAACAAATCCGGAGACCTGAGTGGGCATTCAAAAGGTCCTCTTCTACCAATCCATCTGCCTGGAAACACATCATCTAGATACTCAAGGACAGGTCTTGCAAAACGAGGAGGCGCGCCGTCTTGTTGGAACCAGATGTTTCTATTCTGGACATCAGCTTCAAGCGGATCAGGGAATAGAGTAGCCAAATTCGGAACTATAGTTCTTCCTGCAAGAATTATAAATATCTCGCTCCATTGAGATTTTCTTGGAAGAAAATTGGTCCTATTACTCGATTACCAACAAATCCGGAGACCTGAGTGGGCATTCAAAAGGTCCTCTTCTACCAATCCATCTGCCTGGAAACACATCATCTAGATACTCAAGGACAGGTCTTGCAAAACGAGGAGGCGCGCCGTCTTGTTGGAACCAGATGTTTCTATTCTGGACATCAGCTTCAAGCGGATCAGGGAATAGAGTAGCCAAATTCGGAACTATAGTTCTTCCTGCAAGAATTATAAATATCTCGCTCCATTGAGATTTTCTTGGAGGAAAATTGGTCCTATTACTCGATTACCAAGAAATCCGGAGACGTGAGTGGCCATTCAAAAGGTCCTCTTCTACCAATCCATCTGCCTGGAAACACATCATCTGGATACTCACGGACAGGTCTTGCAAAATGAGGAGGCGCGCCGTCTTGTTGGAACTAGATGTTTCTATTCTGGACATCAGCTTCAAGCGGATCAGGGAATAGAGTAGCCAAATTCGGAACTATAGTTCGTTCCGCAAGAATTCTAAATATCTTGCTCCATTGAGATTTTCTTGGAAGAAAATTGGTCCTATTACTCGATTACCAACAAATCCGGAGACCTGAGTGGCCATTCAAAAGGTCCTCTTCTACCAATTCATCTGCCTGGAAACACATCATCTAGATACACACGGACAGGTCTTGCAAAATGAGGAGGCGCGCCGTCTTGTTGGAACCAGATGTTTCTATTCTGGACATCAGCTTCAAGCGGATCAGGGAATAGAGTAACCAAATTCGGAACTATAGTTCTTCCTGCAAGAATTATAAATATCTCGCTCCATTGAGATTTTCTTGGAAGAAAATTGGTCCTATTACTCGATTATCAACAAATCCGGAGACCTGAGTGGCCATTCAAAAGGTCCTCTTCTACCAATCCATCTGCCTGGAAACACATCATCTAGATACTCACGGACAGGTCTTGCAAAATGTGGAAGCGCGCCTTCTTGTAAGAACCAGATGCTTCTATTCTGGACATCAGCTTCAAGCGGATCAGGGAATAGAGTAGCCAAATTCGGAACTATAGTTCTTCCTGCAAGAATTATAAATATCTCGCTCCATTGAGATTTTCTTGGAAGAAAATTGGTCCTATTACTCGATCACCAACAATTCCTGCCCAAACATTGACTTTTTCTGGATGTTGAGCGTGGCCTTCCCTCATCCATCGTGGGTTGTTGTCTGCCCAATAACGACAGTTTTGACGAGTTACCTCACTGTTTAACATAAACGTTGATTCGTCCGAAAATAGAAGGTTTTGTATGTTTACAACATTTCTGTCTAGTAGATCCGTCATTTGTCCGCAAAACTAAAGTCTTCGATCCGGATCATCTTCGGTGAGTTCCTGGAGGATTGTCAATTTATAGGGATAAAATTTGTGGGCTTGCCACCGAAGACTGGCTAATTTCGAGTTCCCTACCTATCAGCCTACTGGAGATATAAGGATTTTCTTGAACAGAAAGAAGTACATAAAATTCTACTTCTTCATTGAGCGATGATTATTTGTTTTCCTTAAATGTCCGTGTTCCCGAAACTGTTTTTCAATCTTGCTTACGGTACTTTGAGATGTGGGTGGTAAATCAGGATGCTTCTCTCTGAATAAATGAGCAACTTCATTTTGTGTTCTTGTCCTATTTCCGTAGCCGATCATCATTAAAATTTCAATTTTGTGAGTTTCAGTTAAATACGGTCATTATGGTCGATTTTCCAACAAACGGTGTTTCTCACGAAACGACAAACTAATAAGTGTCCTCGCTCAATACTTCACTTCTTACTTATTTTTATTACCTTGTTTTTTGACATTGTGTTAAGACGTCAACCTGGTTTGACAAAAAAAATGATAAACAGAAACCCTTTTTTAAACTTCATAAAAATAAATTTGAATCGGATTTCTTCATTTCTCGAATTCGTTATTGTTAAATATCTTCTTAATGACAAGGAATAAAAACTTGAAATTTGATACGCATGTGTAATTTGATATACCCTTTAAGAATAGTCAAAAAAAAATTAGGGCTACCGCTTAAAAAAAATTGTCGATGACGTCATATCTCAAATTTGGGACACGCTGTATAAATGTTTCTCAGATGAAAAAGTGGGCAATTTAAAATACTAATCTAATCTAATTACAGACTCACACTGTACATATATTATTAACCTAATTGTTTACGAAGTCCAGTTCCGCTATTCCCTTTTATTCTTATCTTATAAATTATTTGCAATAATATTTCAACGTTAAATAAAACGAATACTAATACCGTATTAAGAATTAAAAAACGATACACTTTTTCGACTGAAACCAATTATAATTACTTAAGTATCTTCATATTTCAATGGATTTGGCATTTAATAAATATTGCTTTGATTTAACTGTTTTTTGCTGACAAAATATGACTCTATAGCCAAATAAATATCTTAGATTAAATGAATTATTATTTGCTTTAAGTGAATGCCTCTGATAAAATATACTTCGTCGTTGCTTTAACAAATCTTTTTTGCCCCAAACTAACAGTGAATGAATGTATTATTACTATCGTCGCCCTGATTTATATATTAATATGAGGAGGAGAAAGTGTATGTCGTTAGGCATTTGTTCAGACCATTACCGATTATTAAAATTCCATTGTCCTAAACCACTCGACCGGAAACAGGTAATCGATTATAAAGGAGACCTTATCAAATGAGTATGTAATTTATGGCATTATAATCACCGACCGGTATCATCCTCTTTATACTCGTTGTTCGGAGGAGATAAAAGCAAAGGGCTTCCTTGACAACTAGACGAAGGAGGGATACGGGTCTATATTAAATTCCTCCCTTCGTGAACTTTCTCCAGGTTTTCATAGGGCAGGGAGTAAGTCATCTGAGTTTTCGGCAAATACGTAGAACTAAAAGAGTGCTACGAAGTACCCAATAAAAGAAATCTGGCCTATCGTTTCTCGATGGGAAGTCGGAAGATATATTAGAAAAGTTGAGAGTGTATGCATATTGAAAAAAAAAAAAAAAATATGTTACAGGATCAAGGTTATAATGCGTCTTTTCTCAATGACGGGCTTCTCTTTTTTGTGCTTCCTTGGGAAAACAAAATATCCGTGGAATTATGTGGAAAAATAATTCTTAAGGGAAATATATTGTCTTAATGGTTTTGGAGCAGCACCACAGCAAAACTAATCAGCCTGCTATGAGAATTGATTGTAAATGAGTCACCCCAAAGCTGAGATGGGCTGCTGCATAAAGCGTTTACCAAAAGCAGTTATTGCAGGAATTTCGTCGTCATGTACAGCAAGTCTGGGATGGGATCCCACAAGATGCGATTGAAATCTTTGCTGGTTCTTGGTATTTTTTTGCCAATTGTTATGATTTACTACTACACCAGTTATGCTGTACTACTTGCCAAAAATTTCAGTTCTGTGACTCACAATTTTTGCCACGCAGTTTATATAGGGGAAAAAAATTAATTAATTATTACTTTCGTATAGCTACACGCGCTTGCTAAAGAACAAGGTCACGTTTCTTAAACAGAAACGAAGCTAAAAAAACACTTGGCCTGAGGATAAATTGCTTGTGTGAAGGTTCTTAGCATCTTTCGGAGGTTAGAGCTTTGTACGAGTCATTATCTTTTGATAAGATACACGTCTTGTGTAGGTTTTATAATTATAAACTTCCGAGGGCGTTTGTTAATAAGCTTGTCCCGGTTTTTTTTTCTACTGGACTGTTGAAGATTGGCAGATGGACAAAGTAAGAAAGTAAAAAATTAACATAATCCATTTTGTGGTCGAAATATAACCGTGATACCAACGTCTTCCTTCTTGGTGTGTAATGTCACACGTAAGGTTCGTATTATATAAGAATATTACAACACATACAAAATATGTGGCTTATATTTATTTTTTATTTGCGTTTATGGATATGATAATAAATCTAATATAAATTATGGCAACTCCTAAATCTCCTAATCGTCGTTATGGCGCTGAGAAACGGTTACCATAATTGACCAGAGCGAGATTCGAACCTGCGATTGTTTGTATATACCCTAACAGCCAGAAATATTACATAGATATTTTTAAAAATATATTTATAAATATTTTCGTGAGAGGTTTTTGGAATATATTTTCATATATTTTTTCTAAATATAGATAAAATATTCAATTAAATATTTATTTCATATTTTCACAATTAATGTAAGCGCAATATTTTTTCTAAATATTTGTAAAATATTATTTATATGAAAATTGAGATTTTTATGCAATCTATTTAATTTGTCAAAATGAACTAAAATTGTTCTTGGTCATTTAGAATGTATAACGTCGATAACGAAAAGTTGAAACATGCATAGAGTTGTCTAAAAGGCAAGAATTTGTTTTTTCACACTCACCATATAAGTTAATAATCGATAACTCTGGCATCTTTTAAGGCATACTGAAGGTTTATCAAATTAATCACTATTTTTTAATTGAAATGTTCTAAATAAAAAACAAACATATTTATTATCATTTTATTTGAATAAGCAAATAAAAATGAAAAATACTCATTTTTAAGTCTAACCTTGGCTGGTGCCAGGTACGACCCTATGGCTTTTTTCATATCTTCGGTAGTGGCGCTCTCATGGCGTTTCATTGTGGCCTCTAAAACAATGCCAATTGTATTAGATCATACCATGAATAAAACATCGTACAACATTATCGACACCTACTAATACATTGGAGCATTTACAATAATTGGAGTGGTAGCTACATTCTAATACTTACGATACTTATTTTTTACTTTATTTCATAATATTTGAAAACATTTGAAAACACAACGTATTCTAACCTCTATTTGAGGTTATGACGCTTATCTACCGAGATGAATCTCTTAAGCAAATCAACTAGTAATTTATCTGGTAGATGCAGTACATATATGATGCATAAAATTCCTACAATTATATTATTAAACGATTTCTGTACATAACGATATTGAGCATTCCAATTATCTTATAAATGCCATGACATGTTCAAAGTTTTGCTTACCTCGTAGTCACCACAAAAACTAAAACACACCCCGCAACAATTAATTACACAGTTAACCCTAATCTGCCCTAATCTTATACTATTATAAACTATAACATGTAACGGACAAACGAATGAAAACGTTGATGATACGCACGTGCGCGTATGCATTCTATGTACCTAATCCATAGACGCATAAACAATACTAAATCATGTAACACCGGCACCGTAATGAATAGAGGTGTTGTGTTGACGTTCGCAACTTACAAATATTACAAATAATATAATACAAAACGCAGATATATTAATAGAAAAGTTGCAGACCTCAACTTAGATACTAATTAAATCATATTAGATATATATTATCTAGTTTAATCTTTAAACTATCATTTTAAATAGGTACATACCTACTTAATATGTATGCATATTTTACCCATTTTATATTATTCGTCCTACGCACCAAATGTACAAAAGCAAAAATTCAATCTTTTTTTTTTATATGAAATAAATATTTACAGAAATACAAAGCAAAATATTCCTGCAGAGTTATGAAAAATATATTGAGAAAACATTTGCAATAAAATATTATTAATGCTACATAACATATATATTTTTTAAATGTTTTTTTAATATATTTTCTATAATATATTTTATGCATATTATATTAATATAACTAATATTCAAAAAAGATTTAATATTTTTTAAATATTTATAAAATATGAAATAAATATAGTTGGTCACTGGGGAAGTTATGATTTACTATTTGAAGCTTGCAAAAAAATTCAGCTCCATCAAGGTATTGCAATTGTTTGTGCACGCACTCTATATTATTCCAATTTTTCATTCTTGCAATATAAACTTCTATTCGCGTAGACTTTTTCATTTTATTTATACCTATGTCTGTTTGTGTATTCGAAATTCCCCTCGCGTAAGTGCCAACTCAAGTATTTTAAATGATATTATTTACTCTAACTTTGTTTTGAACCTAATAGGAGGCGAGGGAGAGAAAGTGCTGCTAGTAGGAGCCATCCAACCGACATATCTCACATCGTCGGCTGGTCGTGGCCTATCGATCTTGCGATTTTGAAATTTAAATTTCGATAGGTGGCAGAACAGTCTCCACGCTCCCTCTCATTTACAGCCCCGGTGTTATTAAAATAATAAAACAGTAATCCGGCATCTCCTTAGGACACCAGTCATCGTGCGTCTGGTGTCCCTCCGGGACGACTATAAAGGGAACTGGCCTAAGGAATTTCGTCCGTCCAAAACGTCGAACGATGTGTGGTCGTATAAATATGGTTTTTGGTGGCCGTAAAATTTATTGCTACGACATTATATTTCATAGTAGGTGATTTTCGGACATCCACGGCACGAGTTGTAAACTTTTTTGTAGTATAATTTTATGTGTTATTGATATTCGCCCACATGCTGTGATAAAATCCGAAGGAGACACATATGGACATACACTGAAGAAAAAAAAAACGTTATTTAATGAGAAAATTCCATTGGAAACACGCTGTAACGTTAATTAAATCCCTTTTTTTTTAACTAAATCTAAAAAGACGTTAATGGAATTCTGCCTAATACTATTAATCCCATTCCTGCTCCCATAGTGCCTATTTTAGAGCTGGTATTATTCCAATGTCCATTAAAGAATGTTGTTACAGTAGTTTAACGCCAAAAATTGAGACCAAAGTTAATTTCCTTTGGGTACGAGTTAATCATTCTGCTTCAACTGTATACAGGAAAAAACAAACAAATAGAGTTAAATATCTACATTTTTATTTATGACTATTTAACCCTAAACCTACCAAGGTGTGCTTTTGAGGCACAATTGATTTTGAAATTGCTGGAACTTTGTAAGTTAACTGCCCACAGACTGGAGGATTTTTGTATTCTCAAAATAAACTATTTAACACAGAATGACATAAAATTTTTAAAAATATTTTTCCTATTTTACTAAAAAAATTAAACATAATTTACCGACACGTCCTACCAAGGTGTGTCTTTGAGGCACGTACTGTTATTATACTATAAAATGCATTGCTACGTTATTTAAAACTAGGTATGTGGGTAAATCCCCCGTAATAAGATATGCTTTATATTTCGGGACTTTCCCCTTGTATGTAAGAACTTCCAGTTGCATATGAAGGGGAATTCCCTAAATGCGTTTTGCTAAAACAGTCAGCTTACAAACTGCATTGCTATCAGTGTATTTGTGACTTTCCTAACGAACGCATTGGCCGTTTTAGGTGTCTATTGGTTAATTTTATTTCTTTTACCTAGTGGAGAGTATAGTATAGATCAGGTAAGCAAAATAAAGTTTTGATTGACCCCAGTAAAAATAGATTTGTTGTTTTATGCTTATTTGGTTTTGAAATTTATGCAGAAAGTATGACCGATTGGTTGACTGACCGACGCCGGCCACTAACTGAAAAGGAGTTGCTCGATGCATTGTACGAAAGTGATGAGGATTTGGGAAGGAATGTAAATGATGGTGAAGATGAAGAAGAGCCAAATGACGAAACCTCTTCTAGTGAAGCGGATTATCAAGAAACTGGCGATGAAGAAAGCGATGAACAAGAAGGAAGCGACGATAGTGATGCTAATGATGAACCGCCCGGCCATTCGCAAACTTTTATTGGAAAAGATGGTACGAGTGGAATGCCACGCGATTGCCAAGGGAAAACACAACATAATTACAACAGCTTTGAACAAAGTGAAACTTGCACTGGAGTGCATGTTGATACTCTTGTGACGCATTCAATTTGTTTTTTGATGATACGGTTATTGGTATTGTGGTTACTTTCACTAATAAGGAGGCTGTTCGTATTCTTGGCGATTTGTGGAAACCAGTTGACGACGTTGAAATCCGTGCTTTCTTGGGCCTTTTGATTACTGCTGGAAGAAATAAACAAGGAATGGTGGACTATAATGAGCTATGGAATCCTTTATATGGAAATCCTGTTTATCGAGCGTGTATGTCACGAAATAGATTTACTCAATTACTAAGATTTTATTCGTTTTTAATGATAAAGCGACCAGAACCCTCCGAAGGCAAAAGGACAAGTTGGCACCAATTAGAGACCTGTGGGACGTGTTAATACAAACTGCTGAAATATTATCTTTCTGGCAGTAATCTAACCATCGATGAACAACTGGTGCCTTTTAGAAGTCGTGTATCTTTCCGACAGTACCTGCCAAGCAAGCCAGATAAGTACGGTATGAAAATTTGGTGGATATGCGATAGTGGAACTAGTTACCCGTTACGTGGTATACCGTACTTAGGAAAAGAAGGTCTCAACAGAGCAGAAAACTTAGCGCAAAAGGTGGTTGAAGACCTTTGTGAACCTTTTCTGAGAACTAAAAGGAATATTACGTTCGACAACTTCCTCACCAGCTACGAGCTTGCATCCAGTTTGCTTACCAAAGGCCTAACTTGTGTAGGAACGCTCAGAAAAAATAAGCGCTGCATACCACCAAATTTTTTACCTCACAGGCGACGGAATATTGGAAGCAACTTGTTTGGTTTTCAGAAGACAATGACTTTGGTATTTATGTACCTAAGAAAAATCGCTGTGTCATATTATTATCTACAATGCACAACGACTCCACCATTGATGAGGAAAATAAAATAAATCTGAAATCAATAAGTACTAATTCCACGAAAGAGGGGTGGATACACTTGATCAGATGGTACATACATATTCAGTGAAACGCAAAACTAATAGGTGGCCTTTGGTCTATTTTTTCAATATAATTGATGTGTGTGGAGTAGCTTCATTTGTCATTTGGAGAAATATCCATCCTGACTGGCATATTTCCAAAAAACGAAGACTTCGCAAAATTTTCTTATGAGAAATTACAACAGAATTAGTACTGGGGCAAATTAGACGTCGTAGTTTGAGTGGCTTGCATAAAAGTCATACTTCATTGATACAAACTACGTTGAATCAAGTACCAACCAACCAAAGAAAACGAAAACGGTGCTATATTTGCCCATCAAAGAAAAGCAGAATGTCAACACAGTTATGTGATAAGTGTAAGCAAACGGTTTGTGGTGAACATTCAGAGAAAATACTCACGTGCACAAATTGCAAACTACATAAATAACTTTCAAATATTTTACTATCTTGTACTATTTTTAAATTATATCTTCTGACACAATATTCTTTCTATATGTTTTAATCTTACTGTATACCTACTACATGAAATAAATAATGCATATTTTGCTATTATTTACATCAATAATGTGTACAAATAGATGTGTGCCTGTGAGGCACACCTTGGTAGGACACGTTACGATAAAACGTTGGTAGGACTAGGGTTAAAAACATTATTTATTTGTAGCAAAGTTGCATCTACCTAAGTTATTACACACAATTAATTGTTAGCCTCGTCCTGGGCGGCATTGTAAGGGGAAAAGAGTGGTTCACCGACGATATGTTAATTAAACGATTTAGCTATACGTACCCAGCGAATATTTAATTGCCTACGTGCGCCGGATTCTTAATGCCATTTATACCGTAATTAACATGGGTCATATATTCTCGTTTGAACTCTTGAAACACCGAACTTCAACGGCCACTCATTCTATGTGTAAATTTATCCGCTGCCCTCACATACAAAACACGCAATTACATACACCGGTGACCAGGGGTAGTCAACAAATCGAATGAAAATATTCTTGGAAAATCTTTGAGAACATTCCTGCCGAAAAAGAAATAATAACAGTTTATTTGTAAGCTAGTATTTTAGAATTGTCATTGAGGATGGATTACCCTTAATCCTTGCTAACATGTAATGCTATCCTAATATATTATTCTTAACCCTTAGATACCCAAGCGGGGTAACTTGGGTCCCCCATTTTTTAAAATTTTGCTGTGACTTTGTTTTGGCGTTGAGTAGGCAACCAAGCTTACAGCTATTTGTCAAATGACGTTTGAGGTTATGTTTAGTGCAATTGGTTTGCAATTTTTTTCCACCTCTGTATAATATTTATACATTTTAGATAAGTGGGCCCCCAAAGTACCCCCCTTTTGGGTATTTATGTAAATTCTAACAATCTTGCAAATTTGCAGCTTATAATCGAAAATGAGCCGTCCAAATAGAAAAAGAGATTTTAACAGCGACAGAACTGGTAGAAATAGCTTCAAGATTTGGTGATCTCTCGGAATCTGAGGGGGAATTAGACTATGAAAATGATTTAGATGATGACAGCAGTAGCGAAAAGGAGCTAAATTTGCAAGAAAATATGTCAGAGTCAGAAGATGACAATGTGGAAGTAAATTCTGAGGAAGAAGACGATGTCGAGCCAGTTGACAATGGTCAAGAAGTTACCGAAAGTGAAAAAGAGGACCAAGAAGAAACTGAATATATAGCAAAATCAGGTGTATGAAGTGGACTAGTAGTCCTGGACGGAGCTCTAAACGTCCTGCGAGAAATATTTTGAATATTCGTCCTGGTCTTACAACTTACAGTAGCACTGCCGACTCTCTTGTGAAAATTTTTAATTTATTTATAACTACGGAAATCAAGGATATAATTTGTCTTATACGAACGAGGAAGCAGCAAGATATTACACTTTGTGGGTTGATCAGCATCCAGAATCAAAAAAAAAAAAATGGAAACCACTGGAACATGTCGAGTTAGACTGTTTTTAGGTATTCTTATAAAAGCGGGTGCTTTGAGATGCAGAAGGGATCGACAAGAGAAATGTGACCACTGATCCCACTATACGTCGCTCTTTTTTTGGCTGCAATGTCGCGAAATAGATTTATAGAACTTTCAATTTTCTTGAGATTTGATGATAAACTGACCAGACCTGAAAGAAAGGAAACGGACAAACTAGCGGCGATTAGCGACGTATGGGATATGTTTACTGAACATTGCAGAAAAGCGTTTGAACCATCTGAACATATAACAGTCGATGAGCAGTTGGTTGCCTTCAGGGGACGATGCCCATTCAGGCAGTACATAAAATCAAAACCTGCCAGATACGGCATCAAAATTTGGGCTGCTGCTGATGTTAGAACGTCTTTCCTTTGTAATTTGCAAGTCTACACTGGCAGACTACCTGGTAATGCTAGGGAACAAAATCAAAGATATCGTGTAGTAACCGATTTGATTGAGCCCTACTATAATTCAGGACGAGGAGTTACAACAGACAACTTTTTCACTACCGTGGAACTAGCCAACTTTTTACTTACTAAAAAACTTACATTGCTTGGAACAGTTCGGAAGAAACAACAGCATACCCCTAATGAATTGAAAGTAAGCACTCTTCCATAACACTCCTCAAAATTTGCATTCACTAATGACTTGTCGATGGTCTCTTATATACCGAAGAAAGGTAAAATGGTTCATTTGTTATCATCTCGACATCATGATAAAAGCATTTCAGTAGAAGAAAATCAGAAACCCTTGATGATATTGGACTACAATGCCTCAAAGGGTGCCGTCGACAATGCTGATAAATTGATGAGAGAATACACATGTGCTAGAAGAACCGGACGCTGGCCCTTTAGGCTCTTTATGAACATTGTGGATATAAGCTCTATGAACTCTTTTATTATCTTCATTGAGAAACATTCAGAATGGAAAAGACAGAGCTCTTGTCGTCGACGCCTGTTTCTCTTGCAGCTTGCTGACGACTTGACAAAAAAAAAAATATGGAGCGTCGTGTTAATGATAATCTTCATCTTCATGTCAAAACGGTTCTAAGTGATTGCGGAATTGAATTACCTCCCCCTCTCAAAAACGAGACCGTCGAACCCAGGAAACGTGCTAGATGTTATAAATGTCCTCGAAAAGAAGATAAGAAAAGCAAAGTGTCCTGTGATATTTGCACAAAATTTGTTTGTGAAGCCCATCGTAGGAAAACTACTAAAGTCCTTTGTTTTGATTGTGCTGTGAAGGAATCATTAATCTAAACATATATTTTCGTTATTAAACTTTTTGTTCAGAGTTGAAGTTAAATTTTTAATTTTGTTAAATTTTTATTTGTGCGAATTATTTTAAAATATTTCGTTTTTAATAAACATCTTTAATATAGGTCTAATTGTTGTTAATCTAAAGTTATTGAATATTTTCTACGGTTTTGCAACACCTAGGGCTTCGAAATTCCCAAAAGCCAAAGGGGGACCCTGATGACCCCGCTTGGGTCTTTACGCTGATTTGCGAAGCTTGGGTATCTAAGGGTTAAATAAACCAAGCGCCAAAAAAATTACAACACCAAGAGCTGATTCACGCAGTTGAAATCTTTGCAAGTTTCAAGTAGTAAATCATAACGTTAGTTTTCAGTAGTAAATCATAACAATCGGCAAAAAATACCAGCAATCAGCATAAAATCACACATTCCCACGATTGGTTATCCACTGTCTAACTCTGCGAGGCATGCTCTGAAGGAGATCATCAATGGTATCTCATGGTGTCTCGTCCCAGATTTGCTGTAGATAACAATGAAATTCCTGCTGCTCCCAATCGTATCCCACACGGGAACTTAGAACCCTACAATCATTCTTGGACAATTCACATTACTCTTTCCTCACACGTTTATGTGTTTGTTCCCCCCCCCCTCCCCCCCCCTCTCCATTAAGTAGCGTTTGTGATGGTGGAGTGCAAACAATTGTGGGTGAAAATCGAACTTGTGCGCTTTAACAATTTGTCGCCGGACGAAAAACATGCTTTCCCAATTTGATTTAAAGCCATTCAATCCTTCAACAGGCAGACGTTTCACCAGAGCTGCTTTAAATTCGCTTTTATGTGCACCGAGCGCTAGTCCATCCATTCCCGAACATGATATGCGCAGATAAAGCCGTTGTGTTCTCTTAATTATAAAAAAAAGGAATACTGCGAGGAGATAATAAATCATATCGGGTTATCCTCTTGGCGGAAGAGAAAAAGGAAAACACCTCTGTGGGGAATGCCAATAAATTTTTAGATGGCAAAAAAATTCTTCCCCATCTTTTTATTTATCAGACCGCACTGATAATTTATAATTCTACTGGGAAATAAGGATCTAGCCGAGGAATACGCGTATAAATAAAACAGCGATATAATTTTCACTTGCAAAAAAGAAGTTCCGATAATATAGCAATACTAGCGGTGGGCGAATAGGATTCAAAAATTATCCGTTAACGCTAAATGCATTTTTACAAAAAAAAAGAAACAATTCTTTGGCAGAAAACTGCATAATATACAATAAAACCTGTTGTAAGATAAACATACCCACCTTTAATACAAACATATGAACGCACCCACCTCTAACATGGTGATGTACAAATCTAATATGTAAGATGTTCATGTTACTACTACTACTTGTTGTTGTACTGTTGATATAACGTTTATAATATAAATTGTATCTTTATTAAAAGAATAAAGAATGTTTAAACAAAACCAGTGTATATTTCGAATCCTAAAAATCGTACTATTTATTTAATAATTAAAAGATTTAATCTACAATGGCTCTATTGATTCACTCGATCCTAGCATACATGTAATTGTACCTGTTTCGAATGGAAGAATTCCATTTAGGGAAAAGATTTATTTATTTATTTAACATTTTCATACATCATTATGTAAATACACGAAATGATCTCAACAATGTGTGCCTCAACATTCGAAGTTTAAGGTATCTCCGGTTAAATAAAAAAAAGGCATTTAGATGCATTTGTTGTGATCTGTGGAAAGTGTGTCAATTTATGTTTATAATTCTTGATAACTTCATTCGACTCACTATCGATTTACCCATTATTTAAAATTTAAGTGAAAATAAGTCATTTTTTTTTTAAAGAAATTGCAAAATTAAGTGCCCCACATTGGGCGCCAAAATGTTTGTAATACTGCGGCTATAAAATAGAAAACTGGGACTCCGAGGTTCTACTATAATCAAAATTTTTCAGATTATCCAACAAACCCTTATTGCAAATGCCGTTAACAATCCCTATACCGACAGCTACATTCCAGTTTAATATTAACATTTTTTTACAATCTATTTGATTTGGCTAAATAATAAAAATAAAATTAGTATCTGAGTACTGTTTTTATTAAAAAGTTCACTTTACCAACTCTTCTGTTGATATGGTCTTCCTTAGATCCACTCCACAATCCGTAGTTTTGCCGCAACTATGTAAGTCCTTGAAGTTCCATCGAAACTTGTAAAGTTGAATTCACGATAGGTATTCCTTGTTCCATTACCAAAGATATTTACGTATTTCACTTACTCATTTTGAATTATATATCGAATTTTATCTCTATTTAAATTCCGTTCGTTATTTGTCAAAGCAGATAAATCATTAAGTCAATCAATAATCTTTTTTTTTCTATCCTCCATAGTTAACTACCCCAAATATTTAATATCTTCAAATGAGAATAATGCTCCACAGATATATAATTTTGTGCACAATAACATTATAAGTACATAAAATTTAATATAATTTGATATAATATCTGAAAAGTTTTTTTTTTAATATAATTCAAACTTTTATAATAACACTGGGCAACAAATTTTCGAAAAGTTCATGCTTCCAAGCTGAAAATAGTCATTTCTTAATGAATTCAATGTGCTGAACACGAAAATGACTAAGAAAAAGCTGAATTGGCTACGGGTTTTCTGTAAAATGTACGCATATTTCAGAAAAAGTGTACTTATGTCAATATTATAATACATGGTAAGAAAACATTAGTCTGCTTCTGGCTTTCGACTTCTTTTGGCCTGCCGTTTGTAGTGGACTTGTGGAGCATCTCTACTGATTGTCCAACAATAGTCAGCTAGCATTGACGTAGACCATTTGCTTGGTACCGTTGCTCCATGGTGGCAAATGTCCTGATGAAAGCGTTCGCCGTGCTCATCGCTGACCTGCCCGCAGTTATCAGGAAAGAAATCTAAGTGGGAATCAAGAAAGTGGATCTTTAAGGACATATTGCAGCCGAATTCATGAAACAAAGCCAACATATCCTCAACCAGACACTTGTAATTTTCTGCCTTTCATTCCCCAGGAAGTTTGCTGCCACTTGATAGAATGCATCCCAAACCTGTTTTCTTTACCTTGAAGAAGTTCCTCAAACTTGGGGTCTCGGAAGAGCTGTCTAATTTGAGGCCCCACAAAGATGCCTCTTTAATTTTGGCTTCACTAAGTCGAGGGATTTTTCATGCAGGTACTTGAATGCTGGTCCATTCTTATCCATGGCTTTTACCAAGTTTTTGACAAGACCGAGCTTGATGTGTAAAGGAGGAATGATGATTTTGTGTGGCTGTGCCAATGGTGGGTGCTGTACATTCGTTTCTCCAGGCTTAAAAAATGCTCTCGGAGGCCAGTCTTTCTTGATGTAGTGCAAATCGATTGCTCTGCTGTCCCACAGACAAAGAAAACAGCAGTACTTTGTATATCCCTGCTGCAAACCATCAACAGAGATACTACTTCAGGTCAGAACATATCTGCCAGCCATACTTGCTGTAGTTAATCGTCTCCAGTAGCTGCTTTAGATTGCCGTAAGTCTCCTTCATGTAGACCGCATGTGCAATAGGTATGGATGGAAGCTGGTTCCCATTATTCAACAAAACCGCCTTTAGGCTCAGTTTTGAAAGCGTCTATAAACAGCCGCCATTCGTGGGGATCATGTGCAATACCGAGAGCTTGTAGTAGACCATCAATATCGCAGCAGAACACAAGGCTTTCTTCTTTCTTAAAGAAAGATTCGAAGAGCTGATGGCGAGTGCGAAATGAAGTCACTCGGACATTCTGTTCCAGAAGATTCCACTGTCGAAGTTTTGAGGCCAGTATCTCCGCTTTGCTTTTCGACAGAACCAAATCGCGAACAAGATCGTTCATTTCATCCTGGGTAATTTTATGTGGTGCAGATGTTTCGTCAAAGCACGAAAAGTTATCATCCTTACTGCCACGTTGAGGAGAACTCGCCGACGCATGGCCATCCTCATCGTCTGAACTGATAGAAAAATCTGTAGGAGGTTCTGGAATTGGGAGTCCTTCGCCATGAGAGACAGGTTGCAGAGCAGATGGTATGTTAGGGTATTCAACTGTCCATTTCTTTTTCTTGGTGATGCCTCCAGAAGCTGGTGGTACCATACAGAAATAACAGTCGTCAACGTGATTGGTGGCTCCCTCCAAATCATGGCACAGCAAATGGCATTGCCTTTCTTTTGCCATTAAGCCACTGTGAAAGATTTACGGCACTAGTGCGGCAGCATACGTGTGGGGCCAGTCTTTGTCCTGGTCGCCTATCTTGCAACCAAAATACAAATGATACGCTTTCTTAACTGTTGCACTGATGTTCTTTTTCTGTGCAGCAAATGTCACTTCTCCGCAAATATAACAGAAGTTATTTGCACTATTAACACAGTTACGAGGCATTGCTACTGTTTAGTTACTTTACACTATAGCAATCACTTGTGTATGCTAGAGCTTCGAAAAATATGCGCGAATGAACGGACATTGCACGAGTTAATTGTCACGTCGGCCATTTATAAATAAACTATAATTAGCTATTGCTTGATATTGCGCAATCAATTTCGCAACACTCTCAATGGAAACTTACAGCAAATGCTGCATTAACTTCTTTGCATGAAGGGGTGATGCAATATGACGCAAAATTTCGTAATTTCTCACTAAATTGCATTACATTATGCAATAGCATCTATACAATGGACAAAACGTCAATATCTCTGGAACGTGAGCCAATCAACTTTTTTCAATGTGATATTCGTGTTCAGCACGTTGAATTCATTCGGAATTGGGTACTTTCACCTAAGAAGCAATTTCACTGTTGACCAGTGTAATATGTAATTCATAGATGCAATAGAGTTAACAACATCTTGTAGCAATTGGAAGAAACAGTTCCTACTTCCAAAATTAAAACTACACTCAAACAAGCATAAATGAATCACAACAGCATTTATCTTCCAAAAGTACTTTTATGTGTATTACCATTTAGAAATATGTAGAATTTGAACGCCATTACACAGATTCCGACAACGCTAGAGTACTTAAGAAATATACAAATACGCTCCATAAACGAGTACATGAAGTTTAAACGGCGCATCCACCAAAATTTGTATACGGTATATCGTAAGTGTTTGCCTCAGCAAATCTGTTTTATCGCAGCGAATTAGGTAAAGTACTAAAGTGTTTCCCTGTTAGTTAACACCTTTCCGAATATTACTTAGCGCACTTCTGAGTTATCTCACGAAACAAGCGGTTAATTGCTTTTACGAAGAGAATATCCAAACTACGCATATACATCACCTCGACATTGTACTCGGTTTATTCGAACGCGAGAATAATAAAGTGGGGAAATAAGTCGTGGGGCTCCTTAGGACACGGGATTTGGTGCTTTTTCGCCGATTACGCCAGAAGAATACGGCGCACGTAAAATCAATATCCCTATACTTATCGCGGCACTTACAGCAACCGCAGGATTGTATTGTAAAATGTTATATGACGTGCACAGGACTAATCTAATCCAAATTCTCATTATCCTTGGGTGGCCGGGGTAAACTCTGCGTGGCTTAAGGAGGATTTCAACTCCCGCCCGATGGAGTGAGTGTGCCCTTGATCAAACTTAACACGCCACCATTCAAATCATGTGACTTCTCGTGGTGTCTGCATTTGAGATGTGTGTGTATATAATTTTTTTTTTTCCCGCTTTCTGTTCCGGAAGGGCGCAAATTTTGCTTCCCCTTTTCGCGTAAATAGAAATGACGGGGGAGAGCAGGCTTCCCGACCTCATTTTGCATCGCGAAATTGATTTGAAATTAAACAGTCCCCGAATCGCCGCTATAATGAGTTTTTCCGCGGCCCTGTTTGTTTTTCTGCTCGATGGTGTGCGCCATACTATTCGGGAATCACTTTAAAATTTATAAATGGATCCCCTGTATTCACTTTACAAACAAGTTGTTCGGGACCAATTAATTTCGTTCGCGAATAAAAACAACGCCATTATATGGAGATTCATACGTTGTCCCGTGATAGCATTGCGTATTGTAGTGCGAAGAAAAAGGAAGGTCTCTTTAGAGGAGTTGCGACGATGGATAAAATGGAACAAGAGATAAATTTAAATATTAAACATACCGCTGTCAAAAAGTAATAAAGAGAAACATATTATTCAAACAAAAATTGAATACGCTTGCTGTTGTATCGAGTTACCTTTTCTTTTTTGCTTTTCGTTATTTCGTGTTTTATGTGAAAGGTAGCTTTAATTATATCGAATGAAATGAAAAAAACCTAATACCTACTTCGAATATTACATTACTCTCAAATATCATTAAATCTAAAAAAAAAAAAATAATATACCATGTGATTCAAAATGATTGTCGTAAGAAAAAAACTGTTTTCCGGAAAAATTTATCTATACTTATTTCCAATTTAATGAGCGAAGTTAGCTACATACAAATTTCATACATTAACTGAATTTTCTTGACATTTAGCGACATTGGCGTGCGTGTTGTAGTATCTTTCGATTATTTATCGTATAATTTTTTTCAAATCGTTCATATTTACATCTAATATCACCAACACTAGTATTTCTGAATACTGTAAGAAAATAAGGGAATTTATCTGTGGTAATCGCTCAACAAACAGGTAAAAAATCAATATTAACATTAAGTGAAATAGTTTATTACATTTTATAATTTTATAGGCTTATCATACACTTCAGCGCAATGAGCTGTCAAAAGAAAGTTACATTTTCATCCCTATAAAGTTTCTACGGTACAGGAATTATTACCATTTGATCACGATAGGCGATTGGAATATTGTCATTGGTTTAATAATAATTGAAGGGACGATGACTTGCTAAACAAATCATTTTTCTCGGATGAAGCCTGGTTTTATCTAACAGACTATATCAATTTACAAAACTATGGTATCTGGTCAGCAGAAAATCCACACGAATTTTGAGAAACGCAATTGCATCCCATAAAAGTTGATGTTTGGTTAGCTATGTCCAGGCAACGAATAATAAGGCCAATTTTCTTCGAGGAAACTGTAACAGCCCAACCTTACCAACAGATGTTGGAATTGTTTATTGCAGAATTACAAGAAAATGAGCTTGAAGCAGGTTATTTTCAGCACAATAATGCTCCAGCACATACTGCTCGACAAACCTGCCAATATCTTCAACAGTTTTCTGCTGACAGGTTCGTTAGAGCAGAGAGATGGCCACCAAGATCGCCTGATCTAACCCCATCAGATTACTTCATGTTCGGCTATCTAAAAAATAGGATCTATAAAAACCGCTTGCATACCATAGGAGAACTGAGAGATGCAGTTTTGTAATGAAGGTTTGAACTAAGTCAGTGTTGGAACATAAGAAAGTAAACGGATCTGTCATAAATAAGGAAAACGTAACCTATATTTGAACTCGCATTATATAAATGGATTGTGTTTTCTGCTTGTAAAAATGAAATGTAATTATTTAACTTTACTAATATTGATTTTAACAATTCAGTACTAATGGTGTTTAACTATATTTATGTATTACTTTAAATTATAACATACAATTAGTATAATTATTAAGTGACAAAACTGCATCTCTCAGTTCTTCTATGGTATGCATGCGGTTTCTATAGATCCTATTTTTTAGATAGCCGAACATGAAGTAATCTAATGGGGTTAGATCAGGCGATCTTGGTGGCCATCTTTGTGCTCTAACGAACCTGTCAGCAAAAAAACTGTTGAAGATATTGGGAGGTTTGTCGAGCAGTATGTACTGCAGCATTATCGTGCTGAAAATAACCTGCTTCAAGCTCATTTTCTTGAAACTCTGCAATAAGCAATTCCAACATCTGTTGGTAACGTTGGGCTGTTACAGTTCCTCGAAGAAAATTGGCCCTATTATTCGTTGCCTGGACATAGCTAACCAAACTCCAACTTTTTACGGGATGCAATTGCGTTTCTCGAATTCGTGTGGTTTTTCTGCAGACCAGATACAATAGTTTTGTAAATTGATATAGTCTGTTAGATAAAACCAGGCTTCATCCGAGAAAAATGATTTGTTTAGTAAGTCATCGCCCCTTAAATTGTTATTAAACCAATGACAATATTCCAATCGCCTATCGTGATCTAATGGTAATAATTCCTGTACCGTAGAAACTTTATAGGGATGAAAATGTAACTTTCTTTTGACAACTCATTGCGCTGAAGTGTATGATAACCAATAAAATATAAATGTAATAAACTATTTCACTTAATGTTTAATATTGATTTTTTAACCTGTTTGTTGAGCTATTACACAGATAAATTCCCTTATTTCTTACAGTATTTAGAAATACTATTGTTGGTGATATTGATGTAAATATAAACGATTTGAAAAAATTATAAGATAAATAATCGAAAGATACTACAACACGCACGCCAATGTCGCTAAATGTCAAGAAAATTCATTTAATGTATGAAATTTGTAAGTAGCTAACTTCGCTCATTAAATTGGTAATAAGTATAGATAAATTTTTCCGGAAAACAGTTTTTTTCTTACGACAATCATTTTGAATCACATGGTATTTCGCACGCCTCTGTGTGTGTGTGTGTTGCGTCTTTTGTGTCCAACCTTCAAAAACGAAAAACCCCTATCTAATTGTTAAAATATACCAACGGATTAAACGCGGCACAAATGACTTGACTCTAGCATTCGTGTATATAAATGCAGAAGATCGATTATTTTAACTACCCATTATGCCGGCGTCAATTTGTAATTACTTGTATTTGTGCAGTTGACATGTTTACTGATAGGTCGTAATGATTTTACCGCACACAAAAGCATTGAATATATGTTTGTCACCAATTTCAGTATTATATTATCCTATCTAATTGGTAGTCTTTCCGTGAGTAGCGTTCCAATGTCGCCTAGGGGTTCAAAACGATTTTTAAAATTGATTAAACCGACCCGGCGAGTTCAATATTTCTTTCATGCAGTTCTTACGTGATTTATAGCTCCGAAACTGGATCGAAAAAATATGCAGATCACAGAGGAGCACCTGAATATATTCCGCACGCTATCAGCACATTATTTTTTCACACTCCTGACACTCGAAAATCCCTTTCCATTCGGAAATTTTATCTGGTAGGCCACGATTTATATGCCTAGAGGTATCTTGTTTGTTTGAACTTTACGGCATAGCGAATACATATAATTGGACCAATTACATGTTACATGTTATCTGATGCAGAAACGGGCATTTTTTTTTTCTTTTAATAACTGTACTAAACATTAATTTATTTACATACAATATAAATTCGATATCCACTGGCGCCGAAAATATGATTGCTCAATTTGTATATATTTCAAAATATCAATAAATAACCGAATTGAAACGGAGGATATGGATGTAATTTAATTAATTAGCTCACTATAGTTGATTTATCTAAACAAAATAATTTTAGCCCTGAAATTTCTGGCAAAATTAATAAAGAATGGCGCCCATGGAAACTAGAAGTCATCCAACAGCGAATTTTATTAGTTCTTGCGATAATAACGACCAGAAACAGTACCTCTTTTACGTGCAATGCCCGGAGCCAGGTTGTAGTAGAGCAGGTACACAAGAAGGATACAAGTATTAAGGGCCTAATTGGATGAGTAGGTTCCTTTAAGATTAAATCCCTAGCCAAACGGATCTTGAAATTTTAATTTCATTCTATTCCAACACAATAACCGCTTGATCGTTACATAAAACGTATCCTTACGCCCTTTTAATATCCATTCGAAATCTTTGAAGGATACTAAATCGCACTTCTTTCCAGGTTATAATCAATTTAATAAAAGGGAGACAAAAGAATTAATATGAATACATTCCTGTTACTCTGTACAAAGAAACATCTGTTCCAGCTATTGTTCGCCATCCAGCTTCCACTTTAATTTCATTAATATTTTAATAATTTAGACAGACGATCAGGTAAGAAATAAGGCATCATCTCATAAGCTAAAATCAGGCGATGCATACACAAATTGCACTACAAATGGAGGATGCATTGAAGTCATTTTTTTTTCGAGATGAATCGAAACAAACCAAAAACCATTGCCGCAATTCATTTCATAAGGGGAATTCACTGAATCTGCATTGGAAGTGTCGAAAAATCTCACCGAAATACCACGGCTTTTATGTATGTATGTAAGTAAAAGGGTGGTGTTACACTGCGAACTAAAAGATCTATTGTGTCCCCTTTTTTTGCTGCTTTACAGCTGGCCTTCCAGTCCTATTCCTTTTAGAAAGTGTAGGATGTCAGAGAGCCCCAGTCTCTCTCTTCGATTTCACATGCTCCCAGGTGAAATGCCCTCGAGTTGCACAGTGCTACGCAGTTTGAGAGGAGATGGATGGGTGTTTCATCCTGTTCCTCACAGAATCTGCATTCAGGATCTTTTTCCAATCCAAGCTTACTCAGGTGTCCTTTCAGTCTACAATGGCCTGAAAGTATTCCTGTTAAAATGCGAACATTGTTCTTACTCAGGTTGATGCATTCTGTAAACCTATTCTGGTTATAAGTTCCCAGAAGAATTTTACTTTGCCTCATTCCCTGGAGATTTTCCCAATAACTGGATTTTCTTCTGCTCCATTTCTATTTTTAGTTTCTTCAGTATTGTACTGCTACTTAACCCGCAGAAGGTTCAAGCCCTACAAAAGGCATTCCAGCCCTTTTTTTTGCGAGGTTATCCGTTATTTCGTTTCCTTCCACTCCTGTGTGACCCGGAACCCACAGGAGGGTTACTTTATTTCTTTTGCCTAGCTCATTTAGTTTCCCTAGGCATTCCCAGACCATCTTGGAGCTGATTTCATATGAGCTCAGCGCCTTGATGGCTGCTTGACTATCAGACATGATGATAATCTCCTGCTTCCGATAGTTCCTATCCATATTGAACTGAACACAACCAATAGCGTGTATTTCCGCCTGAAATATACTTGGGTATTTTCCCAAGCTTTCGAAATATGTAGTTCTAGGCCCATATATTCCTACTCCAGTTCCTTCTGCCGCTTTGGAGCCATCAGTATACCATTTGATGGCATTTCTATTCAAGTTCAAAATGGTGTTATGATCCCACTCGCTCCTGTTACTTAGCTTTGTGGTGAATTCCTTCACAAAGCTAAATTTTTTTAACATATCATCCCGGGGCATATCCCAGGTTTGATCACCGTCGGGAGATTGAGGCCTATGCCTAATCATTCCTCCCTTGACTATTCTTAGTGCGGTTCTTTTCGCCACGCCCTCTATTACAATGTGGAGTATACTACTTCAATAGCTGCTGTTGGGCAGGTTCTCATAGCCCCCGTTATGCATACACATGCTAATCTTTGCACTTTCGAGAGATTAATTCTCGCGGTGGCCAGATTAGTTCGTTTGCTCCATGCTACTGATGCATAGGTGATGATGGGTCTCACTATCGCTGTATACATCCAAAGCAGTATTTTTGGGTTGCATCCCCAATTTTTCCCTGCAAAGTTTCTGCTCACCATCAGAGCTCTTTTGACCTTGTTGGTTACTTCAAGTTCATGTTTGTTCCATAGAAGTTTATTATCTAGATATTTAACTTCCGCTCTCCAGTCTATATTTTGCCCATCCAGTTTTATGGTTCTAAGATTGGATTTTCTTTTCCTGGTAAATGCTACTAGGGTTGTCTTAGTGGGGTTAACATTGAGTCCCATCGATTGACACCATCTTCTCGTGACCACGGTTTTTAAGTAACAGCCATGTGTTTCCACAACACAGTTCGTTATACAGTTTACTCATTTTAAAATGGCTGCGAGGTAAAAAAAGATCAAGATTTAATTCGCTAGAACAAAAGCCTTCTCTGACACCAGAAATCAGCTCGCTTCAGCTTACCTAAAGAAACGTGTATACAAATGCACAGAGATAGGAGAAAAAAGTCATTAAATTTCGCTAATCTGCCGAAATAGAAATCCTGCGTGTTACAACCACAACGAATTTGTGAATCTCCAACGTGATTTGGTGAATTTTGGGTCATTTATATGCAAAGTTACATCTCAGCGGACGAGAATTTCGGAGTTATATTTAAAGCGAAAAAAAGTTTATTACATCAAAATCGATTCGAAGTGGTATACAACAGCGATATGAAAATAATTTATTGATTGTTGAAAACATGTAATGATAATAATAATAGGATTTTATTTTCCAAACAGATTTATAACCTAATACATCTGCAATCACTCAATTCGATAATCGGGTGAACAAAACCAATATTTTATAGAGCATTCAACAATCTATACTGTCAAAAGCGCTTCAAAAGTCAGCATAAATAACAACTAATTTTCCCAGCCTGTCAAGAACTTCAGGCTATATAATACAAACAAAATTAGCAACAGAGGAAGGTTCTGGAACAAACCCATGCTGATCTGAAGACAAGTGCACACACACATCGTTGAAATATAAAGATATTTTTTTATATAACTTCGCAAAGTTAGAGTTAATATAGAGAGAGTTTGAAAGAATTCTTTTTGGATACAAGGCAAACTTTCGGCTTACTCTCACAGAGATAGAAAAACATTAATTCGTACGGATAAGTTCATAATGATTCGCAAAGGACAAACGAAAATATATCTGCCGATTTGTTTTTGCTCACGATTATCATCACCGGTAGTAAACAAAATGTATAGGGCTTTCAAGCATGTTAGAAGAATAAATCAATTTACTTAGAATATGCAATATGCAATTATATTTATTTATTTATTATATTTATGAGATTATGAATTCGTAAGAAATTTACTTTATTTATTTACCGCTTAATGTAAAAACTATCTATGGCAGGCATACTTATGCTTTTAAAATATTTCTAACCCTGTGACTTTTGCACCACTCTCTAGATTGATTATTATGTGTTCATTCATTGATAGATTTTTTTTTTAATTTGCGATTTTCTAATGCCAATGGACGAACCTAATCTGGGCCAGCTTGCCCGCCACCTCATTTCCCCTCACGCCCAAGTGGCTAAAAACCAAAGCCAATATTATTTCCCTTCGAATGCCCACCTCATTTAGAGTGCTTACGCAGACTCAAATCAGTTTAGAGTTCACACTTGCGGAACTAATCGTTTTAAGTGTGGACTGACTGTCTGAGAAATGGCGACGCTTTTACCTGATTCGTTTCCATCTTTCTATTTCTCTGACACGATGGTGAATTGCAGCAACCTCGGCCTGGAACACCATTAGGTCTTTGCTTAAGAATAGTGAAGGAGCCTTTTTAGGCTTCTTTGCGTATAGTCCAGCTCTGACGCCATAGCCATCTGTATCCACTGTTACAGGAGTGCCTGTCTTCCACTCCTTTTGATCTGATATTATAGCCTGATATTTCCTATCTAGGTTAATTTTTTGAACAATGGCATCCTCAAAAGGGATGCCTCCATAAGTTCACCTAATAGTTTTCGATAGCCAGCGCCGTGCGATTTACTTATGGGTGCTTGACTATGCATAAATCTATGCTGTAGACCTAACAGCCCCTCTTGTATGTAAATATATGGTGGTGGCAGGTTTAGAATTGCTTTCATTGCAGTGGTACCATACTATTGCTCCGTACGTTATCATATCCTTGTGTGTAACCACAGACTCATCATGTGGCTAAGTCCCCAATTCCTTCCACACAGCCTGTAAAGGACTGTAAAGCCACTATCACCTTAGGTAGGTGCACCTAAGGTGATAGTATTCTGGATATGTGGGTTCCATGTAAGTCTTCATCAACCATACCTCAATGTATTTCGCCTCTTTGACATATGAAATCCGTTTATGTTTATCACTAGTTGTTGTAGGACTTCGTTCTTGTTTGCACCATTTGTCAACTGTATTTAGAGCGGTCTGCATACGCTCCACTAATCAATAAAGTCAGGTAATTACATCGTCGATTAGCCAAAGACATGTAGAGTTTAGCGCAAAGTACTAGGATTTTGGAATGGCTGATATGATTTAATGGGAGACTACCTAACAGCCAGAAATATTACATATATATTTTTAAAAATATATTTTATAAATATATTTCGTGAGAAGTTTTTGAATATATTTTTCATATTTTATTTTGTAAATATAGATAAAATATTCAATTAAAATATTTATTTCATATTTTAAAATTAATGTAAGCGCAATATTTTTTCTAAAATATTTCTAAAATATTATCTATACGAAAATTGAGAAAGAGAAAGAAATTTTTTTATGCAATCTATTTAATTTGTCAAAATGAACTAAAATTGTTCTTGGTTATTTAGAATGTATAACGTCGATAACGAAAAGTTGAAACATATATAGAGTTGTCTAAAAGGCAAGAACTTGTTTTTTTACACTCACCATACAAGTTAATAATCAATAATTCTGGCATATTTTAAAGCATACTGAAGGTTTATCAAATTATTCACTATTTTTTTAATTGAAGTGTTCTAAATAAAAAAACAAAGGTATTTATTATCATTTTATTTGAATAAGCCAATAAAAATGAAAAATACTCATTTTTAACTCTAGCCTTGGCTGGTGCCAGGTACAACCCTATGGCTTTTTTCATATCTTCAGTAGTGGCGCTCTCATGGCGTTTCCTTATGGCCTCTAAAACAATTCCAATTGTATTAGATCATACCATGAATAAAACATCGTACAACATTATCAACACCTATTAATACATTTGGAGCATTTACAATAATTGGAGTGGTAGTTACATTCTAATACTTACGATACTTACTTTTACTTTATTTCATAATATTTAAAAACATTCTACGTACAAACAATAAAACAAAACAACGTATTCTAACCTCTATTTGAGGTTATGACGCTTATCTACCGAGATGAATCTCTTAAGCAAATCAACTACCGATTTATCTGGTAGGTGCAGTACATATATGATGCATAAAATTCCTGAAATTATATTATTAAACGATTTCCGTACATAGCGATATTGAGCATTCCAATTATCTTATAAATGCCATGACATGTTCAAAGTGTTGCTTACCTCGTAGTCACCACAAAAACTAAAACACACCCCGCAACAATTAATTACACAGTTAACCCTAATTTGCCCTAATCGTATACTATTATAAACTATAACATGTAACGGACAAACGAATGAAAACGTTGATGATACGCACGTGCGCGTATGCATTCTATGTACCTAATCTATAGACGCATAAACAATACTAAATCATATAACACCGGCACCGTAATGAATAGAGGTGTTGTGTTGACGTTCGCAACTTACAATTATTACAAATAATATAATACAAAACGCAGATATATTAATCGAAAAGTTATAGCGCTCAACTTAGATACTAATTAAATCATATTAGATTTATATTATCTAATTTAATCTTTAAAATGTCATTTTAAATAGGTACATACCTACTTAATATGTATGCATATTTTACCCATTTTATATTATTCGTCCTACGCACCAAATGTACAAAAGTAAAAATTCAATCTTTTTTTTTTATATATGAAATAAATATTTACAGAAATACAAAGCAAAATATTCTTGCAGAATTATGAAAAATATATTGAGTAAACATTTGCAATAAAATATTATTAATGCTACATAACATATATATTTTTTAAATGTTTTCCTAATATATTTTCTATAATATATTTTATGCATATTATATTAATATAACTAATATTCAAGAGAGATTTAATATTTTTTAAATATTTATAAAATATGAAATAAATATAGTTGCTCACTGGGGTAAATACGAAAAGCCAAGTCAGATGGTTGTCAGAACAACAAGAAAATATTGATAAATGTCGCAATTAGTTTAATAACTCATTATTATTCAAAATGCTGTTATATTGTTTGACGCATGTTAATTCTAATTCACCATATGTTTTGCCACGAAATTTTTTCGAAGCGCCAGTTGTCCTCAATGAAAACCTTTTCTTTTGAAATAATAAAAAAAAATACAAGGCTACATCTGGCCGTAGTAATCATAAGGGATACAATGTATATGAAACAGAACTGCCGTATCAGCGTCCCTTTCTGACGTAAGAGGAAATCTCTAGGAAATTAATCGCTGCGTCTCAGGTATCCTCTCCAGAAATGTATCTTTCTAATTTCGCTCGTAATTCCCCCATCTAATTCGTTATTGTTACATTTATTTATTTTTTTTTTTTTGTTGTCGTTGCGGACAGATTCCTTCGAATACAATGGGGGAAAACGAAAACGTCATATTTGTATCATGCCGTATAGAAATGAATGCGAGCTACATACATACAAGTAATCGCGAGCAATTTCAACGTCTGTTGCATGACTTTATCGCCCATAAGTCTCTGTGAAGAAAGCGCCACGGGCGATGAAACTATTTTCATCCCATTGTTAAGGCTTTTTGTTCCATACCCGAGTCTATTTTTCGCAGTATATCTTTCCGTATAGATGTATTCTACCTCCATTTTCACTTTATTTAAAGGTACCTTTGCGGTATATTTTATATCGTAAAGGGACGTTGGGTTAGTTTGAACATGATTTTCAATAGTTTTAAATCACGTTTGATGTAATCGACATTGAATATTAATCCATTTTTTTTTTATTACTGAACTGGATATTAAACTCGTTTTATAAAATAAACATTTATTTTTCTTTTGCTAACTGCCAGATAGGGGATAAGGGATGATGTATTGCTGTATCAATGCGTATCAAGCAGGATACCTACACACACAGCAATTTCTCCAAGTTTGATGTGCGTGAGACATATATGCACATGTCTGCAACAGACGAGATTGCAATGTTGTTAACAATTAATACGACTAAGGGATTGTATAAGGTCAATCGTTTAATGCAGTGGTTCTCAAACTGTGGTACGCCCCTCGGGGGTACGCAAAAATTTTTAAGGGGTACGCGGCCGGCCAACAATAAAATAAAACAACCCGGGACACGTATGGACACGTTGACGTGCGCGCGCCACTAAGGGCTTAGTCATCAGAGTGGGGCTGTGTGGCCGGCCAATCACTCGTGTGCATGAAAGTAGACCTGAACGTCTTGTTACTAATGAGCAGCTCAAGGAAAAAATAAAAAAACCCGAAAAACTGGCAAATGAATATAAAAGTAAAAAGAGAAAATATGACGAGTTATACTTAAAATTAGGTTTTACTTGGAGTGGAAGCTCAGACGAGCCTAATCCACAATGCGTTGTTTGTTCAGAAATTTTATCAAACAATTCTATGAAACCTTCTCTTTTAAAACGCCTTTTGAAAGCAAACATGAGAACTTAATCAAAAAGAGTTACGGTACTTTGAACGTCTTTTGAAAGATTTGAAAGTAGAAAAACACGATAAACACTTTTCTGGTGCAGAACAAAATGAAAGTGCTCTAAAAGCTTCTTACAAAGTTAGTCATTTAATTGCGAAGTCTGGTAAAAACCATACTATTGGCGAAAACCTAATCCTCCTGCCGCAGCAGAAATTGTTTCTTGTATGTTTGGAGAGACGAGGCAAAAAGATTACAGCAATTCCATTATCAAATGATACAGTTTCAAGGAGAATTAGTGATATGGCGTATGACACAAAAGAACAACTTGTTGGAGCAATTCGAGCTAGTCCTTGCTTTGGTTATACAACTCGATGAAACCACGGATGTCGCTGGCCTAGCCCAACTGATCGTTTTTGTACGTGGCATTTTTCAAGATGAAATATTTGAAGATATTTTATTTTGTAAGACACTTAAAACATCGACAAAAGGTGAAGATATTTTCAATTTGTTAGATTCTTTTTTTTCCGGAAACCAGCTCGAGTGGAAAAACTGTGTGTCAGTGTGTATGGATGGTGCTAAGGCTATGAGCGGTCACATCACAGGGCTGGTAGGCCATATTAAAACGATTTCAACTGAGTGTAAGTTCACTCATTGTGTCCTTCACCAAGAGGCTTTGGTGGCTAAGCACCTCCCTGATGAACTTAAAGATGTCCTTGATCAGAGTGTGAAAATTGTGAACTTCATAAAAACTAGGCCCCTAAAATCTCGTTACTTTAAAATTCTATGCCAAGATATGGGGAGCCTCCATGAGAACTTATTGTTACATACTGAGCTACGATGGCTTTCTCGGGGAAATGTTTTGTCCCGTGTATTTGAACTCCACAAAGAATTACATATTTTTTTTACCGAACACAAATCCCATCTGTCTTCTGTACTTACTGATTTTGATTGGCTTTTGAAGTTGGCTTATTTAAGTGATATTTTTGGAAAACTCAACATCTGGAATTTAACCATGCAAGGCAGTGTTCTGATATTTTAATATAGAAAAGAAAACTGATGCAATGGTAAAAAAAGATCATTCTCTGGGAAAACAAATAGAAAATAACAACTGCGAGCCGTTTGAAAGATTACTTACATTTTTGCAAGATAATGAGAAAACATATCTGATTTCACTGAACTCAAGACTCAAATGGGCCAGCATTTGAGTGCATTGAAGATCCGCATAAGAGAGTACTTTCCACCTTTGGAGAAACAGTATAACTGGATACGTGACCCCTTTAATGCTGATGCTATGGACACTAACCTGACTATCTTTCAAAAGAACACCTCATTGAAGTATCATGTGATCCCACGTTGAAAAACAAATATTTGACTGCTGGTACTACATTGTTAGATTTCTGGATCGGTATTGGGAAGGAATACAAAGAACTGTCAAGCACTGCTGTTAAATTTCTTGTTGGGTTTTCACACTTATTTATGTGAAAAGGTTTCTCAAGTTTAACCTATCTTAAAAATAAATCTAGAAACAAATTAAATGTTGAAGATGATTTAAGATTGTATTTAACCAAGTTAAAACCCAATTTTGATAAACTGTGCAAAGGGAAACAAGCTCACCCTTCTCATTATCTCTTTGTGTGTGTTTGTTCTTAATGTAATAAAAATGTTTGTAAACAATATCTCTTTGTTTTTATTTAAACATGATGCGTAATTCAGTTTCAAAGGTTAACACTATACTTATATGCTCCATAGAAGGCTTTAAGATTTGTTTAATATTTTAATTATAGTTTACTTAGTACCGGTAACTGAGAAGGGGTACCTAAAATGTTTTGTGGGTAAAAAGGGGTCCAGTGTCTAAATAAGTTTGAGAACCACTGGTTTAATGTATGGAATTGCTAATGCGCCAGCACTTTGCAAGTATTCTACCATGACAGTGACATAGCATCTACGAGTTTGGAAGAGATTTCGCGTCGCTTGCAAAAGCTCTTTCAAATCTGTCAAATATTTATTCAGAGAAAGAAGAAATGTGAAATTTTAACTGAAAGAATACCTTATTGGACGCCAATAAATTCTACAGTGTTTTGTATGTACACTGTTGAAAATATTACGGTGTTGACGTCAATTTTGCGCTAGTCAAATATTTTACTGTTGATTTTTCTAAACTTTGCCAGACGAGTTGACTACGCGTATTTAATAGAACAGAAATTACTAGAATTTCGTGTGAATTCTTTGTTCAGATATGAGGATTGACTATTTTTCTAGACATTCAGAAGCGTCAACCAATCAGAATTTTTCCCTCAGATAGAAATATAGAAACCCTACCTATTCTAATACAGTATTGCATTATACGCACCACCTGCATTGCACGTGTATCTGTTTTCGTGTTTGATTCTCCGTGTTAATATATCCAAACAAACCACCAAATGTGACTGACTTGCAAAGTGTAACCTCGTGTTATTAAACGTTAATTCCAGTGGGCATAAAAAATTTCAACATCTTAAAGATGTATTGGGAACATCTATTTACGCAATTAGTTTAGACTTGAATCAAATAGTATAAACATTGACTTAAATTTTATAATGGTTCTCAAAAAATCATTTTAAAATTGGTACGTTTAGTTGAAACCAAGACTTGTGAATGAGTGGTTTTGCATATTTATAATTGAGAAAACGTCTTAAAGAGAGAATATTATAGCACTAAGAAATAGGAGTTGCATATTAAAAAGACGTTGTGTTTAGAAAATGGTGTTAAAACACCCAATAGATCGCATTCATTTAGTTAAACAGCTAGTAAATTTGTCTAGTCTAGATCAAATAAAATGTGACTAGAAGTATTTTATAATTCCACGTGTCAGTTGGACAAAATAAGCCCTTAGCAATAGACAATACTTGACTATCTTTGCTCGTCAAATTTAAACTTCTATAGTTCCCGACAAAAATAACACGAAAAGAGTGTGGACCTCTCCTGACTATTAAATTAGTCAAAAAAAGTGTTAAAATTTTCAACAGTGTAAAAAAAGCGTCCTTTATTATATGCATCATATATATTATTATCGTCAAATGAATAAAAAAATACAAAGTTTGGTTATGCTGGACACAACCTGAAAGTCAACTTCGATAAGCAACTGAATTCTGAAATAATAAATTATTCATCTCTCGGCAGATGAATTTATATATAAGGCGCTAGCAAAATAGGGTATCTAATCATAATAAATTCTCCCTCTCGTTGATGCTACATCCCAAAACGATATTTTCAATAAATATTAAAGTAACCCGTGTTTGTAATCAATTTCATTAGTGTCTAACTCTCTCAACCAATGTTTTTTTTTGTTGGTCTCATCAAAACTACCTTATATTCGTGAATCATTATTTTATTTATAAACAAACCGAACACCGAATTTAACATAGGATTTTAGAAACAGTCGAAATTTATTTCACAACTCATATTAATAATATTAACTGACACGTATATTTCATAATTTTGCTCATTCTATTTTTTTTTTTTTTTTTTGAAAATATCCACATTTATATTTTCGATAATTTGCTGGATTTCTGCGATCCTCTCATACTTGAGGGTTTTTTTTATCTCCGATTGATGGGAAGTGAAGAAGAAGCTAAAAATTAAACCTATTATTCGTTTTTGTAAGACAAAAGCACGTCCAACATTTGAAGAATTACCCCACAGAACAGTATTATAAGAGAGGATGGAGTACACTAAAGCATAATATACAGCCATAATGGAGTCTACATGGCTTCAATTTTAAAATTGCGTAGTAAGCACTATTTAGTTTTGCGCAAACATCACCAATTTGAGTATCCCAAGTCAAATATTCGTCTAAGCGGGTGCCTTATGTCGTCCACAATCCACAAATCTAACACATGCCGACTTATTAGTATCGAGCAACAGGCTCTTCGCATAACACCATTCACTAAATGCAATCAAAACTTGTCGCAGTTTCAGTGAAAGAGAATCTTCATCATGAGAGATCAAAAAAATTGAAGTGTCATCAGCAAAGACCACCAGTCCATCAGGGTTAACATATTCAGGTAAAATCATTTGTAAAGATTAGAAACAATAATGACCCGAGCACCGAACCTTGCGGTACTCCATGCTGAATCGAATACTCACCGGATGTCACATTATTCAGCTTAACAATCGTTTTTCTCTCAGTTAAGTACGATTGAAACCATTGAAGCAGTGTCCCACTAATGCACAAGCTTTCCTAAGAAAGCATATTGTTCGTCAATCTCCATTATTTTATAAATAATTTTAAAACTATTTTTCGTATTTTTTTTAATACATAGAAGAAGAATTCATAGTAATACAATATTTAAGAATACTAAACGATAATAATAGTGTAATCAATGAATCTATAAAAAACACATCGTCCCAAAACTAAGGAGGCTGATTGATATATTGTCTATTGCAAAAGTAATACTCGCGTGCATAAATTAAACTAACAAGTAATATAATTTTAAAATCCCATCACTATATGTGTTCTTTAAAAAGAATTATCTCTACATAACATCAAACAAGTTAAATACAAATATACTTCTAAATGAAGCCATCTATTCAAGAGGCATTTTTGTTACCGTGTATTTTTTTTGCATGAGTATTTCTAAAAGAAGTGTTTATTCTATTGCATAAACCTTTTGCTCTCTATAGATTTATATTTCTGTTTAAATTTTCAGGCTTTACCTTTGATCGCAATAATACACCTAAATACGTAATTTAAGACTTTGATAAGGGAATATTTCCTCTAAAAGCTGCATTTACACCCAATAAATTTAAAAATTCTCGTTTGCTGGTGTCCCTATTTTCCCAGCGAGAAATGTACATTCCTAATTTAAATAGATACATCGTCAATACCTTCACAACTTGAACTTTGATGTTTATAAAAAGACTATTATATACATATTTCGTATATACTAATATACGAATGCAGCGAAGGATCGCTTTTTTCGTCAATCTCTTAAGCGGCTTTGAACATATTTGGTTTTTATAAGCTAACATACAGATTGAAAAGTATACCTACCTCTTCAGTTAATAACGAAGTGATACGAGAGATTGCACGCGATTTAAAACCTGACGCGCATATGTACATTTTGGTGAAATATCATTTGTTAGATGAAGTGCAGTTTTATATACGTTTATTAAATATCCTCCAAGTTTACTCTTGCATAATTGTGCATACGTCACCTAGTGCGACAAATGACAAAGTATGTGTTTAATATACGGCACTGTTTCTCTGTTTGTAACATTAAAAGGACGCAAGTGTTGAGTTTGTGCTGTTTATGAGTGCCCTTTAAAAGCTGAGGAAATAGACATCGGAGCTGCCAGAAAATGGTAAGTTCTTAAATAGACTTTTAACTAATATGTACTAATACATATCTCGGATTTCTCGTTTATCTTATTATAGAATAGAATTATGTTATTTCAAAAAACATAATAAGAAAAACAGATAGTTATTTAGTAAACAACTAAGATTCGAAAGACGTCATGGATTGGCTTATATTCCAGAACACCCAAAAACTTTACATGATTGCAAAGTAACAGTAAATTATTATTAAGGCAAACATTTATGTTTATATGTTGCTTGTATATCAATAATTTGGTTTACTGACGTTAAGAGTGATATTAATTCGCATTAAACACCCACTAACACTAAGAATTCCAGTGTTAATGATTCTCTCGAGATCGTTTTTATTCGAGGCATGCCATGTAAGTGACGTATCATCAGCGAATAGGGCGGTGTGTGATTGATTAGCCGCAAAAGCTAGATCATTAATAATATTAAGAACAGTGCGGTCCAAGTACTGAGCCTGCGGCACACCACACACCACCCGATCGATCTCCGACCTGACGTAGCCTCGCCACAAATATCTGCACGTACTGCGGCGATCCGTAAGATAGGATCTAAACACTCATTAACATCACCCTGAAGCCATATCTTTCAAGTTTCCGAAGTAGCAAACAATGAGGAACACAGTCAAAGCCTTGGACAAGTCACAAAAAATGGTGGCTACAATCTGTTATCATTAATATATTATGAATATGTGTGTGCATCTGCTAGTAGATTTGTCCCGGTCTAAAGCCATACTGACAACAAGAAGTAAACCTTCACTCTCCAAAAATTTTATGATCCTTGAGTTAAAGACTTTTCAAATATTTTAGACAAAGTAGAAAGAACAGAAATAGGTCTGTAGTCAGAGAAGGAATGGCTCCCTCCATTTTTATGAATTGGAGTAACTCTCGCAAGTTTTAAGCTTGACGGAAAAACAGCATTTTGTAATGACAAATTTATCAACTCGACAAAAAACTCCAATGCCTGAGGTGGCAAATAAGATAAAATCGTTACAGAGATATCGTCAAAGCCTTTTGAATGTTTATTTTTAATATTACGCATTATAGAAGTAATTTCTTGTATATCTGTAGGTGAAAAGAAGAATGATTTACTGTGATTGAACTTAAGAAAAGACATATTAGGATCAATGTTTGACTTAATGTGTCTTGTCAAATTAATTGCTACCATTAGAAAGTAATTATTGAGTTGTTGCAGAGTGACGTAAAATGACGTTTATTACACGTCGATATTACGTCTAATACGTGATATCAACGTTTATTAAACGTCATTTTACTTCACTCTGCTACCTGGGTATAGAGACACTAACTACTTTTTCGTTAGGTGGGTTTTGTAGATTACAAAAAAAAAGATTATATTAATTCAAGTAATATGCAGGAACTCATTAAAAAAATAAATTGGTATTATTACTAGATAGTGAGAATAAAGCTATTATTATAGGCGGAGATTTCAACATAAATTTTTTACTTCCATCTACTATGCGTCAACGATTTGAAGATTTATGTAACGAATACAATTTGTACAGGACTATCGATGAACCTACACGTGTAGTTAAAGACTGTAACTTGTCTAGATAACTTCTTTGTGAATTTCTCTAATGAATACTTCTCTACGTCTTGCACAGACAATAACCTATCTGACCATTACAGTCAGTTTATGCATTTATCTGTAGAATATTCTAACATCAATGAAATACATTTATAAGCATAAGTACTGTAATAATACTCTAAACACCTTTTGTAACATGTTGAGAAAGGAGTCGTGGTTTGCTGTCTATCAATGCAACTGTCCTGATTTAGCATTTACTGCTTTTTTAGATATTTTTTTGTACTATCGCAGCCTGTGTTTCCCATATATACAATGTAAAATTGGAAGAAAATCTACTAAATCATGGATTAGTCCAGAAATATTTGAAATGAAGAATAATTTACTATTCTTAAAAGAAATAAGCACTCAACTCCATCTATCGTCAGGATTAAAAAATTATGAAAAGCTTTACAAAGATTTCTTACACAAAAAGCAATTTGAAATGAATGATACTTTCATTTGTACTTCTACGAACAAAACTAAAGCTGTATGGTCTGTAATACGCAATAATCTTAATAATTACAAAACTTTCACACTACCTGATACTGACAGAGAAGAACTGTGTAACAAGTTTAATCAACACTTTGCTTCCCTTCCAACACGGCTAGGTATAATAGTCTAGCTGATAACGTAAATTGGTATGAGATCAAAAATTATGTACCTAAGTTGGACAGCACTACATCTTTTTTATTACTCCTGTAATTGAAGGTGATGTAGAAGCAGTCATTATAGTTTAAATACCTCAGCTTCGACTGGATATGGACAATAATTTCATCTTTTATTATAAAAATATACCTCACCTTTAATAGTCTCTGTACTTACGTACTTAATTAATTTTTCTTTCGAAAGGGGTGTTTTTCCTTCCCGTTTAAAATTATCCACTATTTACCCGATTTATAAAAAGGGCGATAAAGAATGTTTGGAAAATTATCGTCCCATTAGCTTGTTTTGCCAGTTTTTTCTAAAATCTATGAAAGATAATGAACAAACATTTAGTCAATTATTTAACAACTTTAATTGGCTATTCACCAATCAACATGGTTTTTCTCGTAATAAAAACACCGATACAGCTGTTTTTCAATTTTCTAAAACTATTTATGAGATTCTAGACGAAGGTAAACACGGCTTGGGTATTTGCATTGATATGTCTAAAGCATTTGATCTAGAAATCATAACATACTCCTATATAAATTAGAACAGTATGGGGTGAGGGGTATTGGCTAGACAATGGTTCGAATCATATCTCTCAAACCGCAAGCAGTCTGTTAAAATTCATAGCCATCAGTCACGGACTGCATTGATATAAACTTGGTGTAGCCACAGGGTCTGTCCTGGGTCCACACTTTTTTAGTATATATAAACGACTTGCCAAAACTTTAAAAATATAGAAATGTCGTATTGTATGCTGATGATGTTATTTTAATTATAACCAGAAAATATTGATACCATTAGTGAGCCATGGCTTCAGCTACTTAAACATAATTATTGATGGATAATTCCAATAAGTTATAATTAATGAACAAAAAACTAAATTTGTATATTGTTCAAATAGGAAACTAAGATCTATATCGATACGATTCAAATAAATGATCATGTTTTCAAATTTAGAACCCTTCTTCCAAAATTTTAGGACATAATCATAATGAAAACTTAAAGTGGATTGATCATATTGATAATCTTTGTAGCACCTTTATCAAAAATTTGTTATGCTTTGAAACAACTCAAAAAAAAAATGTAACATTAGTTCTTTATTGACTTTTTACAATCTATTTTATTTCTTGTATGCGGTATGGGGTAATTCACTGGGATTATACCACACTCTGAAAGTTTTTTTAATTCAGAAGAGAGCGTTACGAGTTATTTACAATCTCGGCTATAGAGATTCTCGTAAGGAATATTTTAAAGCTAATGCTCTTAAAACTTTTTATGATATCTATATACTAGATTTATTATGTTTCCGTATTCACGAATAAGCAATTTTAACTGCAGTAATATTAATCATAGATAAATACAACGAACAGACACTATTACCTTCCAGCGCTCATAAAGGGAAATCTCCAAAAAGGTACCTACTTTGTAGGATGTCAATTATATAATAACCTTCCTACCTGATTGTAAAAATATCGCTAACCTTTTTCATTTAAAAAAAAAAGCGTTAAAGATTATTTACTTAATTTGAATTGTTACTGTGTTCAAGAATTTTTATAGCACGTAAGCTATTTGTTTCTGATGTGACGTATTTCTGCTTATACGAGTTGTCTCTTTTTTTTCTGTAACTTATACTGCTTTAGAAATAAAATGTTTTTATTATTATTATATATTATCTTATTATTATTATTATTATTATCTTTTTTATCAAGTGGAAGAATAATTGAATAAGAATTTAAGATGGAAATCTCATTATAATATCGTGAAAACATTTGCTAAGTTTTCGCTTCTTTTTCCATGTATAATTATTGGAATCAAATGAAAAATGTGCAGAAAACGCATAGGAATTTCAGAAAATTCTTTCTTTTGTAAATGGAAAATAAACAAAATCCTGAAAGAAGGAATAGCGTTGAGATTGATTGGAAAGGAGCGTGAAAAAGTTTAATAAGAAGCAACGTCCCTTTTCAATCGTTCTCCACGTTAATATCCTTCATGAGTATCCTATTAGTGATTTTACGTTAAAACCTAAAGTTCCTACAACATGTATCACACAACAAAATACCGGGTCTTTTGAATCGTCACCGCAAAAGCATGAACGCACCCTTAAATTGCTTAAAATCAAAAGAGAACCCAAGATCGGGAACTATATTAAAACAGGCGGTAACCACCTTGACAAGCAAAACCGCCGCCAGTAACGAGGCCTTTCATGTCACCGAGATCGAAAATTACCCCACCGTCTTGGGGTAATATCTGCCATGCGCCATGTTTCTGTCGGTGTAGATTTCGCAGTTCCACTATTTTTGCTACGGTTGATGGATTCACACGTCGCGACGGGTTATCAATGACTCCGAAAGACGGTTCTGTTTTTAGGTTGACACAACACCTCGCCGATACGCCCCTCTGACTTGATGCGGCATAATCGATTCGATACTGTTCGAGATGTCTTGGTGAATCGAATCGGCTAATTGGTTTCTTCCTTTTTTTGTCGATTATGAAAGCAGCTTTTACTCTTTAAGTAAGTATAGTACGGTTATTATTGTTATTGTTAAGACAATATGGCGTCTAAGCGTGGTCTTTCGGAAACAGGTGCTAAAAGTGTGGAAATAATTTTTAGTAAGTCTTCGATCACAATCGATCGAATTCGATCAATGTCATTCCATTCGAGATATTAGCATAAGGGTGGAATTTTTTTCTCTTCAGGACTCACTTAAGAGAAAAGTCAAATTGGCACCTTAAACCCAACTTAAAAAAATCACCCCTCAAAGGTTTTGGAAAAATAAGTGGCACCATTTAAGTTTCAGTATATTATTCTTCACATACCATGCGATTCAAAATGATTGTCGTAAGAAAAAAACTGTTTTCCGGAAAAATTATCTATACTTATTTACAATTTAATGAGCGATGTTAGCTAACATACCAAAATCATACATAACATGAATTTTTTTGACATTTAGCGACATTGGCGTGCGTGTTGTAGTATCTTTCGATTATTTATCTTATAATTTTTTCAAAATAGTTTATATTTACATCTAATATCACCAACAATAGTATTTCTGAATACTGTAAGAAAATAAGGGAAATTTATCTGTGGTAAATAGCTCAACAAACAGGTAAAAAATCAATATTAACATTAAGTGAAATAGTTTATTACATTTTTATAATTTTATAGGCTTATCATACACTTCAGCGCAATGAGCTGTCAAAAGAAAGTCACATTTTCATCCCTATAAAGTGTCTTCTACGGTACAGGAATATTACCATTAGATCACGATAGCGGATTGGAATATTGTCATGGTTTAATAACAATTTAAGGGACGATGACTGGCTAAACAAATCATTTTTCTCGGATGAAAGCCTGGTTTTTATCTAACAGACTATATCAATTTACAAAACTATTGTATCTGGTCTGCAGAAAAATCCACGAATTTCGAGAAACGCAATTGCATTCCGTAAAAGTGGAGTTTGGTTAGCTATGTCCAGGCAACGAATAATAGGGCCAATTTTCTTCGAGAACACTGTAACACCACCAACGTTACCAACAGATGTTGGGATTGTTTATTGCAGAGTTACAAAAAATGAGCTTGAAGCAGGTTATTTTCAGCACCATAATGCTCCAGCACATACTGCTCGACAAACCTGCCAATACCTTCAACCAGTTTTTGCTGACAGGTTCGTTAGAGCACAAAGATGGCCACCAAGATCGCCCTGATCTAACCGCATTAAGATTACTTCATGTTCGGCTATCTAAAATGTAGGAATCTATAAAACGCATGCATAACATAGAAGAACTGAGAGATGCAGTTTTGTCACTTAATAATTATACTAATTGTATGTATAATTTAAAGGTAATAAATAAATTTAGTTAAACACCAGTTAGTACTGAATTGTAAAATCATAATTAGTAAAGTTAAATCAATTACATTTCATTTTTACAGCAGGAAACCATCCAAGTCCATAGTTCGTTATATAATGCCGAGTTCAAAAATAGGTTACGTTTTCCTTATTTAATGACAGATCCGTTTACTTTCTTGTGTTCCAACACTGACTTAGTTCAAACCTTCATTACAAATACGCGGCATATACCTACACCCTGTTACTATCTATAGGAGCGGATTTGACAATCATTTTGAATCTCTGTGTACATACCAAGACACGACATTATAGAAATAAGATTTTTTTTTTAAAGAATTGTAAAACCATAATGTTTAACCTCCCAATTCCTGATCCACAAAGCATATGCAAACAATTACGCAGAAGGGATGATCAATAAGCATAATTTATCTGGGCCTCTTCCGCAGCGAGGTATACGGTAAAAGAGGATACGATTTTCGGGCTATTAAATCCTACCCCCCCCCCCCCTTCCCCAGCTTCCCACTATCTTAGTTCAGCGGTAAAACCTTTAAGTTAACCAACAAGCTCTCGAGCCCAGCAAGAGTGATGTGCGTTTTGATTAATAGCGTTCATTTTGCAAGATAACGACCGGGTTATGTCATCTGGCTGGGTAAGGGGTGACTCTGTTAAGTTGGATACCGGAAGACGTCCTTGGCTGCGAGGTGAGCCACGCAAAAAGAGACCATCTCGACTCGGGATTTTATTTGAAACTGCTTAAGGTATTTGGAATTGTGTAACTCTATACCAGAAATAAATATAGAAAATAAGGCGTATCTGTTCCTCAAATTAATTTGTAACAATGTAATTTCGTATTACTAGTTTTTTGTTCATTTTTAAACCTATGTCCTACACGTTTTATCGTAACTGTCCTACCAAGGTTGCCTCACAGGCACACATCTATTTTGTACACATTGTTGATGTAAATTAATAGCAAAATATGCATTATTTATTCATGTAGTAAGGTATAACAGTAAGATTAAAAACATATAGAAAGAATATTGTGTGTCAGAAGATATAATTAAAAATAGTACAAGATAGTAAAATATTTGAAAGTTATTTATGTAGTTTGCAATTTGTGCACGTGAGTATTTTCTCTGAATGTTCACCCAAAACGTTTGCTTACACTTATCACATAACTGTGTTGACATTCTGCTTTTTCTTTGATGGGCAAATATAAGCACCGTTTTCGTTTTCTTACTTCTCGAGCCGAAGACTCCCCTGTGGTTGGTACTTGATTCAACGTAGTTTGTATCAATGAAGTACGACCTTTATGCAAGACACTCAAACTACGACGTCTAATTTGCCCCAGTACTAATTCTGTTGTAATTTCTCGTAAGGAAATTTTGGCGAAGTCTTCGTTTTTTGGAATATGCCAGTCAGATGGATATTTCTCCAAATGACAAATGAAGCTACTCCACACACATCAATTATATTGAAAAAATAGACCAAAGGCCACCTAATTAGTTTTGGCGTTTCGCTGAATATGTATGTACCATCTGATCAAGTGTAATCCACCCTCCTTTCGTGGAATTGTAGTACTTATTGATTTCAGATTTATTTTTATTTTCCTCATCAATGGTGGAGTCGTTGTGCATTGTAGATAATAATATGACACAGCGATTTTTCTTAGGTACATAAGATACCAAAGTCATTGTCTTCTGAAAACAAACAAGTTGCTTTCAATATTCCGTCGCCTGTGAGGTAAAAATTTGGTGTATGCAGCGCTTATTTTTTCTGAGCGTTCCTACACAAGTTAGCCTTGGTAAGCAAATGGATGCAAGCTCGTAGCTGGTGAAGAAGTTGTCGAACGTAATATTCCTTTTAGTTCTCAGAAAAGGTTCACAAGGTCCTTCAACCACCTTTTGCGCTAAGTTTTCTGCTCTGTGAGACCTTCTTTTCCTAAGTACGGTATACCACGTAACGGATAACTAGTTCCACTATCGCATATCCACCAATTTTCATCGTACTTATCTGGCTTGCTTGGCAGGTACTGTCTCGAAAGAATACACGACCTCTAAAAGGCACCAGTTGTTCATCGATGGTTAGAATACTGCCAGGAAGATAAAATTTCAGCAAGTTTGTATTAACACGGTCCCACAGGTCTCTAATTGTGCCAACTTGTCCTTTGCCTTCGGAGGGTTCTGGTCGCTTTATCTCAAAACGAATAAATCTTAGTAATTGAGTAATCTATTTCGTGACATAACGCTCGATAACACAGGATTTCATATAAAGGATTCCATACGCTCATTATAGTCCACCATTCCTTGTTTATTTCTTCCAGCAGTAATCAAAAGGCCCCAAGAAAGCACGGATTTCAAACGTCGTCAACTGGTTTCCACAAATCGCAACAAGAATACGAACGCCTCCTTATTAGTGAAAGTAACCACAATACCAATCACGTATCATCAAAAACAAATTGAATGCGTCACCAGGAGTATCAACATGCACTCCAGTGGAAGTTTCACTTTGTTCAAAGCTGTTGTAATTATGTTGTGTGCACGTGTTTTTCCCTTGGCAATCGCGGCGCTGGCATCCACTCGGTACCATCTTTTCCAATAAAAGTTTGCGAATGGCGGGCGGTTCATCATTAGTCATCACTATCCTCACTTCCCTTCTTGTTCATCGCTTTCTTCATCGCCAGTTTCTTGATAATCCGCTTCACTAAAGAGGTTTCGTCATTTGGCTCTTCTTCATCTTCAACCATCATTTACTCCTTCCCAAATCCTCATCACTTTCGTACAAATGCATCGAGCAATCTCCTTTTCAGTTAGTGCCGGCGTCGGTCAGTCACAACCAATCGGTCATACTTTCTGCATAAATTTCAAAACCAAATAAGCATAAAACAACAAATCTATTTTTACTGGGGTCAATCAAAACTTTATTTTGCTTACCTGGTCTATACTATACTCTCCACTAGGTAAAGAAATAAAATTAACCAATAGACACCTAAAACGGCCAATGCGTTCGTTAGGAAAGTTCACAATACACTGATAGCAATGCAGTTTGTAAGCTGACTGTTTAGCAAAACGCATTTAGGGAATTTCCCTTCATATGCAACTGGAAGTTCTTACATACAAGGGAAAGTCCCGAAATATAAAGCATATCTTATTACGGGGGATTTAACCCACATACCTAGTTTTAAATAACGTAGCAATGCATTTATAGTATAATAACAGTATGTGCTCAAAAAGACACACCTTGGTAGGACGTGTCGGTAAAATTATGTTTAATTTTTTTAGTAAAATAGGAAAATATTTTTAAAAAATTTTTATGTCATTTCTGGTGTTCAATAGTTTATTTTGAGAATACAAAAATCCTCCAGTCTGTGGGCAGTTTAACTTACAAAGTTCCAGAAATTTCAACAATCATTGTGCCCAAAAGCACACTTGGTAGTTTAAGGGTTAGAGAACGTAAGATGGTAGCAATGTGTCAATCGAAAAACGTACTTCACTGTTCTAATGTCCATCTTGTATGTGGTACATCTTTTGTTGTTATGTATCATTTATGAATAAAGGAAACTAGTTGAAGTATTCAGTTATTTACTCGGCCCTCATACATAGCAGTTAGCATAAACCCTTTGTATTTTAACTAATTCCTGGCGGAATGTCTAAAAAAAAATAGTAATTTCGTTACTCGACATATCCAGGATTAAACACATTGCAAACAGCTGCAAGATAATAAGCGCATATGCTAATTCAACGTCAACCAGCATATACTGCGGATTATGCCGAAATAATACAATAAATCCCCCAACCTCAGGCTATATAACTTATTGAAACGCGTATCGAATTGGCAAAATTACGATTTAAACACATCTACGAGATAATCAGATGATCTCATCGGGTACAATTCGGAAAGTTTGATACTTCTGACGTCCGAATTGTTCTGCAACTGCTTCGCTTCTCCCTCTATCCCCCTTAATTCCCGATCTTTCTCTTTTCGTGGCGTAGTACTCGACCGCCGCTTCCTAGATACTCTCAAGAATCCCGTAAAAACATTTATTTCCACTCGGAGAATTCCTCCGTTAATTAAAACAATATCCTGCTGTCAAATAACGCATTCAGAGGAACGTGTTAGGTATTCACAGGGACAAAAATGAGAAATATTTTAGGAGATCTTACCAGCTGCTTACGGGAAACCTTGACCAGCTTGATTGCCATTAGTGTGTAAATCTTTGAGAAGGGTAGAAAAATGCTGGAATTTCATGCAATATTCTCTGTCGTAGTGACCTTCTAAGTCTCAGGTTATGTCCACGGTCGGGAAGCTGAGACATCTACCAGATAATCATTTTAATAATATATGTTTTTCTTTCTAAATTGAAAAGAATTTGAATAGAATTACGTCTGAATACTCACAAGGGAACACCGGCGGGTGTCCCCCTCCGATTTCGATGAAACTTAACAGATCGAAAGAGTACCTTAAAATAAGAGACACGTATTTTTTTTTATCGGCGTATCCGCACGATTTTGGGGTACAACCCCCTCCAAAATTTGGACGATTTTTCAATTTTTGCAAATATTTTCCTAAATTATAACAGATATTAAATTTTCTTCTGAACATAATTTGCAGCATATTGCATGGCCCTACGGGTGGCGTCGTCCGTATTCGTAAAAAGTTAATAACGGGGGACGGGGTACCCCGTACCCCCCATTTTTTTTATATTTTTTCTTTTTCTTATTCATCAAAAGAAGGCCAATTTTACATAGAATACGATGATGTATAACAAGTTTAGAAAATTAATAATTGTAAAAATAGAAAAATAATAATAAAGCTTCAAAATTAATAAAGTTGTCTATTGATATAAATCAAATGAACTATAACAGAAATAAGTTTTTATCCTTAACATAATTTCCAGCATAATACATGGTCTCAAGGTAGATATCTTCATAAAAAGTTAATACGGGGGGACGGGGTACCCCATACCCCCGCATTTTTTTAATAATAAGTTTATTCATTATTCATCAAAAAAAAGATCGCTTTTACATAGAAAACGGTGATGTATAATAAATTTAGAAAATTAATAATAGTAATAATAACTCAAAATAAATATATGTACGTGTCTATTGTGATGAATTTGATATGCACTTATCTACGCATACGTGAGTTTAATTAATTATTCAGTCACTTCAGATATAATTGGTAATTTGCATTATAAATTTAACGCGATAAGGGATCTGGTGATTAATCATATTATTATATAAATAAAAATAATCCCCGAATGCATAGTAATTAACCACGAACGTTTAAGTGGTCACGTCTGCATTTAGGAAATAGGTATATAAGACGAGTATTCCAAATGAGAACATTAGAAGTGGTTTTTCGTGCAGTGGTCAGTACCTATAGTTTCGCACAATGGTGGTCGTAAATATAGCAAATGTGTTGAACATGTTACTTGCAACGTTTCAAGTTACTAACATCGCAATAATTCCTTTGACACCGCAAGAAAGTGAGTTGCATGATGCCCTGAAAAATATAATTGTATCTGAGCCATGTTTGCGTTTTGCCATTAAGTTGCAATCCCTAACCCATAATCAGTTTTCTTCCCCAAGATTTTTCCACGTATTCAAGTACTCGTGGTATAAGAGTGGATACGTTGAGGAAAGACCTGGGCCCTTTAAAAATCCTGTAGAGTTTTGTTTTAACAAAGGTGCGCAGTCTACACCCTTGTGTAGTATTTGCAATAAACCAGCTATTGTGCGGTGTTCATGGTGCAAACAAAATCTGTGTTTTAAACACTTTTACACAGACTATCGCTACTTACATAGCTTAATTACTGTATGTATATTAATCTTGGTCGCTATTGCAATACATATATACCAATAATCGCATTACAGTATTATAACAGTTTTTACAGTATTTAAACATTTATAAGCATTATAATGTTTTTCTAATTCTGTTCTATTGTTTCCGAAATGTTATAATCGTTACATACAAACACATTAGTTATATTTATGCTCCATTAAATACTTACATTGTACACCTACATTGCACGAAAAACTTGAAATAAATTAAAAAATATATATGTATGTATTATTTAATCCTTCGTCCTGTGTAGCAAATTTGTTCATATATACGCACTAAAGGATTATGGTATTCTAAGAATGAATAACATTTTATTAAGGAAATATATAAAACGCAGTCACTAACTGCAGTTGATAAAACGATTTATATTGCTACCACCGATAAAAGTTTCGTATAGTATATAGTATAAGTTAGTAGGCATAGAAAGGTTTGACCATAGCTTGTCGAGTAGATACAATTCTAAATTAAGAAATATTTAAGTAAGGAGAGCAGCGGAGTAACGATAACAAATAATTGTTGTTAATGTACTATATTATTATTATTACAATTATTTTTATTATTAATCCTCCAAATTTATTACCATTGTTTTCTATGTAAAAGCGATCTTTTTTTGATGAATAATGAATAAACTTATTATTAAAAAATGCGGGGGTATGGGTACCCCGTCCCCGTTATTAGCTTTTTATGAAGATATCTACCTTGAGACCATGTATTATGCTGGAAATTATGTTAAGGATAAAAACTTATTTCTGTTATAGTTCATTTTGATTATATCAATAGACAATTTTTTTTAATTTTGAAGCTTTATTATTATTTTCTATTTTTACAATTATTAATTTTCTAAAGTTGTTATACATCATCGTATTCTATGTAAAATCGGCCTTCTTTTGATGAATAAGAAAAAGAAAAAATGTAAAAAAATGGGGGGTACTGGGTACCTCCTCCCCCGTTATTAACTTTTTGCGAATACGGACGACGCCACCCTTAGGGCCATGCAATATGCTGCAAATTATGTTTAGAAGAAAATTTAATATCTGTTATAATTTAGGAAATATTTTGCAAAAATTGAAAAATCGTCCCAAATTTTGGAGGGGCTGTACCCCAAAACTCGTGCGGATACGCCGATAAAAAAAAAATACGTGCTCTTATTTATTTAGGTACTCTTTCGATCTGTTAAGTTTCATCGTAATCGGAGGGGGACATCCGCCGGTGTTCCCTTGTCAGTAGGGTACGTTTACGGTCTCTGAACTGGCGTGATGCGTGTTTCCGCAATTGTACTTGGGTAAAACACGAAGCAGTTCACGGTGACCGCGTAGGCTTGTGAATAATTTAATTGAGGATTGAAACCCGCAATCACTTCATTCTTTTCCAGCTCTAACACCCTTAGTCCTCGGGAAAAAAAAAATTAAATGCATAAGTTTTAAATGGATTAAAATACATAGAAGACATCAGCAATTCCACGGCACACACGATTAATTATTTAATTAGAACAATTGAAGTTGGTGGAAGAAAACGGAACAGTTTAATGGTGACATTTTATCATTAAAATGTGGAAGCTGCGACAATGAAAAAGTGTTAGCCTAAGTTGAAACTAAAATAGATCTCCCGTACCACAGGTTTAACTAACTAATTTACCATCCAAGGCAAATACAGAGCGCCACGTTAAGTAAATTTATGCCAGTTAATTGCTCGCGAAAGAATTCACCACCTAAGATGATGAAATTTATGGTAGAAAATTAATGTAGTTTATTATACACCTCGAAAAATATGCACACTAACAATAAGTATTATGATCGTCTCTGCAAGAAAATTTTTAGTTTGGCTAGAGTTTTCCCAACATTACTTTGTGTTTTTTATTTCATGTGGAAGTTTATTAAAGAAATATCTCTCGGTTCTGAAGTTTCCGCGTCTAGTTTCATACTTAAGTTAATGGCGTTATTTTCTTTGGAAGTGTTTGTTAATACATAGCTTATTGTTTTTTAAATGTATCAGGATTTTATATTGGTGAAATATTGGTCTACAACTTTCCGTAGTTCGAGGTTAAATATTAGTGTCGTAAAATTCGTTTCTGGAAAACAAAAACACGGTGTTTGTTGGTAGCATTTCCCCTTCCGATAATGTTGTAACTCATCACTGAGTATGCCAGAGCAGAATAAATATTCAGTAGAGTTCCCTGGTCAAGATTATATAGTCCTTAACTGTAATATTGCATAAAAACAGCTACCCAAACGATTGCAGACGTGATCAATATGTAAGAATTCCAACTCATGTTCGCATCAATATACGTGCCTATTAGATATTTTGCGGTATCAGAAAATTCTTGAGAAACGCCACCCATGTCAATCAGGATGTTAGAAATCTTTCTCCTATTAAAAAACTGAATGCTTACTGATTTTGAGCAGTTCAGGACTATGTCGATTTTTCCTACACCATTCAGGGAATTCAGTATTAACCATCTTTAACTTATTTTCTATTTCGGTCCACGACAAAAGTAGTAGTATCATCTGCATAAAGCAATACCTTCGCACCACTTATATGCAAGGGTAAGTCATTGACAAATAAGGAGAATATGATTGGGGCAAGCACTGAACTGAAAGTTCATCCTGCAGAGTTCTAATCGCTTATCACCCACTCGAATACAAACAAACTTCTTCTTAATACTATTCTCTCGTTACTTATGTCTTTCTCTTTATCCTCATCAATATCCATGCAGGCTAACTACTCTTTATAATAAAATGCATTTTCGTTGAAAACTACGTCTCTGGCAACTATCACCTTCTGTTCATCAACGTTCCATAACCTATATCCTGTTGTGGTACAACCTACCATGATGCACCTTTGAATTTTCTCATCAAACTTACCTCTGAATTGTTTGGGTATATGGGAATATGCCATGCAACCAAACACTTTCATGTTCTTGATATTTGGTTTGGATCGATTCCAAACTTCCGCTGGCGTTACATTTTCTAGGGATGCGTGTGGACTTCTATTCAAAAAAACATATGCCGCTACTTTCACAGCTTCGCTCCAAAAGGTCTTTGATAATCTAGCTCCCTAGTCTATCATGGCTCTAGTTCTATCCGCTAGACTCCTGTTATATCTTTCAGTTTTGCCGTTTTGTTCAGGAGTGTACGGCGTAGTATGTACCATTTTCTTTGCAAAATTCCTTAACGTCATTTGAAACGTATTCCCCTCCGTTGTCACATCTTAGTGTTGAGACTTTAGATTCAAATTTTGCTTGGACCAATTTTATATATTCTTTAAGGCAATTAAAAACCTCACTTCTATCTTTAATAACATATACATGAATAAAATTCGAATAATCGTCTATAAAAGTTACAAAATATTTTCCACCTTCATGGCTTAAAGGTGTAATAGGACCCGCTACATCAGTGTGTATGATCTCCAATAATCTTTTTGCTTTTGTCCTTGTTGTAAATTTCAACCACGTCATCTTACCACTCAGGTTTTTCTTCTATTTTATCTCGTTTCATACTTGACGCTTTTTTTCTTTTCTACTTCGGCCCTTCCATGTGTGAAAATTACTTGAGTTTAAAAGTTCCACGTTAAAATTATTTTTATTATTAACTGCTGCCATTTTCGTGTTTCTTAAGTGTGAACTGGGCCCATAACCTGTTGTTATTATTGTCTTTATTAAAATTAGAACGAATACATAACCTACATAAAACAAACTTCTTCTTAATACTATCAGAGTACACCGAGTAAGGACAAGAGAGGAGTTATAGCGGTCCAAATTTCTAAATTTAACTTCACACAAACAACAGCTTCCCAAAATGGCAGTTTGTTATTGTTTACGTTTGTATCTACACAAATTAGTTTACTCATCCGTTTAATCTATATGATTTACTTGTTTTATCTATTTAATTTACGTATTTTATTAGTTTTGAATTACCCCTGCAGTTTTAAAAACATTTAATGCACTATGATATTCTTGTGTAAAAGGTAAGATCGGTGGCCAGTGGCCATAACATTTGCATACTTTCTTATATATTATATTGTTAGCTTTAAGTGAAATAACTCAAATAATCGTGAAAGAAGACACCAATGGGTATCATGTTGTAGTGCCAGTCACTCTCACAAGATAAATTTTGATGCTAACGATGGTCGCAGTTTCTTGGGATTTCCAAATGAATCTAATATATATGACACGACAAGAATTAAGAAAGTACATGAATAAGAAGAACTATTATCGTTGTGCAGAGATTCCTAGGTCACATTAAATCAATTTATTTGTTAGATACACATATTAAGCTAGATTGCTATTTATCGCAGTAACTAACTTAATTCATTTTATGTTCACTTTTTAAAATAATGTGATTTTGGTTTGAACTGCATTATACTGGTATAAATTTTAATGGCATTTATTCATATTATAGACAATTCGATATTATATAGTCTACGTCTGAACTCTATCCACTTGTGCACCCCCGGGCATTATTGTTGACAAACCAGTGCAGGGTCGGATGTTAGAAATAAAGTAGTCGAATAGAAAGGAACAATCTTTGTATCGCACAGAACGATATAGTCATAACTCTTGAACCCTAATTAAAAGTTATTGTGTATTCGTGTCAGAAATTTGAAAGGCCCTTCCACCGATGCTGTTGCATTTTTATTAATTTATTTGAGAAAGAACCACAACATATTTATTCCTGGAAGAATCTTTTACACTATAAAAATATAAACAAAGATTTATTTCGCAAAAAGGATAGTAATTATCGTAAAACACTTGCAAATATATATATATCACTTAATCAAACATTATTTTACTGGAATCGTGTTTTCTATTACTATAAACTGTTCATAAATATTTGCAACAAAATCAGAATAAAAAACGCATAAATTTGTGTATTTTTTTAATCTATTTTTCTACTTCCTTTAAAATATAAATTATTCTACACGTTTAAAAATTCCCGGCAACAGCTTTACAAAATGGCAGCTGGGCTTGAAGGTCATTCAAAAGGGACCACTCAAGAACAATGGATTTTTGCGAACATGTCCTTACTGTAATATACTGTGATACTATTCTGGAACTCTCTAGAACTTACTACCAACTGCGTATGAAGAAATTTAGCGCCAACTTAAAATAAAATACAAATACCCAAGATGAATTCTTAACAAAACGAAGCCATTTTGAAACAAGCAAAGTCGTTCGTTTATTCTTAGTGATTGACCAACAAATGGAATAGTTTTCTTTTCCGGAATTACCAGCATATTAAATTAAGGGATAGTCACTCTCTTTAAAAAAAAGAAAACCATTTTAATCCGATTAGCATCTCTACTTCGCGCAAGTTATTTTATTTACTTCCTCGCTGTGGTGCAGCTATTTGGAGAGTTTAAAAATAAACACGACAGATGGGGAAATGAACAACTTCCACGGTAGGGATATTTACTTACCGGCATGAGGTAACTTTGCCGGCCGTTTTTAATTATTAACCGGAGGATCTTGTTTGTTTGTCTTTCGCAAAAGAAAAATAAATGCTAATATCTGGTTTTGGATTAAGCGTAATTTACGGAATTAAATTTATTAGCACAAGTTAAATGCGAAAATTGGCATTGGTTGAGACGGTAAAGAATAATCAATTGCTTTTGCCTCTAAGCTATTCGTACTATCGTTGAATTATTATAACTTCATTAGGGATATAATTTATTAACGGAAATTTTAGAGGAGAGCAAATTGATTAAGTTACGCGTATTACATATTACATAACGTTTCGGATGGAATAATAATTAAGTCTGGTTAGTTCATAACTCAAGCAGAGAATACATGCACTGAATTAATTAATAAAGCAGCCGGGGAACGGCAGTATGTGAACCAATTTCTCTCAAATATTTATATAAATATTCTTCATATTAAACTGTAACTATTTCCAAATTGTCCGCAAACATTTGCGTATATGTTATTCGGATACCTCTGGACCCATGTAAACACAGCATCAAGGTAGGTAGAATTATACAAATTAGACCAATAGCCTTGATGTTTATACAGAGCGAGTGTGTAGTACGACGCGTATATATTCGAACCAATGTTTATACAACCCATCCGAAATTCGCCAGTTCATTACCCGCGTTCCAGAAGCCACTTCGAGCTAATTTAACCAATACCCTTTCCTTTCTGAGTACATTAAAAGGACGGACAGGTAGCCGGTTGATCTTTTAGCGGGAAATTTTTAAGGTAACAGACATCTTTCACCCGCGTTATTTTTTTAGACGTGTTTCGTACTGCTCCGAATGTAAAACCATCTTCCATTACGCTTTTATGCTTGCGCTTTATTGAATTTTTTTTTAACGAGAGGGCAAACCGCAGATTTTAATGCAAGGAAACTGTTGTACCGGTTGAAAACCGGGGTGAGCCTCAGTCAAGCTTTGGACGCGAGCCAAACGCGAGATCTTCACCGTGCTGGCTGTTTGTAACACTTTATGCAAATGAATGCCGTGATTAATAATATATTACTCGGGCATTCTAAATGTGATTTATGTTATTTTGTAACAATTTAAACCATCCGGTTAAGTTCCATGTTTAGATTTAAACACGGCATTGTTAGAACATCCACCAGGAATGTTATAATTAAGCAGGGTGTAACAAAATCAACTGCTCAAACGCTATGAGACGAATTTGGCACTCGCATAGACTTAGTTATATATATATTTCTTATATTATAATTGCAGTACTGAAATTTAAAAATACAAAAGTATAAAAAAAAAAACAATTTAAGAAATAGTTACTAATAAAAAATATATAAGCATATTTGATTGGAATTGGACTAAGAATACAGGGTTTTCCACGGAACTGGCTGGTTAGAAGTTTTCCGGCTTAACGAAATTCCTCAGTTTTAAAAAAATTGGGGTTTGCAACAATTTGGCACTTACTTTCTTTCTAAAATATTTTCACCTTTTTTGCACTTCCGGTTAATCGGAAGTCGCCACGAACTTTGTTATTTTAAATAGAACACCCTATATATTATTATATTTTTGAATTTACCATAAAATTCTATGACGATTACCATTAGGGTATCTTATACCTATCTTCAACTGTTTCTAAGATATTACGATTTTTGTTAAAATTTTGACATTTACATTGTTGTATGTAATTGATTAATTCTCACTTGATTTAAGTGTCAGAAATCTCCGACTTTGAAATCAACAAGTACTAACATTGTTTTACCAAAACGTAGAAAAAAAATTCAGTGACATTATACAGGGTGTTTAAAAATTAGTGACATATCCAAGAATTTTGAATGTTGCAAAACTTAATTTTTTCAAATAGAACACTCTGTACATTTTTTCTATTTTTGGATGTACAATTAAATTCTATACCGATTTGCTGTAGCATTCCCTATACCCATCTTCAGTAGTTTTCTTTTAAATTATTCGTTTTGTTTATTACCGCTTTCAAATGGCCGAATAATTTCTATCTGGTGGGCCATGACATTAACATCAACAACAATTTATTATTATTAGTAAGTATTATTGTTATAATCATTGTTTGTTACACGTCGCGTGTTCAGATAGATGAATACTATAGTGGAACTTATGAATTAGATAATGAAAAATATTGGAGGAGCTTATTCTAACCTAGATACTATAAATTTATTTTAGATTTACTGAGAATGCAGGAAGAACTTATAGAGAATTCAATGTAATTAAAGGAATTTATTGGTTGTTAATATATCTAACGGAATCCAGAAAATTTTGAAATGATTTCTCTTAATAGCTTGGTTTCAAATTAAGGGAAATGGCATAAACGATAACGACGACACCACAACAAAAATTGTTTCACTAAAACGTAGTGTGCTTGTCAGACAAATGTTTTAAAGTTTTTGATATATTAAAGTATTTTCAAAATTATAAAGGTTTTTATGAAGAATATTTTGATACATGCATACTTAACAAATGCAATTTATAAGCAGCATAAACTTGAACCATGACATAGAGCATCAAAAAAAAATGCTCAATGTGAATTCCGTTTACGTCCAAGCATTTCATTATTCGACGTCTTAATGTGTCGCCTTATACTTCTTCTCACTTCAACTGGGTCTAATTAAACAAACGTTCTCGTCACACGAATCATTAAATCTTACTTGGTAGTACCGAAATTTGCGTACAGTGTGTAATCTGTGTAATGTATTATTTCAAAGTTTTCGGAATTTTATTAGATATATTAGCCGAAAATAAATTCCTATATATCCGTAAATTCTCTATAAGTTCATCCTGCATTCTCAGTGAATGTAAAATAAATTTTAAAGTATCCAGGTTAAAATAGCTCCTTCAATATTTTTCATTATCTAATTCATAAAGTTCCATAATAATATGCATTTATCTGAACACGCGACGTGTAACAAACAATGATTATAACAATAATACTTACTAATAATAATAAATTGTTGTGATGTTAATGTCATGGCCACCAGATAGAAATTATTCGGCCATTTGAAAGCGGAATAAACAAAACGAGTAATTTAAAAGAAAACTACTGAAGATGGGTATAGGGAATGCTACAGCAAATCGGTATAGAATTTAATTGTACATCCAAAAATAGAAAATGTACAGGGTGTTCTATTTGAAAAAATTAAGTTTTGCAACATTCAAAATTCTTGGATATGTCACTAATTTTTAAACACCTGTATAATGTCACTGAATTTTTTTCTACGTTTTGGTAAAACAATGTTAGTACTTGTTGATTTCAAAGTCGGAGATTTCTGCACTTAAATCAAGTGAGAATTAATCAATTACATACAACAATGTAAATGTCAAAATTTACAAAAATCGTAATATCTTAGAAACAGTTGAAGATAGGTATAGATACCCTAATGGTAATCGTCATATGAATTTTATGGTAAATTCAGAAATATAATAATATATAGGGTGTTCTATTTAAAATAACAAAGTTCGTGGCGACTTCCGGTTAACCGGAAGTGCAAAAAAGGTGAAAATATTTTAGAAAGGAAGTAAGTGCTAAATTGTTGCAAACCCCAATTTTTTAAAACTGAGGAATTTTGTTAAGTCGGAAAACTTCTAACCAGTCAGTTCCGTGGAAAACCCTGTATAAACTGCAGTTAGATGTCAATATAAACATATCTTTTTTTAAATAGGATATTACGTAAAAGATTTCACTTGCCTATAACAATTTAGTACTTGTATTCAATAGTTATTGATGAATGTTGGGAAAAAAGTGTTATACAGTGACCGGCATAAATATTGCAACATATGGGAAATTTTTTTATAATTAAAATATACTAAAACTTTTTTGGGGGAATAGGTTGTGCATGTCTAGAAATCTCAAAATTTATTTTGACACATGTCACGTGACCACTAGTATGGCGCTAAATTTAAAAAATATGCCGTGAATCTGCAAAAAGTGGGGTTAGAAGACATGATATCCAAAAAAGTTATTTGAAAAAGTTGCTTAGATTCAATTCTGAGGCCGCATGCAATTTTTGTAAACATATTTAAAAAAAATAAAATCATCACTTTTTCCAAATATTGTTTCATGAATTACATATTTCCATTTTTTTCGCTCTAACAGCTCAACTGCAGTTCTGTTTCAAATTTGGTTGATACTCAAACAGTTTCCTCAATTTTTGCATAATTAACATAGCGAAAACTGAAAAGTACGATTTCAGTGTGACAATTGTTGTTGCAAGGGACTGTACCTACTAGTAAAAAATAAAATTTTACAAACATTTGCTCTCTAAACTACTTAGCAAACATTACTTTTATTGAAGATTATCATATTTTCTTTTTGTTTTCTGTGTTAAAGTGAAATCGGTAGTCCAAAACTCATAACACTAAACATCTAAGCCCTCACAATGTTATTGCGCGCACCGAAGGTATTTATGTAGGTTTCGAAAGTACAAACTCAGTAGAAATAAATAACCAGTATTTTTAGCTAATGATAGGAATACTTAATAAGCAAAAACATTTAAACAATAACTAATAGTAATCAACAACTAAGAAATGAAACTTTAAAAATGCATACCTACTTGTTAGACATACATATGCTTCTGTTTCTTATAAGTAAGGTAGGCTTTGAAATTAGAAACAACAAAATAATGTAGTAAACTATTTTAATTTTTTGGCAAATAAGCAATTACTTACTACCATTTATATTTTACCTATTGTTTATTATTCGTTGTTCTCCAATTTCAAAATCTACTTTAAAACCTACGGTGCGTGCATGTAGCAGTATCAGTTTTTGTCTAACAGGTTCCACTTTAATGCCGAAAACAAACAAGTAATATAATAATTTTCAATAAAAGTAATGTCTGCTAAGTGGTTTAGAGAGAAAATGTTTATAAAAATTTATTTATTACTAGCAGATACAGGCCTTTGCAACAACAATTGTCACACTGAAAACGTATTTTCAGTTTTCGCTATCTTAATTATGCAAAAATTGACAAAACTGTTTGAGTGTCAACCAAATTCGGAAGTAGTACTGCAGTTGAGCTTCTAAGAGCGAAAAAAATTTAAATATGTAATTCAATGAAACCATATTTGGAAAAATTGTAATTTTTATTTTTTTTTTAAATATGTTTACAAAAATTCGCATACAGCCTCAAAATTGAATTCTAAGCAACTTTTTCAAATAACTTTTTTCGATATCATGTCATCTAACCTCACTTTTTGTAGATTCACGGCATATTTTTCAAATTTACCGCCATACTAGTGGGCACGTGACGTGTATCAAAATAAATTTTGGGGTTTCTAGACACGCACAACCTATCCCCCCAAAAAAATTTTAGTATATTTTAACAATAAAAGAAATTCCCATATTTTGCAATATTTATGCCGGTCACTGTATATGAAATATTTTTAGCGCCCACCGTGGGACATTAAAATCTAAGAATATATTAACCAGTACTTCAGGAAGAATCTTATTTTATAAATGCTTCTAATTATAACAACCTATTTATACCTCTCAAGGATAAAATCGCTGTCAGGTTCATCTACAGTAAATGCATATACATATGGACGATTGTATAAGCCTATATATTTTCCCACTCACCCTAAACTATAAATTAATTTGTATCTGTCGTAGATTCGCTTTATATGTAGAGTGTAAATATGATTTATCCTCTCGTTTTTCTTTTTTTTTTCAAGTTAAAATCCCGCCCGGCGTTAATTCCACCTGTCAACAGGCTGAAGCAATTTTCATCCCCATTATTACACCTTTAACCTTCAACGCTTCCGGCTGTCTCACCTTGCGGGCGATTTTATGCGGATGTGTTACGGATTAAAGAACGAAGGGAAAGTATTTTAGGCTGCATTGAGATTTCACGCGCTCTTTATTAATCCAGAGGAGCACATTCAGATCGACTATTAAATCCCAGCAGTTCTGGTAGTGCGATCATTTTATTACCGCCATTTGGCTTGTGTTGAGGATCGTGTGAAGAACTATTTTACAAACCCGTTTATTCTTCGAATAAAAGCGGACGTTTTTATAACGACTATATAATCCCCCATTCTGTCGATTGAAAAAATAATCGCCGTTTTAAATCGAGTGACTAGGAAATGATGAGGAATTTAGGTGCTTAAGGCGAATCTGGACGGCCTTTTAATGAGATTCTCTTTCAGTAGATGGCGCGGATCTTTTTCCGCTGTTTTTAGACATACCAATCAAGATATTTTAAATTTGTTAAAGTGATTGTTTTGAAAACAGTATTTAAAATTGCGCCAACGTTTTATTTTTTTAAATTTTCTTTTTTTAAATTTTTTGTTTGGTCCTATTTGGCTTCCAAAAAGGAAAAATAAAAAAGTGGTCAAGGGCGACGATTCAGCGGTCCTAATACTAAAACATTTTTTTCATTTCTTTCTGATAGCAAATAGCGTCCGAAAGAGGAAAATGCGTTTTCTCTTTGATCTCGTCCGCCGGGACAACCATAACTAGGACGATAGCACACTCGTCGAATTGAGTGCGCTACAGAAATGATACCGGTTCGAGTAATCAGATCTTTTCAAAACATTAGTTAGTCTGTCATATGAACTTGAATGTATAGGGTAACACTATTTCATATGGTTTCTTTAGAAAAATCAAAATTAAAATGCAAATTAACAAGATACTATGAGTAATTTTATTTGATTTACTAGGCTACAAAGAATACTATTAATTCAGAAATACATAATTATAGCACTGACAATATAATCCGTACTATAAATCAGTAGAATCAGTGACTTATTTTGTAAATTGAGTAACTGCTGTTTTCCGAAAACTGAATTATCTCGAGGTATGCACAAATCTGAAGAGCATTTGTAGAACACGTGATTGCAGGAATAAACCTCAAGCGATAGTCAGATCGCAAAGAAAGATACCTCTTGTCTTTTTGAATGGTATGAATTGTTTGCCTTCTATATTATATGTGCCCAAAATCAATTGCTAAGATTGTCTAGAGTATTCGCTACGTTTCATTGAGTGTTATTCTATACCTGTATCTATGATTTTACAACTTCCTATAGGGTAACTTGTGATAAATGAGTCAGGGTGCCACACACTGTCACAAACATACAAACCTCACTCACACACACACAGACATCGCACACCTGTAGTCAAGTACCTCTAAAGTTTTTTCTCTGGAACTGGCTTAGCACTGTAGTTATTGTATGAAGAATATTTACTTTCTTACAAGTAGCAAACCGCATTATCTAAAAATGGATAAAAGATACTCGTCAAAAGGCAAAAGCATCTTCGTATCAGCGCGAAAAAAAAGGCTTCTTCTAAGATTTAATATTCTACTGTACAAAATGTAAGTTCCATATCTACTTACCTAGACATTTTATTACTTTGTCATTGCGTATTTCAGTGCGCCAAAATCCAAAAATAATTCTAGGGCGGTCAATATAAATGACTATGATACAAGGTATGTAATCTAAGCAGATATAAAAGAAATTGTAATTTATAGGTACATTTTAACCAGTCGAAAAAATGACTGTGTGCATTTTTTTATTTGCATTTTATGCATGTTCTGTTTCGTAATACCATTGGCATCAAGGAAATTATTGAAGTGGTTTAGTATTTATAATTATGACTCGTTAATAAAAAGTAGATACATTATCTATTATTAACATTTACACATTTTAAGAATTTCCCACTTATTTAAAACATAGGTAGGAAGTAGGTTGGATTGTGTAAAATACACAAAAAGACAGTACTGAAAGCAGAATTGAATATCCTTATATTTATGCCTTACGTGATGCCATAGCAGACCATCTGTACGTAGATACGTCCTCAAAACAAACATCGGTCTGTGCGTTAGGTTACGATAGAAGCCGGCGGCCGGTCGGCATTTGATGGAAAAAAGAAAAATGAATATTTCTGTTTCGGGCGTTATTATTAGTCCAAATTCAAAAATTAAAAAAGTGTTGTCATTAAGACATTGGTCTTCAAATGCGCCGTTGAGCCGATTTTAGAAATTGTTTTTAATAACAAACTTACAACATTTAAAAATTCAAATACATAGAAAAGAAAAAAATTAAAACGTTGGCGCAATTTCAAACATTATTTTAATTAAGACAAATACAGTTTAAAATTTCAAAATCGGTCGTACTGTTTTCCCAAAAAGCGCGGAACATTTTTCCGATATATTTATCTCTGTCGCACACTTGGACGTCCAGATTCGCCTTAATCATTTTCTGTTTACTAAGCGGAAGGGAAACTCCTAATATATAAACCCGGCTTATATTAGCTAAGCGCTTGTATTGCATACTACGGCAATATCATCCTACTGCATTATTAACACTTTTATAAAGTCCGAAACGGAAATTAACAGGAATAATTACCGACATCGCGACTACCGAACATCCCCCCCCCTCTCCCCCCCCCCCCCACCCCTAAACCGATCCTTTTGCCTGGCGCAACGCTTCACGTCGGTAAACATCGCGATATTTTATTCATACCGACCTAACATGCATGACACAAGCGACACCGTTCGCATCTTTTGATGTGTTTAAATTCAAAAGCGGCACAACGTCAGCTAAATCCCAAGTTCCTACAACTTGACGTGCCACCTGAGATTCTTATTTCTGAATAATTGATATTAGCGCCTATATCTTAAGAAACGTGTTTAATGTTTCGTTATTCCGCGATAACACTGTGTAAGAATTTAAATTCATTTTATTAATGCGTAATTGATAGGTACCGTGGCATTTGCTGACTAGCGTCTGCTCCATAAGAATTAATAATCTATTTTTGTTTAAAGTGTCGCGTAGTTGAGATAATATGGTATTACTTTGTATTTTATCTACTACTTTGTCTATTGTATGTTACAAATGCTGTCAGCAATTCCCACGCCACGTTCTCAAGTAGGACGTCTGAAACTCAGAAAAATAACACCTGCGGTCATACTTGCGCCCTCCTGTAACGAGAAGCGAAACTAGTTATCGGTGCGAATTGACGTCACAATCAAAGTTTATAAAAACCCTTAACATTGCGGTTTACAATTAATTAGTTCGCGATCCTTCAATTTAGCTTCAGGAATAAGCACGCGTCCCCCTTCGTCGAGTGTTTGTAATTCTTAGAATTAAAACTTCTCTCATCTTAAAATTTTGCATTTAAAATTCGAAAACAGGAAGCAAAAGCTTTCCTCGAGAGGTGATTAGTGATTTCGGTACTAAAACCGCTTAAATTCCCCCCTTTTATTTTTGCCTAAATTTTTGTGAGTGTTGCGTAAGTTTTGTGCCCTAAAATTTGGATTACGAGAAGAAGAGAATGAACTGAGAAGTATGCTCTTGATTTCCAACTTTCACTGATTCTTCTGGGAAGAATGAATAGCTCCAAATAAGTATTTCTATCATCTTCATCGTTTATTTATTCTTCCAGATATTTTTATTGGCAAACCACCGCGATTAATACACTTATGTGAGCACATATTTTAACTTATTTTCTACAGCACTGCTGTTTATTCTACATAAAGAAATTACATTAAACAACAGTCTCCAAACTCTAACAATCAAAAAATTGTCATATTAAAACAAATTATGCACGTCTCAGAACATTGATTGAAGAAATATGTATAATAAATGTATATATCTATTTGGCAGTAAGAACAAAAGTAAAATACGAATAGCGGTTCTGTTCAACATTAATTAAAAATTATAACAAGTATAAATACATAGCTTGTTGCAATAACAAATGTGGATAAAATTATGTTGTTACTAGAATAATAAATATCTAACAGAGATTTGATTGATTTATGTCAATATGTTATATCATACAAAAACATATATATTGTACCAAAACACATAGATTTATAGGTAACAAAAAATCAAGTCGAATTGTTAAATCCAACTTGAAAAAAGGAGAAAATAACTTCGAACAGCGTGTGCGGAATTAAATATTATTTTATTGTTACAATATTCTTTTTTATATGTCGTTGCTTTTATAGATATTAGGGCTGAAATGCACATATAAATAATCCTGAATCCGATCAATGAATAATTTGAATTTTATCCTTAAAATAATCAATAACCCAATGCTGCAGCTAAGATCAAAGAGGTTTTATTTTTTATTTGTATTACTTCATTGAAAGAACTTGACGAAATATATAATAAACCCAAATATAAATATACACTCATATATAATAAAAAGTTAAATTGGGACCCTAACCCCAACTCAAAAAAAAATCACCCCTTAGAAAGGGAAAATAATAATAGTTTTGAAGTGCATGTATGGAATTAAATATTATTTTATTGTTACAATATGCTTTTGTATATTTCGGTGCTTTTATAACTAATAGGGCTGAAACATTTATACAAATAATCCTGAAATTAATCGATGAATAATTATTTTAACCCTAAAATAACCAATAACAAATTGCTCCTACTAAAATCATTCAAAGAGATTTTATTTTTTATTTACATGTTCTACCACACAGAAGAAACTAAAAAAATATATAATAAACCTAAATGCATACGGTCTAATATAACAAACAACCAAGTTGGCACCTTGAACCAAACTCAAAAAAACCACCCCTAAAAAGGGGAAAATAATAATAACTTTGAACTGAGTGAACGGAATTAGTTCTTGATTTTTTATAGAATGCCCATAATCAGTGCTTACTTACATAATTTTTTTGAACGTGATAGCTTAAGTAATTCCTGAGAAAAAAAATATTGAATTTTTCCACCCTTATGCTAATATCTCGAATGGGGTGGCATCGAATGAGCTAATTTTTGGTATTTATAGTAGGTGTAACAGTAGTACTCATTTGCTTTAATTTCAGCCCGATAGCTTTAGGGGCACTTTTCAATGGCTTATCGGAGCAGAGCCTTTGAGCATTAATATCATCTTTATTCATAAAATCATATCTTGTTTCTATAAATATTGAGAAATTGATTTTTATGTTACTAAGTAAGCGATAACTATATTATTTGTATAGGATTGCCCTAGTAGGCTACTTCTATGGAATATCTATTACGGCCATCCAGTGTATGAGCTTGCACGTCTTTATTTATGAATTTAGCGGCCACTGCATCTTGCATAACATGCAATAATAATATGGTGGATGCGCCGGGATGAAGCTTTTTACGTGAATAAAAGTAAGTTTAATTATAGATGATCTAATTTCTCATTCAATTCATTATTTTCCCTCCGGTTTTCCGACCATATTTTCCACATTTAAACGTGCATTATTGTATAGAATTGCCTTACTGTCTAGGTACTTTTGATACTTCTATGGAATATGTATTACGGTGATGCGGTGTATAAGTCATACTTAAAACTTGCACGTCTTTATTTATGAATTTACTGGCCGCTACGTCTTGCATAACATGCAATAATAATATGGTGGATGCGCCGGGATAAAGCCTTTTTATATGAATAAAAATAAATGTAATTATAGATGATATAATTTCTCATTCAATTCATTATTTTCACTCCGGTTTTCCGACCATATTTTCCACATTTAAACGTGCATTATTGTATAGAATTGCCTTACTGTCTAGGTACTTTTGATACTTCTATGGAATATGTATTACGGTGATGCGGTGTACAGTCATACTTAAAACTTGCACGTCTTTATTTATGAATTCACCGGCCGCTACGTCTTGCATAATATGCAATAATAATATGGTGGATGCGCCGGGATAAAGCCTTTTTATATGAATGAAAATAAATTTAATTATAGATAATCTGAATGGAAGACTTCTTCACATTAGCTTTATGCACATCTGCAAAAAATAAATCTCTTTAATTGCCTTACCTACAATACCTTAATCGTTCCAGTTCATATTTGATTGAACCAGAATGGCAATACAGAAAATATCTGTTCGCAATGAAGGAATTTCATCTATTTTCATTGAAATAACTTTTTGTAAAGAACATTTCGACGACACAATCTAGCGGAAGTTACTTAAAGATTGATTTTCGTCCAAATAAAGTCGCCAGCATTAGTAAATAATATTAGACAATACAGATAAAACTTACTTGAAAAAGTAGGTATTATTCTGGAAGCCGAAGAATGGAACCGTATAGGTGAGCATCCAGATGTTCCCGCCTCCGCAGTCGTAGTACGGCTTGGACCACTTACCGTCTTCATATCGTACGGATAGAATTTCATCTGGTACTCTTTCGGTGTGAGCGCTTTCGTTGTAAGTGTAGGTATTATAACCTGCGACAAAAGATAACCCTTATACAAGAGATACCTACGGAACTAGAGTGCCTACTAAGTAAATACTAGGAAAATTCGGTGTTTAAATATTTAAACTAGGGACTGGTAACCGGAACCCTGATTAGATATTTACTAAGGGTTTTCCCTAGATAGGAATCGGTACTAATGCAACCATTGATTTGTGTGTCTGATTTCTATGCGCCCGAGAGCTCATGATCCTCGGCGTCAAATTAAATTTTAAATTAAAAAAAGATATTCGCTAAAGTTCGACGTTTTGTCCGAACTCTCATTGACGAAGCGTTTCTCGAGTATGCCGTTGTATAAAACGTGTAATGAATGTTGCGAAACTTCTAACTATACCTAAATGAAGGTGTCTATCAACTTTATCAATTAGTTTACGCCTGGAAATTACACGTTGTTTGTTTGAACGACATGAGTAATAACACACGACGCTATTAGCTTTTCGTTTGGGTGACGAGAATGCATTGCATCAAGTTTAGACGCTGTTGGCAACTCTCCACGCATTACACATGTAAAATCCGACCCAAAACATGTTTACTAACACCAATTTCGTTGAAGGTAACGCGTAATTAGGTCCATAGAATCGCCACACCCACGTTAAAGCTTTGGTTTTTTTTCTTATATACCAGAATTTTAGGATAGTTGTTTTAATTTAGTCAATAAAGAAATGTCAAATAAAAATGAACAAGAAGCCGTACACAATATTCAAAGAATTGGATTTAAAAAAACAGTGGTTTCGCGAATTCATCTATTTCGACAGATACGGCGTGCGTTATTTCGGATATATTACCAGTTCCATGAAAGTACTTAAATTTTGTAACGGGAGTTAGGTTAAAACCGTGCGATTTAGAAAGGCGAATAGATATAGGGCGCCAAATTCATCTCGTATCATTACAAAATTTATTATGGGCACTTTTCAGGAAAGGATTCAGAAATTTTTACGGATGCGTCGAAAGCTGAGGGTGGTACAGGGGCGGCTTTTGTTGTTTATAATAGGGGTATTGAAATATATAATCATATATTTAAATTAGGGTGTTAATATGTTGCGTGAGAGGGATTTAACATTTTTTTTGGGCTAGAGCTCACGTAGGTACAATTGGTAATGGGAGGGCGGATCAATTAGCAAAAGAGGCGGTGTCTAGTGCGATAATTTGCGGCTAGCGTAGTTAAAAAAGCTTTTCGGTAATGTTAGACGTTTTAGGGAAATGAGGGTTAGGGTTGTCGTATCGTTGAGTTAGATGTAAACAGTATTTCTGAATCTCGCCATAGGATTGCTAGAAATATAATACCAGTACCTGTAATGTGTAAATGATTATACAATGACATTGCAGCAATAACGGCACTATTATTATTATCAGGCGGTAATTTTAAATCACATTTATGTAGAACTGGTAGGGTTAATGATTCGTATTATGAATATGGCGGGGTAGATACAGCAAGGCATGTTTTATTTGACTGTACACTCACTGATAAGTGGCGGTCGTGTTCGGAAGTTATGGCATTAGCTATATAAGTGGTTAAATTGGCCGTGATTCGTGACAGATATTAGAGATAATGATTCTGTCGAATGATGGAAATTTTTTTAGGAATGCTGCTAAAGAATTAGATAGGTTTTGGCATGGTATTTATAGATAGGTAGTAGGATAGCACGTATTTATGAATGAATATTTCATACTCTTTAGTTTTCTGAATTTTAGTTCCTTTTGGTTGTATTTCACGTATTTCAGTGTTATTATATAATTATATTATATTTTTGCTACTATTATTAACAATCATAGAGAAATTATTTAATTAGAGTAGAAGCATTTCAACTGCTATGGAATCCATATAGTACTTAGAATTGGTAGTTTCATGTAATAGCTTTAGATGGAGCACGGGCTTTAGGATAATTTGTAATTATTTAAAGTGTCAAAAAACATCAAGAAGAATGTACTACATATATACATGCTGCTGTGGTTTGGAGAACCCATTTATCACTAAGGTGTATTTTAAGTTGCATATTACGGTTGTTGTGATTTGTAGTTTGTTTGAACAGCTGATTTTCAATTTATCGAGAATTTTTACAATTTTGTTTTGTTTTGAATAATTTGAGTTTAAGAGTTTATTGTATGATTTTATTTATGTTGTGTTAATTTTTTTTTTTAATTAATCCAGTCATTCATATGTCTATTGTTCGCTTGTGTTGATTTAATGCGTATTCTATTTAATATTTTGAGAGGGATTTTTGTAAGAAAAACAATTGTAGGATTTTGTTAAGCACTTCCTTGTTCGACTATTGACGTGAGTAGACGTATTTCTTTAATCATTGTCGGCTTATTCATTTTGTATTGAAAAATTTAATTGTATATTCTTCTTTAATTATAGTCAATAAAGGAATTTTTATTGCAATAATTGTTAATATATTAAAGTGTGCACTTTGTAAATATAGGATCAATTATTATTTTTTGTTTAGGAAGATTTATTTTAGTTTTTTTTTTTCTTTCATTTATATTTTATTATATTTATAATCTATTTTGCTGCATGATTTTTTAATTTTTAATCACCTCATTTGGGTGAGTAGAAGCATTGTTCTTTCATTTAGCTTTTTCATTTTTTGTAAGTTCCTAGCATTTGTCCACGCTTAGAGTTTAATTTTTGAAACCACGTGGATAGAAATTCAAAGGTTGTGGATATTGAATAATCTTCCTGAACAAATAAAACCATCCTTTTTTGCTTTGTATAGGAAATATATTAGTCTAGTGCAGTTTTTATTTTAGGCTAGAACCTTCAGTTCAGGGTTTTTTTTTTCTGCACAATTGTAATTTAACCCGTTGTGTAAAAATAAATTAATTGTTTGATAGCGTCAATGGGTTAAAAATTCTGTTCTTCTATTTTATTTTAGATCTTTACAATTTTTTGTATAATAAAGAAAGTCTGATTTCATTCACTCACAATTTACTTTTCGTGGATAGATTAAAGTTTCAATTCGCGAGGTTAACTCTGATTTTAATAGTTCTTTTGTGTTCATTAAAATCTTTTGCGTTGAGCTAGCTAAAATTTTTTCTTTTCATTTTTAAAAATCAGTTTAGCATTCTTATTTACTTCTATTAATACACAGCAATGCGTATAAGGTTTTGAACATTTAAATAACTACAATTTTATTAATGGCACTATTCATAAATACGAAGTGCATACAAAGTGCCATAGGCTAATTATTTCATTCTACAACTATGATTATATAGTATATTTTAAAAGACTAGTTTCATTTTGACGTTTCAAAGTACGAATTCAGAGTTTAAGAAACGAGTGGCGTAGCCACGAGTTTCTAAACTGAATGAGTGCTTTAATGTCAAATGAAACGTGTCTTTTATGCTATTTTTTGCAATTAGTTTTAAAATTTCTCCTTTTGTAAAAGCAAAACGTGAAAAATTTGATAATCTAGGGAAATTTTGTGGCGGTTGTCACTAGTTGTCACCTTGGTTTGGCACAAGTTAATTTAAAATTGACACATTTTTGAAATTTGTTATATATTATATTACTAAAGTAACTATATTATAATATTTAATATGAGTTCTACAACTTTTTCATGCACTCCGCCTGAAATACGGCAAATTGCTGAAAAAACCATTAATAATTTACTTCCGGAGAAATCGTACACTATGTATCAAAAGCGATACAAAAATTTTGAAAAATGGTGCAAAGAAAAGGAAATTCTTCATATTTCTGAGAACGTCTTACTTGCTTATTTTGAAATGCTACGTAAAGATTATAAATCGTCATCATTATGGTCGATTTATTCGATGTTAAGATCGTGTTTAAATGTACATAGAAATGTGGATATATCAAAATAAATGAAACTTCAAGCATTATTAAAACGGCCATCTAAAGGTTATCAAACAAAAAAATCTAAAATTTTAGAAGAAGAAGATATTCATAGATTTTTGAAACAAGCCGATGATAAAATATACTTAGCTATAAAGGTTAGTGTTGATTTTATTTCGTGACTTTTTTGTAAATTCTTTATATTCTAGGTTATTTTGATAATAAGATATAATGGAGCCTGTAGGCGAGAAGAATTAATTAATATATGTGTGGAAGAGCTTCAATACAATTCCGATTCCATTATAGTCAACATACCTAAAACCAAAAACAATGTTCGCAGTGACTGATGTAAACTGCATCGAACTTATAAAAAAAATATAATAATCTGCGGCCTAAAACAGTTACTCACAAACGTTTTTTTTCTAACTTATCGTCATGGCTGCTTAATTAATAGCCCTATCGGTATTAACACCATGGGAAATGTTCCTAAACAAATTGCCAGTTTTCTTCATTTACCAGATCCTCATCTTTATATAGGACATTGTTTTAGAAGATCCAGTGCGACACATATAGCAAATACTGGAGGTGATATTTTAACTATAAAACGATTAGGTGGCTGGAAAAGCACGGCTGTTGCTGAAGGTTACGTTGCCTCTTCTATGAAAAATAAAATTGATGTTGGAAATATGTTTGCACAGGAAAATAATGTGAATCTACCTGGAACTTCTGAGAATGGTTCACAGTTTGAGTACTCCAACCGAAGCAATATCACTATCGCAGAGAACGATAATTTTCAACAGAATGTTTCTACTGCACCACTTCGAAAGATAATTCAAACGTTAATATAAATGTTTATAATAGTTGTACTATTTCAAAGATTAATTAAATATATCAAATCTTACAATGAATTTTAATATAATAACCTCAAACTTGCTTACAAAATGTCATATATTGACATCTCCATTTCTGTTGCAATGTGACCAACTTAAAATAAATCTGCTTAAATGTTCCATTTCTATTACGCAACTAGTGCTGTAATAGACCCTATTACGGCACTAGTGGAATAAATGGTATGGTTACGGCACTAATTGCAAAGTACTTCCCCTAACGTTATAAAGAAAAAAAAGATACAATGAGCGGTATATTTCTGGTTTTAATGAACATTTTTTTTGTCGCTGTAAAAGTACATGTAGCAAAATTAAGTAACCCACAAACAGTTCTTTATAAAACAAGGTCCCCTAATGTCATACACATTACTCCGGCTTGTTTGAAATATAGCTGTTAACATCCTCTCTGTGTAATGACTCAATGCCGAAGAGCCGTTAGCGCTTTCGCCGGCGAAAATATTATTTATAAAATCCATTTACCGTGTGTAACGTTAATGGCGGAAGATTCCGTCGTCAAATCGCGCGTAAACTGATATTATTGCAAGCGTAAACAAATAATGAAGCAAGAAAAAGAGACAGATTTTGAGGAGGTGCGGATCGTTGGACTTGACGAACGCCGTAGTCTCAATCAATATCCATTGAGGAGGGAGGGGGAGAGAACGTGGGAATTTTTAGTTTTGGCGAACCCTAAATCTAAACAAGGAATAGGAGAAACCGTAATGACCCCCACGGACCATTCAAACGGACAGGCCAACTGTTAAAATAAATTTCCACGTGCCACTTTCCAACTCACCCTCGTCTAGTGTTCATAATAAATTCGGAATGGAAATGGTGCGCACCGCGAGAGTAACTCCAGAAACTGGAGCCAAGCGCTTTGGGGAAACGACAGAGAAGGGGTTGGAGGGGTGAGGAAAGGCAAAGGAAGCGTTATCTATTTAAATCCGTCGGATCCGTGAAAATAAGTTGGCCGCTTATGAATTTAAGAAACTATAGGACACAACGTTGTCGGAACTGTAATCCGCTTAAATGTGCCCATTGCCGATTTTAAATCTTTGTTGCCGAAACTGTTGCTTGAAGTTTATTAAGTCAACCGTACCCTAAATAATCTCGCACTACCAGTTCGGAATTGGATCCCTCCTGTAAATTTGATATAATAAAATCACATGCGATTAGGCGTCAAAAGCAGTCCCCAAGTAGCACATAATATTTAACCAATATTAGCCTAATATAAAACTAATATTACAATGTTTTTTTTTAATTTTACATATATGAAAATAATATTATATAATTATTATAAATCTAATATTTTGTTTTGAATATTTTATTCATATTTATATGATATTACAAATTTAGATATGTCACTGGAGTACTTGTTTTTTCCTTGATTTACTCTAATACACCCCAATAATCTGTATTAGGTATTCAGTTTTGTTCTTATTGACATTCTTGACTTGCTGCATTAGTTTCTTTCAAAAGTATAATATTACTTTAATATGTATTTTACATTAAAAAAAAATATTTGTATTAGAATATATATTTTATATCATTTAAATATTTCAAATGTTGCCACAGCTCGTGCAACTTCGTACACATTCGTTCGCTTTTGTTTATGATGGCGTTGGCGTCACCTGTGGCGTTTGTGTAATGGATAAGGTTAGGCCGTGATACGTTAGAAATAGCCAAATATATTTACAACTGGGCTTTGTTTTTAAGATGTAAGTATTTCACTATGTGCCAATGTGAAATTATAACATCTAGATAAAACCAGGCTTCATCCGAGAAAAATGATTTGTTTGGCAAGTCATCGTCCCTTAAATTGTTATTAAACCAATGACAATATTCCAATCGTCTATCGTGATCTAAGGGTAATAATTCCTGTACCGTAGAAACTTTATAGGGATGAAAATGTAACTTTCTTTTGACAGCTCATAGCGCTGAAGTGTATGATAAGCCTATAAAATTATAAAATGTAATAAACTATTTCACTTAATGTTAATATTGATTTTTTACCTGTTTGTTGAGCTATTACCACAGATAAATTCCCTTATTTTCTTACAGTATTTAGAAATACTGTTGTTGGTGATATTAGATGTAAATATAAACGATTTGAAAAAAATTATAAGATAAATAATCGGAAGATACTACAACACGCACGCCAATGTTGCTAAATGTCAGGAAAATTCATTTAATGTATGAAATTTGTATGTAGCTAACTTCGCTCATTAAATTGGTAATAAGTATAGATAAATTTTTCCGGAAAACAGTTTTTTTCTTACGACAATCATTTTGAATCTCATGATATCTAATGAATAGTGCTTATTTGATTATCCTTATATAGACGAGTTATAAACAGCGACAACATAGTTTCATATCGTGATTTATTATGTCAGGGACCCGATGTCCTCTCTCGAACAGGTCGTGGTATGAACCCATACCCGCGTAATATTCTTCATAATAAATCACTTCGGTTTGTGGAACTTTAATAAGCAAACATTGTCGGCTCGAACCGCAACAATATTTACAAACGCACTTCACACAGCATTTGACAGCGGGGTCGTTATCAACGATATTGCAGCCTCTGCGCCCCGCATTAATAGATGGAAAAATTAAATGGCGCGCGCGTCTGCACTCATCCCGGACACGCCCGCGGTATAAAGCGATACCGATTGAAACTGCCCGAGTCATTGCGATATACCCTAACAGCCAGAAATATTACATAGATATTTTTAAAAACATATTTTATAAATATTTTTTCGTGAGAGGTTTTTGAATATATTTTTCATATTTTTTTCTAAATATAGATAAAATATTCAATTAAAATATTTATGCCATATTTTAAAATTAATGTAAACGCTATATTTTTTCTAAAATATTTGTAAAATATTATTTATATGAAAATTGAGATTTTTTATGCAATCTATTTAATTTGTCAAAATGAACTAAAATTGTTCTTGGTTATTTAGAATGTATAACGTCGATAACCAAAAGTTGAAACATACATAGAGTTGTCTAAAAAGCAAGAACTTATTTTTTCACACTCACCATACAAGTTAATAATCAATAATTCTGGCATCTTTTAAGGCATACTGAAGGTTTATCAAATAAATCACTATTTTTTTTAATTGAAGTGTTCTAAATAAAAAAAACAAACGTATTTATTATCATTTTATTTGAATAAGCAAATAAAAATGAAAAACACTCATTTTTAAGTCTAGCCTTGGCTGGTGCCAGGTACAACCCTATGGCTTTTTTCATATCTTCGGTAGTGGCGCTCTCATGGCGTTTCCCTTATGGCCTCTAAAACAATGCCAATTGTATTAGATCATACCATGAATAAAACATCGTACAACATTATCAACACCTACTAATACATTTGGAGCATTTACAATAATTGGGGTGGTAGTTACATTCTAATACTTACGATACTTATTTTTATTTTATTTCATAATATTCGAAAACATTCTACGTACAAACAATAAAACAACACAACGTATTCTAACCTCTATTTGAGGTTATGACGCTTATTTACCGAGATGAATCTCTTAAGCAGATCAACTAGCGATTTATCTGGTAGATGCAGTACATATATGATGCATAAAATTCCTGCAATTATATTATTAAACGATTTTTGTGTCATAGCGATATTGAGCATTCCAATTATTTTATAAATGCCATGACATGTTCAAAGTTTTGCTTACCTCGTAGTCACCACCAAAACTAAAACATACCCCGCAACAATTAATTACACAGTTAACCCTAATCTGCCCTAATCGTATACTATTATAAACTATAACATGTAACGGACAAACGAATGAAAACGTTGATGATACGCACGTGCGCGTATGCATTCTATGTACCTAATCCATAGACGCATAAACAATACTAAATCATATAACACCGGCACCGTAATGAATAGAGGTGTTGTGTTGACGTTCGCAACTTACAAATATTACAAATAATATAATACAAAACGCAGATATATTAATAGAAAAGTTACAGCGCTCAACTTAGATACTAATTAAATCATATTAGATATATATTATCTAATTTTATCTTTAAACTATCATTTTAAATAGGTACATACCTACTTAATATGTATGCATATTTTACCCATTTTATATTATTCGTCCTACGCACCAAATGTACAAAAGCAAAAATTCAATCGTTTTTTTATTATAAAAACACCTGTTCTTGCGTGTAATGGAGTTAATAGTTCTGTTACTATTTTTTATAATATTGTGCATGAAATTTTAAATGAATGTATTCCAACTTATAAATCTTCTGGTTATAACACTAGGTATCCTTGCTGGTTCACTGAAGAAATCAAAGCTTTAATCGCAATTAAAAATTACCATTACAAAAAAAGAAATATACCATTTAATTTCGAAAAGTATAAGGTGATTAGAGCGGAACTAAAATCTAAAATAAACAGTGCCTATAATAATTACTGTGCTAATGTTGAACTATCAATTTCAAATCGTGATACTAATAAATTTTGGTCATTCATTGAGAATAAAAAAAGGAGTCTCGTTACAACTAATACATTAACTTTTAATGACACTGAATTTTCTACAGCACTGGATAAAGTTAAGGGTTTTTCTTTATATTTCTCTAGTGTTTTTGGTGAACCAGCGCGTTAACTACCAATTTCCCAATCAACTCAGATATTAATTCTGTTGACATTGGTTTAATCAAGGAGGAGGATATCCGGTCTGCTATTAATAAATTAAAGTCTAATACATCTGTCGGTGTAGATGATATTCCAACCTATATTTATAAGGGTTGTGCTGATTTCTTTATTTTGCCTCTTAGTCATATATTTAACTTATCTATCAAGAACAACTCATTTCCTGATGAATGGAAACTTTCTAAGGTATTGCCGATATATAAAAATGGTGACGCTGTTGTAAAGATTTTTGAATATATCATATATGATAAGATGTATGCACAGATTAAACATTACCTGTCTGAACATCAACATGTTTTTTTTTAAAGGGAGATCCATTGAATCAAATTTATTGATTTTTTCGCATGATATCTCAGATGTACTTTTTAATAAATCCCAATTGGATGTAATCTTCACAGATTTATCCAAAGCATTTGATAAGGTGGATCATGATATTCTTTTGAAAAAACTACATGGATTTGGATTTTCACATAGCCTTTTAAATTTTTTTTGGATCTTATTTATCTAATCGTAGGCAAGTGGTATTCTTTGATGGTGCTTATTCAGATCCTTTTTTAACACTAACGGGAGTACCCCAGGGAAGCAATTTTGGGACCACTTTTGTTCCTATTATTTTTTAATGATATTGTAGATATCCTTGAGCACACAAAGTGTTTACTTTATGGAGATGATTGTAAAATTTATAGAAGAATTAATACATCCACTGATTGCTTTCATTTACAAAGTGATTTACACAAAATATTCGACTGGTGTCAACTTAACAAATTTTCTTTGAATATCGATAAGTGTGCAATTGTTAGTTTTACGCGAAAAAAAATCCTTACTTTTTTAATTACCAGTTAAATAATTTCTCCCTTACTCGCAAGAACTCTATTAAAGATCTTGGAGTTGTCTTTGACTCATCTTTTCACTTTTCTGAACATATACAAGCGATTGCTGCTGATGCTTGCCGTAATCTGGGTTTTATCAGACGAAATACCTCTAACTTTACTAATTTAAAGTCAATTATTCTTCTATATAATGCATTAGTAAGATTTAAAGTGGAGTTTGCGTCCGCAGTTTGGTCTCCCCATATAAAAAAGGATAGTGATTTTCTTGAGAAAGTACAAAATAAATTTTTGCGTTATCTTTATTACATGGAACATGAACATGGTCCACCTTTTCAATCGTACTATAACACTCGTAAAGAGTTTCAGTTATCGCCGCTTATAGGTAGACGGGAGGTTGCTATGATATATGTGCTCTTTAAGGTTTTCAATAATGTATTTGACAATGCAAGGTTGTTGTCACTGTTTCGCTTAATGTACCTTATTATAGTACCAGACCGGTTCCACCTATGGTTATCAGCAATAACTATTTGTCACCAAATAACTAAAATAGCAAACTATATAATGATTTTTATCGTGAAATAGAGATCTTTGGAGTAACGAGCACATGGTTACTTTGCGTCTGCCAGAAATGCAAATATACTTCAACCGACAGTGATATATCTAATTTTGGATGTTATTATTTTTTAGGAACACAGTAGGTGCTATTTACTTTGTTGAGGTGGCTTCCTCTCTGACATTCCTTCATTCTTCTTTCTTATTTCTTTTCTTACTTTTTAACTATTATATTGTAACTCTGTGAATGCACTAAGCTCTGCGATGATGTATTTATGTGTGTTTGTTTAAGTTAAGGACACATGTAATTAGGACTAAGTCTTGTTTGTGTCCTTTTGGATAAATAAATAAATAATAAAATAAAATAAATATTTACAGAAATACAAAGCAAAATATTCTTGCAGAGTTATGAAAAATATATTGAGAAAACATTTGCAATAAAATATTATTAATGCTACATAATATATATATTTTTTTAAATGTTTTCCTAATATATTTTCTATAATATATTTTATGCATATTATATTAATATAACTAATATTCAAGAAAGATTTAATATTTTTTAAATATTTATAAAATATGAAATAAATATAGTTGGTCACTGGGGTATTTTCAGGTGTTTAAAGACATATTTCGCGCGTAAAGTCGGACGCAGCTATCCGAAAAAGGGATACGCACAGCGAAATTTCGCGTTTAATTTATTCCGGGAACGCGAAGGCGAAGTTAAAATTGATAAGAGGGCTATATTTAATGTACCAAAACTTTAAAGTCCTATCCCCCGCGCAATTTCGTCCCGTTTCTACCTTTAAATTTCGCCTTTTTGACGCGACGCAGGAAGTGTCGAAATTCGAGAGCGGCAGCAAATCGGGGAAACAGACGGAATTCGTTGCTGATTTGCAATCATTTTTCTTTTCCGGTAAATTACACCGCAGAAATCGGCAGCGCCCTATATAACTAGGGTGCCGTTTTATCCTTGAGTGTATATATATAAGTATATACATACATAGGAACGCCATAGCGTGAATTATCGGAAATTTAATTTCAACTTCGCGTATAAAATATAATAGTTACCGGGTAATAACAAGATGCCGACTGTCTGAGAATCCTAACTCGCACTACATATAATTTTTAGCCATGAATTTACTGCTGCTAAAGAGGACAGGTGTAGCAAACTACCCAGGTAGCAGAATGACGTAAAATGACGTATAATGGACGTCTATATTACGCGATATTGACGTCTATTACACTGTTGAAAATATTACGGTGTTGGCGTTAATTTTGCGCTAGTCAAATATTTTAGTGTTGATTTTTTCAAACTTTGCCAGACGAGTTGACTACGCGTATTTAATAGAACAGAAATGACTAGAATTTCGTGTGAATTCTTTGTTCAGATATGAGGATTGACTATTTTTCTAGACATTCAGAAGCGTCAACCAATCAGAATTTTTCCCCGGGAATAGAAATGTAGAAACCCCACCTATTCTAATACAGTATTGCATTATACGCACCACCTGCATTGCACGTGTATCTGTTTTCGTGTTTGATTCTCCGTATTAACATATCCAAACAAACCACAAATGTGACTGACTTGCAAAGGTAACCTCGTGTTATTAAACGTTAATTCCAGTGGGCATAAAAAATTTCAACATCTTAAAGATGTATTGGGAACATCTATTTACGCAATTAGTTTAGACTTGAATCAATAAGCATAACATTCACTTAATTTTATAATGGTTCTCCAAAAAATCATTTTAAAATTGGTACGTTTAGTTGAAACCAAAACTTGTGAATGAGTGGTTTTGCATATTTATAATTGAGAAAAGGTCTTAAAGAGAGAATATTATAGCACTAAGAAATAGGAGTTGCATATTAAAAAGACGTTGTGTTTAGAAAATGGTGTTAAAACACCCAATAGATCGCATTCATTTAGTTAAACAGCTAGTAAATTTGTCTAGTCTATTTTTGCCATGAGTACTTTCCTTCAGAATTAATAACCGCCACTTGTATGTATGTATGTATGTAATAGAAGGGTGGTGTTACACTACATCTTTTTCCAATCCAAGCTTACTCAGGTGTCCTTTCAGTCTACAATGGCCTGAAAGTATTCCTGTTAATATGCGAACATTGTTCTTACTCAGGTTGATGCATTCTGTAAACCTCTTCTGGTTTATAAGTTCCCAGAAGAATTTACTTTGCCTCATTCCCTGGAGATTTCCCAGTAACTGGATTTTCTCTGCTCCATTTCCATTTTAGTTCTTCAGTATTGTACTGCTACTTAACCCGCAAAGGGTTCAGGCCCTACGAAAGGCATTCCAGCCCCTTTTTTTGCGAGGTTATCCGTTATTTCGTTTCCTTCCACTCCTGTGTGACCGGAACCCACAGGAGGGTTACTTTATTTCTTTTGCCTAGCTCATTTAGTTTCCCTAGGCATTCCCAGACCATCTTGGAGCTGATTTTATATGAGTTCAGCGCCTTGATGGCTGCTTGACTATCAGACACGATGATAATCTCCTGCTTCCGATAGTTCCTTTCCATAATGAACTGAACCATCTTCCAATAGCGTGTATTTCCGCCTGAAATATACTGGGAATTTTCCCAAGCTTTCGAAATATGTAGTTCTAGGCCCATATATTCCTATTTCCAGTTCCTTCTGCCGTTTGGAGCCATCAAGTGTACCATTTGATAGGCATTTCTATTCAAGTTCAAGATGGTGTTATGATCCCACTCGCTCCTGTTACTTAGCTTTATGGTGAATTCTTTCACAAAGTGTTAGGTTCGGGAGCAGATGAAGAGAGGATTCACTCGATTAACTTATTTATTATTCAATAACGAAGATACAACATTTCTTATATATTACTACGATCATACAAATGTTACTAGTAATAGTACTAAAACATAATGCGACAAATACAAACTACACATACATAACACAAAGCTAAATTTTTTTAACATATCATCCCGGGGCATATCCCAGGTTTGATCACCGTCAGGAGATTGAGGCCTATACCTAATCATTCCTTCCTTGACCATTCTTAGTGCGGTTCTTTTCGCCACACCCTCTACTACTATGTGGAGGGGGGCAAGATCCAATACTACTTCAATAGCTGCTGTTGGGCAGGTTCTCATAGCAACCGCCACTTACTTTAACTGCGCAGTAAGCACTGAATTTGGGAAGGATAGTGTGGAATTGATTATTTCGAACTCGTGTGATAAAGAGAAAATGGTAGTGTCATTGGCATACATAAATACTTTACCAGTCGTGATTAAATGCCGCAAACCATTAATAAATAATGAAAACAACAGTGGCCCCAAAAAATCGCCTTGAGGCACGCCTAGCGTCGGTTAAATTGTACAAAACAACACAACTAAGTAATGAAATAGCTCTATAATTTTCGATACACTCCGTGTCTTTAGTTTTATGTATTGACACACCAGAATAACCATAAAAAAAATGTAACTACGTGGAATTCTACCTGTTTACCGATAATTCCTTTTGATCAGCTGCGTTTAACTTTATAACTCGCTTTCGTTTTCCCTTCCGAATTATCTGCATTATTTTTACGGGAGGGAATTCAACGGTTTAATAGTGGTAAAATTTTACGATAACGTCGAAAATAACAATAAAAAAAAAGTCACGATATTCGTCATCTAGACGGAGAAAGCAGTCGGGTTCCAGGATTTGTTTTCCGCATAAAAGTGAAGTTTAACTTAATTCCACCGGATGTAATAATCTTGTCCTAAATCAATTTCTTCCCCATTTAAGTGGAGTATAACACTGAAAACGGTACTCTATTCGCCCGCCCCCCCCCCTTTTCTTTTTATTAAAGAGGAAAAGCTATAGCTCATTCCGGTTAAAATTGGACGGATCTACCTGACAGTGCGAGATGAATAGAGCGGAGTTGAAACGGAAAAGAAAAAACCTTTTATAGCCGAAAGGGTAGACTAACAATTAAGAATTCAACGAAGCGAGAAAGACGTTGGAGTTTTCGTTTTTCGCCGGAACGTAATTAAGACTGAATGTTCTTCTAGGGCAGCTAGACAAAACTAGAGTTCTGTAAACAGCGTATACGTAACGCATGCATTCTCGGCTTCTTCATTTCCTGCGTCTCCACACGCGGAATATATGACTTAATTTGTTTCAGCTAGGTGCAGGCAGGGGAACGCCGATGACAAACAGGTGAAATGCCAAAGAGGAATGGCGTTAAAATTATCTACACTCACACTTTATTCTAATTCTCTCTATACTTCTTATTTCCATGGTTTGTTTGCATGTTCGTGGTACTTTCATTCAACTTCACATCTGTAGTTTTGCAAACTGCATTAATGTTTTCTAATGATGTGCCTGCCAAAGGTGTATCAGTGACAGGAGAGGAAATAAAATCGGCTTCTGAGAAAACAATGTTATCAAAGATTTTCTAAACCCAGATGCAATATTAGCTGGAGTAAACACCTTCTTGTATACTTCACCAACACAGTGCGCTATTTGATAAATTGCTATCTATACAAATGCCAGGATAACTATATAAGCAAACACGAGGCGATAGCAACATAGTTAGTAAGCCTTAAGGGGAGGTTTACATATATATATATCGGAAAAGTCCAAAAACTTTGAGCTTTTTTTTCAGACAAAGGAAAAGATATACGAAATACGGCTCTTTCTTAATAAATATATTAAAACTTGAACATTAAAAAAATATATTTTTTTTAATGACAAGACTACTATAACGTTCGCTATTTGTATTTAGGTAGCAATGTGCACAGAAAACACGGTCAAACTGCGTAAACTCTAGCATACGCAAAAGTGATCTGAAATTGAAAATAAAAAGAAGAGTTAGAAATATATTGAATTTGTTGGAGGTTATACCTAAATTTAACCAAATAAGTCGAAAGCAAACAATGTGGCAGATACCTGGACTTTAATTTGATTATTTTCTATTTCTTTTTTGTAATTATGTGGATATAAAAATGTGGAATACTGCAATTTTTAGTATATTATAGGTATAACCTCAATAAAAACTGTTTACTTAAGAAAACAAAAGAATTAAGTTGATATATTGAACACTTGAAGAACTAGAACTTACGCAGATTTGAAAAATCATGTTTCGAGAAAAACGCGTTCAAAGTTTCTCAGCAAAATTTTTTACAAATAGTTCAACATACACTTAGTCAGCTATTCCAGCACCATACATTAATCCTTCTTCTTCTTCATACTTCTGCATTTGCAAAATTTGTTGCTTCCCTTTAGACAGCACAGCAAGTTTTGCAGCGCAGGACATACTCTGTTCGTTGTATGCGCTGACGATCAGAATTGATGAAAAAATTTTGGCATCAAGTCCTACTGCAATTTCCACCGCATTCATTATTTGTAATACAAAAAAGTAACCTTCATTGAATAAATTTGCGGCAATGTAGGTAGCAAGTTGAATTGTTTATGGGTCGCAGGGCAAATCTTTTGGAGCTAGTTTCTATACACATGAACTAAACGAGTCGTTTCAGTTTTGACAATTTTTTCCAATGCATCTTTGCAATAAATCGCTCTAGAAAAAAACTTCATAAATCGGCCTAATAGCATCTTGATTTTTTTTTTTTACAAAAGAGGGTCATGTATGAATGAAGCAAGCTCAACCTTGGCTTCTGCAACGCGCCACTTACACAGGCTGTCTACACCTTTTGGACAATAAATGTGTCGTGGATCCGCGTCGGTTGAACATTTATAATGAAATGTAGCCCAAATAGCTGCCTTCATTTTTTATGCAGAATCTGGATGTTGCCTAATTGCCAGTCCATAGTACACTATTGTTAAATTATCAATAACTTTGTCAGTCAGTTTACCAGCGCCCTGTCCGCTTGGACAGTAACATCTTCGTACGGCTAAAAATCACAAATTGCTTAAAAAGTTGTCTTGTCTTAGTCGCCTATCCAAAATCCTGCGAAAATTTCTTTTATGGCATCGCATCGACCATTTTTCCTGTGCTACTCTGATGATCCGTAGTGCGGTTACCTTTGCCATCATATTACGCCGTACTACGCTCTAGTTTCCAATTGACGCAATTTTGACAAAGTGCTCATAGCAAGCAATATCTATAACTTTCTTCCTGTACTTTCCAATTAAAGTAGCTCTACCAAATAACGATGAAAAACCTATTTTTTTTTCATGAGCCGTGTCCAGATACGGTATAGACGTAGTGGCTCATTTCCTGCTTTAATACTTTCTTCTTCTTCTTTCACGGCTTTCTTTTGAACTAATTCAAAAACGGCTTTCGATGCAATATGAAAACTATTGACAAAACCATAGTAAACAGAGCTACTGGAGAACTACTCGAACACTTTTTTAAATAAATTGGGCATCTTAATTAAAGGTTATCTATATTTTTTTTTCCAACTTCACAACAAACACTGAATTAGAAAAAAGTAATCGCAGAAATATACAATGCGACAAATACAGCCGCGGCCATAAATGGTGAACCCTTTAGTAATTCTAGAAAATACGGTTTCACGAAACTGTATTTATTTGTTAGCTTTAATGGCTTTCCTAAGAAATTTAGTGTAAGTAAGTGCATCTGCAATAAATTGATACATTTTATGGTAAGTAGTTTTTTTAAAGCGTGGGAAAGTGTGTTTAAGTAAAAGAAATATTGTTAGATCAGTTTCTTCAAATGTGCGTTTTATTTCGGATCTAATTCGTTTTCGTCGTTTATTTGTGCTCCCGACTGCAGCGGCATTTCTAATCATTAAAGACAACTATACATACACTAACAAACAATAAGTATGATATTTCGACCCGAGTAGCCCCGAGCCGAATATAGCATTGCATCTAATATGCTCCGTTTGTGTTCGGTACACCCGTTCTTTTAAAACGCCGTAGCGGCTTAAACAATGCGAATATTACGAAACCACTTTAACCATGTGTGTTATATATTTGGAGCTTTCAAAAAATGCAAAAAACCAAAAATCGATTTTTCCAGTCAAATACACGTAAACCTCCCCTTAAATGGACCGAAACCTGAAAGGTTTAAGGTGGTGAAGCCATTATGCCTTGCTAGATTAACAGCAGCTCTAAGAAAAATATGGCTTTCGTGTACACTTAATAGTTTTGTGACGAAGTACAGCCACAATGCCAATTAATGTCTGCACCCAGGCAAAGATGTTTCAACATATGCGGTTACAATTTGTTACAAAACTTATACTATCTGTGTGTGTATTTTTATTTTCCTACATGGCCAGTAAAGGCCATATAAAGTTGTTGAAAATTTATAGGATTTTTATTTTTATTTTATTTATTATTTTATTTTTGTTGGAAGAATAATAAAACCATTATATCTTATATCTTTAGTTTTGTTTATTAATACTATGTGAATACACTTTACATTTTACTTCGACTCAACTAGTCTCATAACATGACTTAACACACACGAACGTAGTTGTATTATATAAAGTACAGATGGCGCTTACACATATAAAAGGTAAATGTACACCACACTCAACACGCCTTCTTACATTTGCCTTGTCTATATACAACACATACAATATTTTATTACAACTTAACTATTTTTTTACAGTAGTTTAAACATGTTTCTACATTCTAGACTCTTGGTTAGTATGTCTGCTATATTTTTGTTAGATTCAATTTTAATTTTATTAATAATACCTTTCTCGTAGTTCTCGTTTACATAATGATATTGAATTTCAATATGCTTTGAGTTTTTAGTAAAGTTACCGTATTTCGCGATGGCTACTGCTCCGAAATTATCCTCAAATATACTGATAGGCACTTTTATGTCAATATAAAAGGTGTCTTTCAACATATCTCGTACAAAATTGATATCAGTGACTGCTTCCGATAACGCTACATATTCAGCAGATGTTGACGATTTTGTCACAGTGCTTTGTTTGTGTGATTTCCAGTAAATTACATTATTAAACAATCTAATAACATATCCGGTTGTAGATTTTCTGTCATTGCAATCTCCTGCCCAATCAGCGTCAACCATACAATCCATTATTTCAGCCTCGGTGTTTTTAGTGTAGGTTAGCTTCAAGTCTTTAGTTGAGTATAAATATTTTAAAACTATTAATGCGTACTTTTAATGCGTTTGTTCATAACAACTTTGGTATCTACTTAAATAATTTACGCTGTAAGCAATATCAGGTCTCGTTCCGGTACTAACATATAAAAGTTCGCCTATTAAATTTCTATATTTTATCCTCACGTCGATTTCATTTGCTGGTTCTAGGTTTAAGTTTACTTCCATCGGTGTATTATATAGTTTCGCATTTTCCAAATTATACTTTTTCACTAAAGACTCAATGTATTTTGTTTGATTTAGAGTTATAATATTCTTCTTAATATCATATTCAATATTTATTCCAATATAATTTTGAACTTTTCCTAAATATTTTATTGTAAAATGATTTGACAGTTTTAGTTTGACTTCATCAATTTTTTGTCGATTTTTACAACATATTAACATGTCGTCAACAAATAGCAATATATAGATTGGATCTTCCTCATTATGGTTCACATACAAACAATAGTATAATATATATAAATAATTTTTCTACAAAATCATTGAAGCAATCATACCATGATCTAGGGCTTTCCCTCAGACCGTACAAAGACTTCAACAACTTATAAACTTTATCAGTACCTTCTTTATAACCTTCAGGTTGATTCACGTATACTTCGGAAATAATTTGTCCATTTAAGAAAGCTGTTTCTACGTCCATTTGATCAATCTGCAGATCATTTTGACAACAATAACGAAATAATATTTTCAGTGTTTGCATTTTAGCTACCGATGAATAAACATTTTCTAACTGATCTTTCTGTTGAAAACCTCTCACAACTAATCTAGCCTTATATACATTTTCGTCTTTCTTTTTGTAAATCCATTTTACATCAATCACATTTTTATCTTTTGGCCTTGCCACTAATTTCCATGTTTTGTTTTTCATTAGACTTTCCATTTCAGAATTCATAGCATTTTTCCAACTTTCAGATTCATGCGACTCAATTGCTTCTTCAAACGTACTAGGTATATTAGCATCGCAATAATTTGCATGTATCAAAACAGTGACATAGTCATCATTGATGTACTTACTATTGGGTTTTTGGATTCTGGAAGAGCGCCTAACTTCTGACTCTTCAGGTTCATTGGACTGCTCTGTGTTTGAACTTTGATGACTTTGTTCTTTGTTTTTCTTTTCTTCTATAGATTTCAATTTAATTTTCGATTTTAAATACTCTACCGTTCTTTCCTCTTCTGGTAAAACGTCTATTAAATCGCCAATATAGTTATGCGATGATGGCAATGTTTTCAGCATGTAACTTAATTTTTCTTTCTCCGTTATCTTGGCCCCAGCTGCTTTTAGTTCATTTGTAGCTTTCTCGAATTCGTCAAAGAAGGTTGTCACATCTGTAAAATCCTTTAACTTGATACTAATACTACGATATTATTTCTGCATACAATTTGGAGGGCTGTTGATTCCTTCAGATACATCTCATCAAATTTCTTCATTATCTTATACGTAGAATCGAGGTCTCCGATGTACTCGAGTTGCTTATTTGTTATGGAGCTGTATATAAAATTCGTTGCTTTTACGTCGTCTTGTTTCCAATCATCTTCCTTGTCAGCTTCTGTTTTCTCTCTTGTTGCCTGAACTTTACACTTCTTAAATTCGAAAAACTTCAAAATTCTCTTTTCCCAATTAACGTAGTCGGTACCATCAAAAATAGGTATTATTATGTCGTCCACTTTTACGTACGCCATTTCTTTTTTTTCTTTTCCACGTGTTTATAACCTTTCTACTTTTCTCTACTATTCAATTTATAACTGTAGTTTTAATAACTAACTACGCTCTGCTACCATGTTGGAAGAATAATAAAACCATTATATCTTATATCTTTAGTTTTGTTTATTAATACTATGTGAATACACTTTACACTTTACTTCGACTCAACTAGTCTGATAATATGACTTGACACACACGCGAACGTAGTTATATTATATAAAGTACAGATGGCGCTTACACATACAAAAGGTAAATGTACACCACACTCAACAATTTTATTTTTATGTTCCTTTCACAAAAGATAAATTGACAATATGTATCAAAGGATGAGTCACTATATTATTCTCTGTGCCATTAAGAGAATCTAAGCACACTGTAAAAAAAAAGTTTGTGTGTTCTGTCATCTCTTGAGTTTTACGCAGCACACACAAATAAAAATACCATTTTTAACAGTGTAGATCTGAAGCGTTAACACAGCAGCGCTACTAGGTTATACGTATCAAATTCCCTGTGGCAGCAAATCGCCATTATACGAAAATATCAATATCATTCATTCGAAAACGCCATTTTCCCTTTTATATTATTACTAGTGATGATCCGTAGGAATTTTTTCAATAATGCTCTGCTCCATTTCACCTGTGAATAAACGGAGAGCTCTTCTCTCGAATGGGATATCACATATATCAAATAACGTCGACACCATTATTCGTCTGAACAAAGAGATAATTACGCGGCCCTTTACGGCATTGGATGATCGATGAAATTTTCAGAGCAATTGAAACTTTTACACTCGAAACACCTTTCACCGGCACTAAAGAATGAATCATCCGAAAGTGGTGCCGCGTGCAAGTCGTGTCGAGAAGTACAGAAGTATAAAATTTAACGCAGTGCAGCTAAAGCTGTTAAGGTCGGTGAAATATCGTCTACTCCAGATAAAATTCCGTAGAAAAGTGCAAAACGCTAATGAAAAACAAAAAAAAAAAAAATAGGAAGAAAGCTTCCCTGATTTTATAAATTTGTAACATACTTTTTTTTCTGTGAAATTACCAACTGCAATTTTGACCATTTCTTAAAGTAAAAAAAAGAACTTTGGAATTTTAATAATTAAATCCGTTAGGAGGGAGCTGAAAACGGTAAATCAGTCAAAAAAACCGAAAGTGTAAAAATTGTCGTAAGAAAAAACTGTTTTCCGGAAAAATTTATCTATACTTATTACCAATTTAATGAGCGAAGTTAGCTACATACAAATTTCATACATTAAATGAATTTTCTTGACATTTAGCGACATTGGCGTGCGTGTTGTAGTATCTTTCGATTATTTATCTTATAATTTTTCTCAAATCATTTATATTTACATCTAATATCACCAACAATAGTATTTCTGAATACTGTAAGAAAATAAGGGAATTTATCTGTGGTAATAGCTCAACAAGCAGGTAAGAAATCAATATTAACATTAAGTGAAATAGTTTATTACATTTTATAATTTTATAGGCTTATTATACACTTCAGCACAAAGAGCTGTCAAAAGAAAGTTACATTTTCCTCCCTATAGAGTTTCTACGGTACAGGAATTATTACCATTAGATCACGATAGGCGATTGGAATATTGTCATTGGTTTAATAATAATTTAAGGGACGATGACTTGCTAAACAAATCATTTTTCTCGGATGAAGCCTGGTTTTATCTAACAGGCTAGATCAATTCACAAAACTATCGCATCTGGTCTGCAGAAAATCCACATGAATTTCGAGAAACGCAATTGCATCCTGTAAAAGTTGATGTTCGGTTAGCTATGTCCAGGCAACGAATAATAGGGCCAATTTTCTTCGAGGAAACTGTAACACCCCAACGTTACCAACAGATGTTGGAATTGTTTATTGCAGAGTTACAAGAAAATGAGCTTGAAGCAGGTTATTTTCAGCACGATAATGCTCCAGCACATACTACTCGACAAACCTGCTAATATCTTCAACAGTTTTTTGCTGACAGGGTCGTTAGAGCACAAAGATGACCACCAAGATCGCCTGATCTAACCCCATTAGATTACTTCATGTTTGGCTATCTAAAAAATAGGATCTATAGAAACCGCATGCATACCATAGAAGAACTGAGAGATGCAGTTTTGTCACTTAATAATTCTACTAATTGTATGTTATAATTTAAAGTAATAAATAAATTTAGTTAAACACCAGTTAGTACTGAATTATAAAATCATAATTTAGTAAAGTTAAATTAATTACATTTCATTTTTACAAGCAGAAACACCAATCCATAGTCGTTTATATAATGCGAGTTCAAATACAGGTTACGTTTTCCTTATTTATGACAGATCCGTTTACTTTCTTGTGCTCCAACACTGTCTTAGTTCAAACCTTCATTACAAACACGCGGCATATACCTACACTCTGTTACTATCTATAAGAGCGGAATTGACAATCTTTTTGAATCTCATAGTATATTGACAAGAATTGGAGGTATTTATTATCATTAATTACTATGAACTACATTGAACTTTTATAAAAGACAAACAGTAACATGTGTGTTAATAGAAGTTTAATGTAAGTAGTTAAACTTTTATTAACACAGCAACATCTCTACTATGTACAGTACTGTTCATATTTAATAGTTCTAATAGTATTTTGCTTGATTCTTGTTTAAATTTGAGCACAAATTTGCATTTTGTAAACGTTGAGGTTAGAGATACTGTTTTATTGTTGTGAGCTGTCAATAATAACAGTATGTCTAACCTCAAAGTTTACAAGATGCCAAACACTTAAGTGGTTATAAAAAAATAGGGTTGTTTATATTTGAATGTATAATTATTAAATTTGAATTTAATAATCTATACAGAAAAACTAATCGATTAAATTCTTAAAATATTAACTTATTACAACCAAATAAACCTGATATGAAAACCTTTCATAAGAATAAACATCAATTTATCAATGATATAATAAAATACAATTGAACAGGTTTGTCAATTTATAAAAGAATAACCGAGGACATAATTGTGAAACCGAGTCGCCGACCCTGTTAGAATGAGCGCAATATATTTCAACGCGGCACTGATATCAGATGCAACAGACCATTTCCCACTTCAACAGTAATATTTGCATACAAATTGCGGGAAAATACAAACCCTTCGTTTCCGGGTTGTGTCGGCACCGTGAAGGCAGCTAATTGAAAAGTTTTTTGATATTTATAACACAATTAAAGTAAAAATACTAATCGCTTCGGCAGAAATCTTTACCTCTGTTTTCTTTATTAATTAAATGTATCCCGGGATATTATCATCTGGGGTCGAGTCAGTGTTACCGCGTCGGTTACTGTGGCACAATAATAATAAAAGTCAAGAAGAGGTATAAATTTCCTTAAGAGAGAGCCGTGGGAGCGGAGAAATATTTTAATTAAGATAATGCCCTGGTGACTTGGATTTTTAATAAGCCACTTCTGCGTGGCGCGTTAACAATAAATTAGTGTGATGGATGCCGTTGGATGGTGACAATTTAAGAAAAATGAAACCCACGGACGGGCGTCTTCATCTGTTCTTCTTTTTTGGCGAATAATACAGAGAGATACCCATAAATCTTCGGAGGTAATATTTAATCGAAGTTTTCGCATTAAGATCCCTGCCAGTCTATAGTTAAATAAGCTTTTGATATAGGAGGCATCTGGCCTTAACGACCCCAGGCTTTTATAATTAATTTTTAGCGCCCGGGATTCCGTTTCGAGGAACGCCATAAATTAACAGTTTATATCGGCATCATATGCGCAATCTAACCCTCCGCAATGATTCAAAATTGCACACCTCAACTTATTCTGCTTTTTGTTAATTTTTACACCCTAATTTTATGATATGCAGACAATCTGTTATCATGTTTCTTCTGCTCCTTTCCAATATTTGCTTAGTTTTTATTTTGTCGAATTTATTCTTAACGTTAAATTTAATATGTTTAATGTTTAATTAATGTTTATTCGTTAGAATCAATATTGTCAAACTTCCAAGATCTGTAATCGTCTCTTAATTAATTGGAGACTTTCAACAGAGTACACCGAGTAAGGACAAGAGAGGAGTTATAGCGGTCCAAATTTTTAAACCTAACTTCACACAAACAACAGCTTCTCAAAATGGCAGTTTGTTATTGTTTACGTTCGTATCTACACAAATTAGTTTACTCATCCGTTTAATCTATATGATTTACTTGTTTTATTTATTTATTTTACGTATTTTATTAGTTTTGAATTACCCCTGCAGTTTTAAAAACATTTAATGCACTATGATATTCTTGTGTGAAAGGTAGATCGGTGGCCAGTGGCATAACATTTACATACTTTCTTATATATTATATTGTTAGGTTTAAGTGAAATAACTCAAATTATCGTGAAAAAGACACAAATGGGTATCATGTTATAGTGCCAGTCACTCTCGCAAGATAAATTTTGATGCTAACGATGGTCGCAGTTTCTTGGGATTTCCGAATGAATCCAATATATATGATACAACAAGAATTAAGAAAGTACATGAATAAGAAGAACTATTATCCTTGTGCAGAGATTCCTAAGTCACATTAAATCAATTTATTTGTTAGATACACATTTTAAGCTAGATTGCTATTTATCGCAGTAACTAACCTAATTCATTTTATGTCCACTTTTTAAAATTATGTGATTTTGGTTAAAACTGCATTATACTGGTATTAATTTTAATCGTATTTATTCAGATTATAGGCAATTTGATATTACATAGTCTACGTTTGAAGTCTATCCACTTGTGCACCCCCGAGATTATCGTTGACAAACCAGTGCAGGGTCGGATGTTAGAAATGAAGTAGTCTAATAGAAAGGAACAATCTTTGTATCCCACAGAACGATATAGTCATAGCTCTTGAACCCTAATTAAAAGTTATTGTGTATTCGTGTCAGAAATTTGAAAGTCCCTTCCACCGATGCTGTTGCACTTTTATTAATTTATTTGAGAAAGAACCACACTATATTTATTCCTGGAAGAATCTTTTACACTATAAAAATATAAACAAAGATTTATTTCACAAAAAGAAAAGAATATGAACATAATTATTGTAAAACACTTGCAAATATATGTATCACTTAATCAAACATAATTTTACTGGAGTCGTGTTTCTTATTACTATAAACTGTTCATAAATATTTGCAACAAAATCAGAATAAAAAACGCATAAATTCGTGTATTTTTTAATCTATTTTTCTACTTCCTTTAAAATATAAATTATTCTACACGTTTGAAAATTCCCGGCAACAGCTTTACAAAATGGCAGCTGGGCTTGAAGGTCATTCAAAACGGACCACTCAAGAACAATGGATTTTTGCGAACATGTCCTTAGTGTAATATACTGTTCTATAGCGCCCTAACTTCAGAAAACCCAATCCTACGAGCACGAGTGGTTCAGAGGCACATATTCACGAAGATTTTACATTACTAAACGCCCATTATAAAAACATTTATGTTCGATTTTAAAATATATATTGATATACATACTTACATTTTTTTAGGTAAATACGTGTTCTACGTTAAACTTAACTTTTATTGTATGCACCTTATCGACTAAATGTGCAGGCTGTCCCATCTAGGAGGTAGTGGATGATCCGCGGTAAACATCATTTTGTCAAATCGTTAAATCTACGGACAAACTATACCCACGATGTTTTAAAACGATTTGCGGACTAATTCAATAATTACAATTTTCCATACACGGTTATTGTATTTTGTATTTATGAATATGTTTTCTCGTGTGATATGTGAGAATACAGGTAATATAGATTTGCAACAGAATTTTTGAAACCAAATCCGGAATAAATTACCATGTACATACCGGGCTCCAAATGGAAATTGCTCCCGTAATGTTTGTCTGTTTCGAATACCCGGTGTAATTTGACACAATTAGGATTTAAATCCGCTATATCAACATTTAATCCAAAATGTTTGACACACAAATGGATGGAATTAATGCGGTAATCCTCAACGATGATGGGTAAAGGATGGGATTCTGTGGATATTCAAATAGCGTTATGCATTCCTTTATTCAGTAATTGAAAGCTCCCCATTCCACCTGGATATGTCTAAACGGTTTTCAACGTTTTTTTTTTTGGTTGTTTTATATGTTATGCTATTCTAATTCTTCTTTCTTGATCCCCTATTATCAATTCCCTATTCCTTCTACATTTAGATTAAATTTAGTTCTTTTAATTTTAATTAAATATTCTGAGTTTAATATTGAGTATCAAATATTTTGAGAATATTAATTGAATTCATATAAATTTACAAATACCATGTGATTCAAAATGATTGTCGTAAGAAAAAAACTGTTTTCCGGAAACATTTATCTATACTTATTACCAATTTAATGAGCGAAATTAGCTACATACAAATTTCATACATTAAATGAATTTTCTTGACATTTAGCGACATTGGCGTGCGTGTTGTAGTATCTTTCGATTATTTACCTTATAATTTTTTTCAAATCGTTTATATTTACATCTAATATCACCAACGATAGTATTTCTGAATACTGTAAGAAAATAAGGGAATTTATCTGTGGTAATAGCTCAACAAACACGTAAAAATTCAATATTAACATTAAGTGAAATAGTTTATTACATTGTATAATTTTTATAGCCTTATCATACACTTCAGCGCAATGAGCTGTCAAAAGAAAGTTGACGACTTGCTAAACAAATCATTTTTCTCGGATGAAGCCTGGTTTCATCCAACAACTCACAAAATTGTCGCATCTGGTTTGCAGAAAATCCACACGAATTTCGAGAAACGCTATTGCATCCTGTAAAAGTTGGAGTTTGGTTAGCTATGTCCAGGCAACGAATAATAGGGCCAATTTTCTTCGAGGAAACTGTAACAGCCCAACGTTACCAACAGATGTTGGAATTGTATATTGCAGAGTTACAAGAAAATGAGCTTGAAGCAGGTTATTTTCAGTACGATAATGCTCCAGCTCATACTGCTCGACAAACCTGCCAATATCTCCAACAGTTTTTTTGCTGACAGGTTCGTTAGAGCACAAAGATGGCCACCGAGATCGCCTGATCTAACCCCATTAGATTACTTCATGTTCGGCTATCTAAAAGATAGCATCTATAGAAACCGCATGTATACCATAGAAGAACTGAGAGACGCAGTTTTGTCACTTAATAATTATACTAATTGTATGTTATAATTTAAAGTAATAAATAAATTTAGTTAAACGCCAGTTAGTACTGAATTGTAAAATCATAATTTAGTAAAGTTAAATTAATTACTTTTCATTTTTACAGGCAGAAACACCAATCCATAGTCGTTTATATAATGCGAGTTTAAATATAGGTTACGTTTTCTTTATTTATGACAGATCCGTTTACTTTCTTATGCTCCAACACTGACTTAGTTCAAACCTTCATTATAAACACGCGGCATATACCTACACCTGTTACTATCTATAGGAGCGGAATTGACAATCATTTTGAATCTCTGTGTATGTAATATGATTATAAAAAAATACATTCAACAGTTAAACATTTGTATCAATACACATAATAACACGTCAACGAACGCCATTTAACTGTGTATGACAATCTTTTGGTAAGTTTGATTTCTATATTTAACATCTTTAATCGCAGCTTTATAGCTTTTATATAAAAAAATTGCGGTACGAATTAAAAACTTCCAATTTAAGAAAAAAAATGATATAATTAGAATCTCTTCCTTTGGTGATTTTACACCTGTTTTCCAGTTATCTGATATTTGTTGACAGGTTCAATTCATCTGTTCCTGCCTATTGGCAGTTTTGCTTGGGCTTTTACTTATGTATTTTCCGTGTTAACCTCTAAGAAACTACATCTACGTAGTTCAAGGACACGATTAGCATTAACTCAGCGGCAATATATTTTTTCATTAGAAAACATTATCACGCAATACCCCAGTATGAAATTTAGAACCTACGCTTACGACCATGTTCATTATAATTTGTGAGGTCATGAATGGAGTTATGAAGGGAGCCAAATTGGAATAATACCGTTCTCGAGTTGTAGCATGATAAACGGTCATTGTTAAACAATAATTGTCCCGGGGAATTGTACCGTCGAGCAAGTTAATGAAATTAAATATCTCTTATATCGTTTTGAGTAGGGTATAATCCCTTTAAGGATATACTGTAAACGCAGCGGTTTTTAAGAAATAATTATGCATCCTCATACAGTTGCCTTGTTTTTGGATTTTGCTTCGTCGAACAAATATTACTATAATGTATAATATATTGCGTATCCACATACAATGTAATAATAATTTTAAGTGTATCTATACATATCTTTTTAATAAAAATATATATATACAATGAGATTCAAAAAGATTGTCAAATCCGCTCCTATAGATAGTAACAGGGTGTAGGTATATGCCGCGTGTTTGTAATGAAGGTTTGAACTAAGTCAGTGTTGGAACACAAGAAAGTAAACGGATCTGTCATAAATAAGGAAAACGTAACCTATATTTGAACTCGCATTATATAAACGACTATGGCTTGGTGTTTCTGCTTGTAAAAATTAAATGTAATTAATTTAACTTTACTAAATTATGATTTTATAATTCAGCACTAACTGGTGTTTAACTAAATTTATTTATTACATTAAATTATAACATACAATTAGTATAATTATTAAGTGACAAAACTGCATCTCCCAGTTCTTCCATGGTATGCATGCGGTTTATATAGATCCTATTTTTTAGATAGCCGAACATGAAGTAATCTAATGGGGTTAGATCAGGCGATCTTGCTGGCCATCTTTGTGCTCTAACGACCCTGCCAGCAAAAAACTGTTGTAGATATTGGGAGGTTTGTCGAGCAGTATGTGCTGGAGCATTATCGTGCTGAAAATAACCTGCTTCAAGCTAATTTTTCTCTAACTCTGCAATAAACAATTCCAACATCTGTTGGTAACGTTGGGCTGTTACAGTTTCCTCGAAGAAAATTAGCCCTATTTTTCGTTGCCTGGACATAGCTAACCAAACTCCAACTTTTATGGGAAAGAAATTAAGATTTATTTCCACTGGAGCATAAAATAGAAATTGGTGTTCTTCGCAAACAGTTGGTCCTAGCAGTCGGTATACGGTAACAGCACTGATTTCTAGAGGGGATACGAGGAACAAGGAAGGGTATGCGTTGTAGTAGGAAAGGACAATCTGTGGTATTGTTTAACAGTTTATTTAAAAATTTTAAGCACAATGAATCACGTCTTAAAGTTAATGAGGACATATTATGACGCGTAAAGAGGTCAGTAGAAGGGACACCTCTTGGGGGATAGACACCATCCAGTTAGATTTTTCCAGATTAGATTTCTTTGTAATATGTAATATGTTAAAGCGTACATTCAAATGGATTGAAGAACAATGACAATTGATTTTGCCTCAAATATTTTAGGTGAATAGTAATATTTCTTTTATGTAGAGTTAAATCGTGTCCCATATAAATATTACTTCATCTCAGACTGTCGAATATTGAAGTTGTCGTCTTAGGGATCGTAAAAATGTTGATTTTTTTTCTTGTTCGTTGGTACTATATAAATTTTTCACGTCACTCGGACAATGTCCACCCACGAATCCAATAACAAAGCGCTTTCAGTTACAGCATTGGGTAAAGAGACATATATAAACCAATCTTTAAAATACTGTGATGTCTGTTTCTCTGATGTTGATGCAGATATACAGAGTGAGTATAAAATAACGCATAAAATTCGTAATTTCTGTACTTGTAATTATATTGAAAATCGCTGAAACACGTAACTTGAGGTTTTAAAAAATACTTACTTTTGGCGTCGTTGGAACAATCATATCTGTTATTATTGCGACCGCAAGTAGCAGAGTGACGTAAAATGACGTTTAATAGACGTCGATATATCGTCTAATACGTGATATAAACGTCTATTAAACGTCACTCTGCTACCTGGGACGATGTGACGTGATTGATAATTTTTTTAAACGACGTGATCTTTTTACATGATGCACTAATTCCTGCAATGGCTGTTTCAGTAGGATGGGACACCAATGCATTATGGAATTACATTTAAACGGGTATTATTAACAAAATTGCAGCTGAAACTAGTAAACTAGTTGCGATAAACTTAATGTTTGTAAAGATTTTTTTAAGGATACACTTTAAAAACCAACGAATGCCTAAAATGTAACTGTCAAAATCCCTCAAACAGCGAGTGACGGACATTTAAAATAAACGCTTATTCTTCCTTGAAATATGCACATGAAAAGTTGAGACTTGCAAAATGAATGATGACATTATCATCCGTGATTACATTAAACGCAGACTGTTGTAATTTCAAATTTTTAATTAGTGGAGCTCGCGGATATTGCGTTATATGCTGTTGATTTAAATTTACCCATCCTGAGAGGAATTTAACCTTAGGACATCCTCTCCAGTTTAAAGATATTTAATTACCTCGATTTCCTTGCGGACTTTTCATTTAAATCAGGGACCACAAACGTTTCGGATTTATTTAAAATTCAAATGTATTTGTGTCAAACCGGTTCGCCGTAGATTTATTATTCCCCCTTTTTGTTTTATTCGAGAATTATGTTAAAATCCACTTCAACGTCAAATTTGCGGTTTTTTTTTTTTTTCGTGGATGCACGTAAGTATTTCCCCTGATGATAATCCACTCTGAGCGGATGTTTCATATTAGTTAAATTATAGGGAGACACGTCCATGCATGTATAAACTAGAATCAATACAACATGAATCGAGTACTTCGTCAGACTTGTATTCGACTGACGTTCTATCGTTTGAAATTGTTAATATCTGCAATTGTATTCGAGTGTTAAATGTTTTGAGAAACCGTTTAATGATTTGATTAATCAATCACCAATTCGTTCTCGGTATGTACCTATTGTGTGCCTACAGGCGTCAGACTTGTATTTATCTGTGTATCAATATTGATCATGGGAATTGATTCAACTGTTTGCGGTCAGGTAAACAGATATCCCCGCACATCGTTACGTGTTTATATTATGGCGGTGGTAACCCGATTACTCTTCGATTACCTTTAAAGCAGCGTACATTTCAATCGCTGGCTATTTGACGTCATATTCGTTTACTGAAAAGATCCAATTCAAAATTGTAAAATCACAATTGTCATGTTAAGGTGAACAATTTTTAATGATTTGCAGGTAAATTCGTTGGCATTTTTCAAAGCAAAGTTGTCACTAAAGGTTGGCCACACTGGATTCCACATGACAGACGTGTAGTAAATTGTCATTAAGCTACTGTTCAACCATGCTAAGATGAACTGGTGTCTTCATTGCACTTATTATTGATAAATAGAAATTAAACTAGATGTATGTAACATGTCTGCCAACTTGTGCTGTCAACTCCCTAGTGTCAAAATTTCTTTTCTATTTTCAATTCAAAATTAAGATTTGTCGGCCAAAAAACATTGTGTATCACACGGCTAGAAACTCTTTTGCGAGTATTTGTACTACGTACTGCTGTGTACTGATGGTACAAGCATAAATGCAAAGTGGAAATAAAAAAAAAAAATGAAAATTTAAATTTACTAGCTCAGCGGATAAAATTTTAAAAGGGCGCAAAGGATTTAATAACCTCAAGGTTATTTTCAGAATTGAACTGTTCATGAAAAATACAATGTGGGTGGAAGTAATCAAAATGTATTATTTAAAAAAAAAAAAACATTTAATTACAATTAACAGGCAAAATAAAAACCTTAGACTGAAAGTCCTGGCCGAAATCAAAACCTGCACGAATCTAACAACTACGAGAGGACAATTCAAAATCCTCTAACAAACAAAATGGTAGATTTGTTCTAGAAGAAATTTCTGTTTCACACAAAAAATCCACGTGGTTTCAAATTTAAACCAACCAAATTAAATTTACACAATTGAATTTAAATTACAAGCACAATGCTTCTTCTCACCTTACACGAGGTGATTAACAAAGAAAACTAATTTGAAAACAAGAAACGAAAAAAAAATTTAACTCTTTAAACAAAAAACAAAATTCTCTAAAACAAATTATAATAACGGATCTTATACCAATATGTGCACAAAAATATAATATCAATTATTATTTAAATGGAGTTCCTCGATTAATGTTCTAAATTCAAATTAAGCGAACAAAATTTTAATATAAATTGAAATCACCAATTAGGTAACCAAGCAAATAAATACATGTACTTACACACGGCATCAATCTAAGGAACTGCCCTAAAGAGGCCCAAACTCACATACATATATAAAATTAACATCTGCGTGCTACATCATCGCACGAATCGCAAAGAAAATTCCTCGAACTATAACAATGAACAAAATATACACACTAACGGTGAACACAACAAGTACAAAAGAATGAATTTAATATAAACTGAACCATTAGATAAAATTAATCAAACAATCAAATCAATTCAATTAAAAAAAAAACTTAATTAAAAAATAAAAATGTTTGTGAGAATTTCTACGCGACATCGAAAAATCGGAATCAAAATTAACATCTGTGCCGCTTAAAAAAAAAACTCTCGCGAACTCAAAGGTGTTCGTCCACAGCAGTACGTCACAAACCGTACTCATACTCGCAAAACTGTAATTTCTAGCCTAGTGATACAAGTAACTATTATTTTATGTAAATCACAGCAGGTAAAGATTTACTATGACATTCAAATAGATTATCAATTCCGCTCTTATAGATAGTAACAGAGTGTAGGTATATGCCGCGTGTTTGTAATGAAGGTTTGAACTAAGACAGTGTTGGAGCACAAGAAAGTAAACGGATCTGTCATAAATAAGGAAAATGTAACCTATATTTGAACTCGCATTATATAAACGACTATGGATTGGTGTTTCTGCTTGTAAAAATGAAATGTAATTAATTTAACTTTACTAAATTATGATTTTATAATTCAGTACTAACTGGTGTTTAACTAAATTTATTTATTACTCTAAATTATAACATACAATTAGTATAATTATTAAGTGACAAAACTGCATCTCTCAGTTCTTCTATGGTATGCATGCGGTTTCTATAGATCCTATTTTTTAGATAGCCAAACATGAAGTAATCTAATGGGGTTAGATCAGGCGATCTTGGTGGCCATCTTTGTGCTCTAACTAACCTGTCAGCAAAAAACTGTTGAAGATATCGGCAGGTTTGTCGAGCAATGTGTGCTGGAGCATTATCGTGCTGAAAATAACCTGCTTCAACCTCATTTTCTTGTAACTCTGCAATAAACAATTCCAACATCTGTTGGTAACGATGGGCTGTTACAGTTTCCTCGAAGAAAATTGGCCCTATTATTCGTTGCCTGGACATAGAGCCAACCAAACTCCAACTTTTACGGGATGCAATTGTGTTTCTCGAAATTCATGTGGATTTTCTGCAGACCAGATACGATAGTTTTGTGAATTGATATAGCCTGTTAGATAAAACCAGGCTTCATCCGAGAAAAATGATTTGTTTAGCAAGTCATCGTCCCTTAAATTGTTATTAAACCATTGACAATATTCCAATCGTCTATCGTGATCTTATGGTAATAATTCCTGTACCGTAGAAACTTTATAGGGATGAAAATGTAGCTTTCTTTTGACAGCTCGTTGCGCTGAAGTGTATGATAAGCCTACAAAATTATAAAATGTTATAAACTATTTCACTTAATGCTAATATTGATTTTTTACCTGTTTGTTGAGCTGATTACCACAGATAAGTTCCCTTATTTTCTTACAGTATTCAGAAATACTATTGTTGGTGATATTAGATGTAAATATAAACGGCTTGAAAAAAATTATGAGGTAAATAATCGAAAGATACTACAACACGCACGCCAATGTCGCTAAATGTCAAGAAAATTCATTTAATGTATGAAATTTGTATGTAGCTAATTTCGCTCATTAAATTGGTAATAAGTATAGATAAATTTTTCCGGAAAACAGTTTTTTTCTTACGACAATCATTTTGAATCACATGGTATTTGTAAATTTATATGAATTCAATTAATATTCTCAAAATATTTGATACTCAATATTAAACTCAGAATATTTAATTAAAATTAAAAGAACTAAATTTAATCTAAATGTAGAAGGAATAGGGAATTGATAATAGGGGATCAAGAAAGAAGAATTAGGACAGGACTAGCGGGAGATTAGTAGTGAATTAGCGTAATATTTGCTTTCAGGTGTGTTTTTGGACCAAATATGTTTTGTAGGAGTTGTCTTACTGGAAGATTTTATATAAATTGAGGAAAAATGAATGTAATGTCGATTATCGAAAATATATCTATAAAATTTAAATTTATATATAAATATATCTCGAAACCGCAAAGCAGCTGGTGGTGTCTATTGTGGGCAGTTGAAAAGAAATATCTAAATTCTTTTTATTTATTCCATATTTTACAATATACAGGATGGGTTTTTTATCTTGAGACAACGGAATGTTCATTCAAATCAAAAAAGAATCTTAATAAGATTTGTTATAATGTAGGGGGGCTCACACTGAATGGTAATCAAACTCGATCCCGCCACCTCACAACTTTGAATTCTTAAATAGGTAAACCTCCATTTTGTATTTCAAAATTCGGATTCTACCGCATCAAGTACTGAGATTCAAAAGATTGTCAATCCGCTTCTATAGATAGTAAACAGGATGTTAGGTATATGCCGCGTGTTTGTAATGAAGGTTGAACTAAGTCATGTTGGAAACAAGAAAGTAAACGGATCTGTCATAAATAAGGAAACGTAACCTACATTTGAACTCGCATTATATAAACGACTATGGATTGGTGTTTCTGCTTGTAAAAATGAAATGTAATTAATTTAACTTTACTAAATTATGATTTTATAATTCAGTACTAACTGGTGTTTAACTAAATTTATTTATTACTTTAAATTATAACATTCAATTAGTATAATTATTGACAAAACTGCATCTCTCAGTTCTTCTATGGTATGCATGCGGTTTCTATAGATCCTATTTTTTAGATAGCCAAACATGAAGTAATCTAATGGGGTTAGATCAGGCGATCTTGGTGGCCATTTTGTGCTCTAACGAACCTGTCAGCAAAAAACTGTTGAAGATATCGGCAGGTTTGTCGAGCAATATGTGCTGGAGCATTATCGTGCTGAAAATAACCTGCTTCAACCTCATTTTCTTGTAACTCTGCAATATACAATTCCAACATCTGTTGGTAACGATGGGCTGTTACAGTTTCCTCGAAGAAAATTGACCCTATTATTCGTTGCTTGGACATAGAGCTAACCAAACTCCAACTTTTACGGGATGCAATTGTGTTTCTCGAAATTCATGTGGATTTTCTGCAGACCGGATACGATAGTTTTGTGAATTGATATAGCCTGTTAGATAAAACAGGCTTATCCGAGAAAAATGATTTGTTTAACAAGTCATCGTCCTTAATTGTTATTAAACATTGACAATATTCCAATCGTCTATCGTGATCTAATGGTAATAATGCCTGTACCGTAGAAACTTTATAGGGATGAAAATGTAACTTTCTTTTGACAGCTCGTTGCGCTGAAGTGTATGATAAGCCTACAAAATTATAAAATGTAATAAACTATTTCACTTAATGCTAATATTGATTTTTTACCTGTTTGTTGAGCTGATTACCACAGATAAGTTCCCTTATTTTCTTACAGTATTCAGAAATACTATTGTTGGTGATATTAGATGTAAATATAAACGGTTTGAAAAAAATTATAAGATAAATAATCGAAAGATACTACAACGCGAACGCAAATGTGGCTAAATGTCAAGAAAATTCATTTAATGTATGAAATTAGTATGTAGCTAACTTCGCTCATTAAATTGGTAATAAGTATAGATAAATTTTTCCGGAAAGCAGTTCTTTTCTTACGACAATCATTTTGAATCTCATAGTACATCTTAAAACGAAAGTCCCACGCAGCTACAATCCATACATGTTAAGAAAATGTACCTAAGTAGGTTGGTTACTGCACCCTTAATATAAATCTAAATAGCGGCATGACGTTTAACAATAAGTACCTAACAAAGGAAACTTCAATAAGTGGAATATTCGATGCCACAGTTTCACTTTCACGATTTCATAAACCCGCCTAACAAATCCAATCGACCCGTTTAGGAAAGTGTGGCGGGGTGCACGGCCCTCGATGGAAAATATGTATTTTATGTTTCTCGGTCTCCTGTACGGCTCCTCAACGGGAGGCTGATTTCAGTTGATCTGTCTGCAAATAAAAGAAATTGCCAAGGCCAATCTCACGGTCTTCAAGAATATAGGCATCGTAAAAAGTATATTTATTTATATCCCTGAAGAGGGCAAGCTAACGTAATTTTAGCACACCGGAGCCTCACGATAAGCTCCCTCTGTTATTTTTCTTTTTTTTTTTGCTACGGACGGATAAAAAGTATCTCAGGACCCCTATTTTTGTGCGCTCAGGAAGAAAAAAAAAAGGACGATGTATTACTTAAGAGAAGTTTCCTTTCATACATGAATTAATAATCCTCTAAATATTTCTACGCTTGTCTGCTTTCACTTGACCTTTTCCCGTGCTAAATGTTTCTTTATATACCTATACATACTATACTATACATACTATACTATATATTTACTGGTTGTTGCCAAATTTATGCTTTTATTTGATAAAATATAAATTTATTCTTAAGCAGATTCGAAAAACGGATTATTTTCTATTAACTTCAATATTCTATAAATGGGTCTTCCAGCCATCCACTCCCGATCCATCAAAAAAAAAAAGTATTTATTTTAATTTTTGATTACTCGCACATTTCCCAAAAGCAAAATACCATTTTTCAATCATTATAATACATATGCTCTGGAGATCATCGTTTGCTTTCTATATCTTACAAATCGGGAAACAAATGTTTATATACCTAATATTTATATATTTTCCAGAATGTAGGGAATGCTCTATTTGGACAATCAGCTTCATAAACTTCTGTAAATGATTCATTAGATAAGTAATTGTTAAAGTTTAATTGAACTTTGTCTCGTGATTGCCGGCTTGACTGCCTCAGTGATTGTTTATTCCTGGCCATTGCATAACCATTCATAGTCAACTATAATTTGATTATAAATAATTTATACATTCTCATGAGTATCACTCTTGCTTCTTAAATTAGCATCTACTTACGGATCTAAAAAATCATTAAGTATCATGCGTTGACTTTAATTTATTAGTTGCTATAGGGCACCATTTTAGGTACACTAGCGACACTTTCTAATTGTACGACCTACAGGGTAAAATAGAGCCCATATCTTTAACGTGGATAGTAGACGGATTTATGCAGTAACTGGCCGCTTCGAAATATGTAAACACAGATGTGCGGTCTCTCTGTCGGTTATTTTAAAAAAGCTTAGACTGAATTTATTAATGTGCGAAGTTGAATGCATCTCTTATGTATTTGTTATCTTTGCGTAGGAATAAATTTATTTGATGTTTGAAGTATTTCGAATAGCTGTAGTGTTATTAAATGGTTTTAAAAGGTATTTTCATTTTACAGTTGAACTATGACTAGGAACTAAACCAAAAGGCATGTTAATTATACAATAAATAGCAATATCAATGGGTTTATTACTTTTATTCATTTTATACGTATGCAAATAATAATGAAACTATCAAAATGGATCGCATAAAGACATTTAAAGTATTTAGCTATACTGAAATCAGTAAAGACACACTCCGTTATGAATGAAACACTTTTTTCAATATTACTGAACACATGAAAAAAGTGTTTCATTCAATCTAGTTAATGCATTAACTAGATTGCGATAGCCCTATGCAAGATATTAAACATATAGTAATAAGGATTATTACTACTTCCACTTTTCGTGAAGTGGGTGTTTGCGCCAATTAATTTATTAAATGCAGAGAAATTTGTAGTAATTTCGTTATTGACAGAAATGCATGTTTTGTTTTCCTGCAGCGTTACCCAAATATGCTTATATTTTTTAATCTAATTAATGTCATGATGATTCATATCATTTTTTTTAACTCGCTCCGGTTTCCTTCTTTAACATAAATAATAAAGGGAGATATGGCGAGGATGCATTCAAAACCATGATTTTTATATCAGATTATCAGATATTAGAAGGAAAAGCTCTACACTCGTCAGAAATATTTTTTATTAGTTATAGTAATGGTATGTTTCCATTAATATTATAATAGCAAGATAAAATAATATTTCGATTATAAATTCCTAGTTTCAAAGATTTTACCTCAAAAGTCTCACAATATTTTTTCAAAAGAAATACAAAATTTGAATTAGTGCTAATTGAACAGTAGTGATAGCTATAAATACAAAATGCAGGTTTAAATTAGTAATTATGATTAGTTTATATAAATATTAATTATTCATTATGTTAATATCGAAAAAGGAGCCGGGCGAATTAAAAATAGTTATGAAAACAATCATTGTGAATCAATTGGATTAAAAACACAAACATATTTGGTAAAGCTGTAGGGATTTGTAAAGAAAACAAAACATCTGTTTGTATACAATATTATATTTAAGGTAAGCAAATGAAAAAATTCGAATTGTGCTAACCGAGGTAGGTCGGCAGGCATAAGTATGCGCCTTTGATGTATTTAATTCTCTCTATTTTATAAGATCAATGTTTTTTCTATGTTTATTTACTGCATTTTCCTTACATTTAAAGTAGATTACTACAAAAAAACCGAGACCGCACATCTGTGTTTACATATTTCGAAGACGGCAGTGAATGCATAAGTCGTCTACTACCCATGCTACACATTTAGGCTCTGTTTTATGCTGTAGGTCGTACAATTAGAAAGTGTCGCTAGTGTACATGCCACACTGTCGCATGATTTACATTGAATCTCTTTAAAAATATCAGTTGACTGAATTTGAAAAATGCAAAATGCATTGAATCTAATCACGAAAAGTAAATTGTGGGTGAAAGAAATCTGACTTTCTTAAATACCCCAAAAATTGAAAAGGTTTAATCAAAAATAAAAGGACAGAATTTTTAATGACGTTAAAAAACAAACAAGAATTTTTATTATAAAAAAAAAGAAGAAAGAAAAATGTTAATTACAAAATTTTACAGAAAAAAAAATGCGATAGATTCTAAATTACAATAGGACAATGCTAAATCCTATATCAAAGCAAAAGATTAAGTTGTCCAGAAAGATAATCCAATATCCTTCAAATCAAACCACGTGGTATCAAATTAAAATAAACATAAACACGTGGAACACCAAAAATTTACAAAAATGAAAACTAAAAGCAAGAACAATGCTACTGTTCACCAACCCGAGGTGATTAATTAAATAAAAATGAAACAGCAAAATAGAAAACCAAAAATAAATTCTTAAAAATTATAATGATAGAAAAAAAAAATTTAAATCTTCCTGCACAAAATAATAAATGATCTTATATCTAAATTGTGTACTCAACAATATAATAACAATTATTATTAAACGAGTTCTTTGATGGACGAAGTAAAACAATAAACGCGAATTCAAATCTCAAAATCAAAAGTATTAACAGAATGGCAGCAAACAATATAAAATTTTACGTCTACTCGGAACTGACTCTTACAATCTCGACCGCTGCATACAGCGAAGCCGCAACAGATCAGTCCAAAATCAAAAAACATAACTACACAAACGAACGCAAAATATTTAAATAAATGAAATTAATTTAAAACAACTGAACACTTAAATAAATAAATCATACAATCAACTCATTAACTAAATCTTATTTAAAAATAAACATTTGAATTTGCGAAAACTCTCCCGAAACATTGACAAAGGCTAATCGGAGTAAACACGACAAAATCTATGCAATTAAAAAAAAAAACTCTCGCGAAAACAAGGTGTCCGTCCACAGCAGTAGGTAATATCTTTAATCTATCGTAAGGAAATAATTCTCTACGGTTTAATCTCTAATTATATCGCGTTGCTTTCACTGCTCACGTTAATAGATTCAAAGTTTAGTTAATCGAAACTTCAGTATTTAAGAGCTAAAATGTTATTGTATCTAAGAGCCTGTAAACTACCCTTACGTAATTAATTGTAGCATCAGCGCACATTACCTCAATAGCGCGGAATAACAAACAAGTGTAGCGTTATTTACAAGATTGAAGGCTACCATCCTAATTTTTCCTTGTCATACTGTCCATCCGACGAAGCCTCATTATCTGGCGAACGAAAATTAGGCGCGCCAGAGGATTATCGATAAGCAAAACAATATCAGCATCCGAAAACAGGCGCTGATGGAATTTTAAACAGACAGGTTACAGAGTAACACGTTGTCAGTTGATCTTGATTGTATTTTTATTACCATACCGTACCGCTTGAGGAAGCGCTATTGACTTGTTTACGAGACACCCTGGCACTGTAAAAAAAAAAAATTGATGCGTCCGTCAGTAGAGAAAACAGATAGGACCGAGATTTGTAAATACATCACACGAAATGTTTAGTTTGATACATCACTTATAGGTGTACAGCGTCTGATGTCAATGTCGGACAACTATTCGGTTTTTTTTTTTTTTTTTTTTCGTTCTGTATTCACCTAACGTAGGAGAAAGTTTCGTGCGTCCCAAAACGAATGTTTAAAAATGACGGAGGCCGGCCGAGGTAAATTGAAACGTCTGGAAATGACAGGAGAAGGTGTTTGAATACCTACGCGATAGCGGAACTTCTAACTTCCCCAGATCTTTCTTGCGCCATCCGCTTTTATTATTGACGTGTTGTTTATTTACTACCAAAGAATACTAATAAAACCAATCCATTTATGGTGCCCACGATATATAAAAAGCTTTTCAATATTTTCCGTGCTTCTTATACGCAACAGTTCTAGTAATACACAGGGTATTTTAATTGAAACGATCCATCTCGAATAACTCCCTTACCTATCGCTCGCATACATATCTGTTTTACTACCTCCTTTTATTAAAAAAGTCATTAACATAAATTGCAAATAGTAACGGGCGAAGCACTGATCCTTGCGGGATACCTCTGTCGATTACCCTGCTCTTCGTTTTTTTTGTCCACTAATTTTAACAATTAATACAGCTATTAAACTTATGCTATAATATCTGATGGTTCCCCAGTGACCAACTATATTTATTTCATATTTTATAAATATTTAAAAAATATTAAATCTTTCTTGAATATTAGTTATATTCATATAATATGCATAAAATATATTATAGAAAATATATTAGGAAAACATTTAAAAAATATATATGTTATGTAGCATTAATAATATTTTATTGCAAATGTTTTCTCAATATATTTTTCATAACTCTGCAAGAATATTTTGCTTTGTATTTCTGTAAATATTTATTTCATACAAAAAAAAGATTGAATTTGTGCTTTTGTACATTTGGTGCGTAGGACGAATAATATACAATGGGTAAAATATGCATACATATTAAGTAGGTACATATGTACCTATTTAAAATGATAGTTTAAAGATTAAATTAGGTAATATATATCTAATATGATTTAATTAGTATCTAAGTTGAGCGCTGTAACTTTTCTATTAATATATCTGCGTTTTGTATTATATTATTTGTAATATTTGTAAGTTGCGAACGTCAACACAACACCTCTATTCATTACGATGCCGGTGTTATATGATTTAGTATTGTTTATGCGTCTATGGATTAGGTACATAGACTGCATACGCGCACGTGCCTATCATCAACGTTTTTATTCGTTTGTCCGTTAACTGTGTAATTCATTGTTGCGGGGTGTGTTTTAGTTTTTGTGGTGACTACGAGGTAAGCAAAACTTTGAACATGTCATGGCATTTATAAGATAATTGGAATGCTCAATATCGCTAAGTACAGAAATCGTTTAATAATATAGTTGTAGGAATTTTATTCATCATATATGTATTGCATCTACCAGATAAATTGCTAGTTGATTTGCTTAAGAGATTCATCTCGGTAGATAAGCGTCATAACCTCAAATAGAGGTTAGAATACGTTGTGTTGTTTTATTGTTTGTACGTAGAATGTTTTCAAATATTATGAAATAAAGTAAAAATAAGTATCGTAAGTATTAGAATGTAGCTACCATTCCAATTATTATAAATGCTCCAAATGTATTAGTAGGTGTTGATAATGTTGTACGATGTTTTATTCATGGTATGATCTAATACAATTGGCATTGTTTTAGAGGCCATAAGGAAACGCCATGAGAGCGCCACTACCGAAGATATGAAAAAAGCCATAGGGTTGTACCTGGCACCAGCCAAGGCTAGACTTAAAAATGAGTATTTTTCATTTTTATTGGCTTATTCAAATAAATGATAATAAATACGTTTGTTTTTTATTTAGAACACTTCAATTAAAAAATAGTGATTAATTTGATAAACCTTCAGTATGCCTTAAAAGATGCCAGAATTATTAATTATTAACTTGTATGGTGGGTGTGAAAAAACAAGTTCTTGCCTTTTAGACAACTCTATGTATGTTTCAACTTTTCGTGATCGACGTTATACATTCTAAATAACCAAGAACAATTTTAGTTCAATTTGACAAATTAAATAGATTGCATAAAAAAATCTCAATTTTCATATAAATAATATTTTACAAATATTTTAGAAAAAATATAGCGCTTACATTAATTTTAAAATATGGAATAAATATTTTAATTGAATATTTTATCTATATTTAGCAAAAAATATGAAAAATATATTCAAAAACCTCACGAAAAATATTTATAAAATATATTTTTAAAAATATCTATGTAATATTTCTGGCTGTTAGGGTTAACTAAATCAATGGCTTTGTTTAGATCCATGAAAGCTTCTATTCTATATATTTTTTTCCGTTATTTAGTTAGAAATGTAATGAATGGGAGTATTAAGTTCATAAACTTTAAATATTTGCGAAGATTTTGCTAATTTAAACCTACAATTTTATTTAATATTTAGTTAGAGAATGTTTAAATTCAATAATTGTGGTTCCCGTACTTTTATTATTATTATTTTTTTTTATAAAACCATGTTAATGTTCGCTCAAAATGTCGGAGTTATTTATAAATGATGTTATAATCTTTTCCATTATTTTTTTTTTAGCTTTTAGAAGCTCCCCCTCCCCCACATCTTCATATTCACTATTATCAACGAATAGGGCGCTACCGTTACAGCTACAAGTTAAACTGGCATGCAATAAAATAATCAGGTTAACATTTGTTCTTACCTTTTGTTTCGGAGTAGGGATTCAATACGGCACCAATTCGACTGTGATCTAATCTAATTAAATGCGCAACGCTGGCGGATTTTGCGCCATACCACCGTATCATGCATATCTGCTACAATTCCCTACATGTCAAATTTCACGTATTAAAACTAGCGATAAACCGCGATCCCTCTGAATTAGTTGAAAACTGAAACGCCGCCGCAACATATGCGACTAAACAGTGTTTGTATGTAATTTTCCCCGGAGTTGCACGGCGGATAGAAAGCCCCCGGAATTAAGTTAGCTCAACCGTGCTAAACCGTATTTACTATTATCATTGCGAATACTGCTTAATAATGAGCAAAGATAAAGGAGAAAAATTGAATTAACCCGCCTGATAATCACACATACTTCAGTAGTAAGGGCATCACCTTTTGTCGTTTCCGGTCATATTGTATATCTTCTCTCAATAAAATATAATGATTAGGCTTTTAGATTAGAAGGAAAAAAGTCTTATAGATATCCTGATACCTGCTGCGCTTGATTGACAGAATACTTAGTGGCATTAATAAAGATGATAGTAAGTCTGCTGACTTACTAATCACTGGTAGACTAAATAGCCACGGAAAGTTCCACTACATAGAAATAAGTTAGGTTTAAGAAACAGATAAAAATGTGTTCAGAGATGACAATCTGATTTACCGGAACCTCGTCAGCCTTTTGCGAGCATCGCGCTCGCGAGGAGATTGAAGACGAGGTATTGGATTCAGTTTGCGATCTCTGAAGATTGTGTGGTGTGATTAATCAATTTAGTGTAGAGTATAAAGTAGTTGTTTATAATTAACAACCCTCAATTGGCAGCCCTCCCGGTAAGTATATACCCTTTCAATATTCATTTATATACAGGGTGATTCTCAATACACAGAGATTCAAAATGATTGTCAAAGAAAGGGTGTAGGTATATGCCGCGTGTTTGTAATGAAGGTTTGAACTAAGACAATGTTGGAACACAAGAAAGTAAACGGATCTGTCATAAATAAGGAAAACGTAACCTATATTTGAACTCGCATTATATAAACGACTATGATTGGTGTTTCTGCTTGTAAAATGAAATGTAATTAATTTAACTTTACTAATTATGATTTTATAATTCATTACTAACTGGTATTTAACTAAATTTATTTATTACTTTAAATTATAACATACAATTATTAGTATAATTATTAAGTGACAAAATTGCATCTCTCAGTTCTTCTATGGTATGCATGCGGTTTCTATAGATCCTATTTTTTAGATAGCCGAACATGAAGTAATCTAATGAGGTTAGATCAGGCGATCTTGGTGGCCATTTTTGTGCTCTAACGAACCTGTCATCAAAAAACTGTTGAAGATATTGGCAGGTTTGTCGAGCAGTATGTGCTGGAGCATTATCGTGCTGAAAATAACCTGCTTCAAGCTCATTTTCTCGTAACTCCACAATAAACAATTCCAACATCTGTTGGTAACGTTGGGCTGTTACAGTTTCCTCGAAGAAAATTGGCCCTATTATTCGCTGCCTGGACATAGCTAACCAAACTCACACTTTTACGGGATGCAATCGCGTTTTCTCGAAATTCGTGTGGATTTTCTGCAGACCAGAATACGATAGTTTTTGTGAATTGATATAGCCTGTTAGATAAAACCAGGCTTCATCCGAGAAAAATGATTTGTTTAGCAAGTCATCGTCCCTTAAATTGTTATTAAACCAATGACAATATTCCAATCGCCTATCGTGATCTAACGGTAATAATTCCTGTACCGTAGAAACTTTATAGGGATGAAAATGTAACTTTTCTTTTGACAGCTCGTTGCGCTGAAGTGTATGATAAGCCTATAAAATTATAAAATGTAATAAACTATTTCACTTGATGTTAATATTGATTTTTTACCTGTTTGTTGAGCTATTACCACAGATAAATTCCCTTATTTTCTTATAGTATTCAGAAATATTATTGTTGGTGATAGTAGATGTAAATAGAAACGATTTGAAAAAAAATTATAAGATAAATAATCGAAAGATTCTACAACACGTACGCCAATGTCGCTAAATGTCAAGAAAATTCATTTAATGTATGAAATTTGTATGTAGCTAACTTCGCTCATTAAATTGGTAATAAGTATAGATAAATTTTTCCGGAAAACAGTTTTTTTCTTACGACAATCATTTTGAATCACATGGTATATGCGACAAACTTTAAGCGCTAATTCCTGGGGTTATTTCGATCATAAAAGTTCATAAGAACATATGTCCAAGTTACTTCTAAACAAACGTTTAAGAGATTGCGACAGACAGTTACAGATAAATCCCCTTACTCACGCAGAACGCATATGTACATTTCCTATTAAATTTAATCCATTGTGCGTAATTTCTGCCAGACCGTGTATATTAACGCGTTGATAAGTGTAATCAACCGCCCTTATATACGCTTGCGAATTGTAATGTTCTCGCCCTACAACCACTGTCAGTTAGGTAGTTAGTACTGTCCCTTATCAATTATTGTCATTGTGTCAAAACGGAAAGGTCGTTCACCATTTAAAATTCATACAATCGAATTAGCAAGGAAATTTCAGAATAACGAAACTGCAATTTTAACGGCCCAAAACTCCCGAACGCCGTAGCTACTAAAGTTTCGCTAATCAAATTTTAATTTCAGCGTTTACATTTTTTCCCCTGGCTGTTTAGCGAGTTTTAAATTAACTTGGTCGCCCTAAATTGTCTTAAAGTGATTACCTGATGACGAGAGAAGGGTAAATTATTATCACTTTGCTCCCTCCAATTTCAGTTGGCAGTGCGACAAACACATCTGCATAGACATTGAACTCTGCGTATAAATATTTCGTTTCCGTTCTTGCTTGTTGAGAGTTGCCCGAGATAAAATTTATTCTGAATAATTAATAAAAGTAAATAACGGAAAATATTCTCATACCGAATAACACTGTTGTCCATTATTTTTGTTTTTAATAATGGATATGTTCTGCCTTGAAGACAGAAATAAAACATTATCATCACTGTTAGTCTACACTGGTCAACAGTGAAATTGCTTCTTAGGTGAAAGTACCCAATCCCGAATGAATTCAACGTGCTGAACACGAATATCACATTGAAAAAAGTTGATTGGCTCACGTTCCAGAGATATTGACGTTTTGTCATTGTGTAAGATGCTATTGCATAATGTAATGCAATTTAGTGAGAAATAACGAAATTTTGCGGCGTATTGCCACACCCCTTCATGCAAAGAAGTTAATGCAGCATTTGCTGTAAGTTTCCATTGAGAGTGTTGCGAAATTGATTGCGCAATATCAAGCAATAGCTAATTATAGTTTATTTATAAATGGCCGACGTGACAATTAACTCGTGCAATGTCGTTCATTCGCGCATATTTTTCGAAGCTCTAGCATACACAAGTGATTGCTATAGTGTAAAGTACTAAACAGTAGAATGCCTCGTAACTGTGTTAATAGTGCAAATAACTCTGTTATATTTGCGGAGAAGTGACATTTGCTGCACAGAAAAAGAACATCAGTGCAAGTTAAGAAAGCGTATATTTGTATTTTGGTTGCAAAATAGGCAACCAGGACAAAGACTGGGCCCACACGTATGCTGGCGCACTTGTGCCGCAAATCTTTCACAGTGGCTTAATGGCAAAAGAAAGGCAATGCATTTGCTGTGCCCATGATTTAGAGGGAGCCCACCAATCACGTTGACGACTATTATTTCTGTATGGTACCACCAGCTTCTGGAGGCATCACCAAGAAGAAGAAATGGACAGTTGAAATACCTAACATACCATCTGCTCTGCGACCCTGTCTCTCATAGCGAAGGACTCCCAATTCCAGAACCTCCTACAGATTTTTCTATCAGTTCAGACGATGAGGATGGCCATGCGTCGGCGAGTTCTCCTCAACGTGGCAGTAAGGATGAAACTTTTCGTGCTTTGACGAAACATCTGCACCACATAAAATTACCCAGGATGAAATGAACGATCTTGTTCGCGATTTGGATCTGTCGAAAAGCAAAGCGGAGATACTGGCCTCAAGACTTCGACAGTGGAATCTTCTGGAACAGAATGTCCGAGTGACTTCATTTCGCACTCGCCATCAGCTCTTCGAATCTTTCTTTAAGAAAGAAGAAAGCCTTGTGTTCTGCTGCGATATTGATGGTCTACTACAAGCTCTCGGTATTGCACATGATCCCCACGAATGCGGCTGTTATTGACGCTTCAAAACTGAGCCTAAAGGCGGTTTTGTTGAATAATGGGAACCAGCTTCCATCCATACTATTGCACATGCGGTCTACATGAAGGAGACTTACGGCAATCTAAAGCAGCTACTGGAGACGATTAACTACAGCAAGTATGGCTGGCAGATATGTTCTGACCTGAAGGTAGTATCTCTGTTGATGGGTTTGCAGCAGGGATATACAAAGTACTGCTGTTTTCTTTGTCTGTGGGACAGCAGAGCAATCGATTTGCACTACATCAAGAAAGACTGGCCTCCGAGAGCATTTTTAAGCCTGGAGAAACGAATGTACAGCACCCACCATTGGCACAGCCACACAAAATCATCATTCCTCCTTTACACATCAAGCTCGGTCTTGTCAAAAACTTGGTAAAAGCATGGATAAGAATCGACCAGCATTCAAGTACCTGCATGAAAAATTCCCTCGACTCAGTGAAGCCAAATTAAAGAGGGCATCTTTGTGGGGCCTCAAATTAGACAGCTCTTCCGAGACCCCAAGTTTGAGGAACTTCTTCAAGGTAAAGAAAACAGGTTTGGGATGCATTCTATCAAGTGGCAGCAAACTTCCTGGGGAATGACAAGGCAGAAATTACAAGTGTCTGGTTGAGGATATGTTGGCTTTGTTTCATGAATTCGGCTGCAATATGTCTTAAAGATCCACTTTCTTGATTCCCACTTAGATTTCTTTCCTGATAACTGCGGGCAGGTCAGCGATGAGCACGGCGAACGCTTTCATCAGGACATTGCCACCATGGAGCAACGGTACCAAAGCAAATGGTCTACGTCAATGCTAGCTGACTATTGTTGGACAATCAGTAGAGATGCTCCACAAGTCCACTACAAACGGCAGGCCAAAAGAAGTCGAAAGCCAGAAGCAGACTAATGTTTTCTTACCATGTATTATAATATTGACATAAGTACACTTTTTCTGAAATATGCGTACATTTTACAGAAAACCCGTAGCCAATTCAGCTTTTTCTTAGTCATTTTCGTGTTCAGCACATTGAATTCATTAAGAAATGACTATTTTCAGCTTGGAAGCATGAACTTTTCGAAAATTTGTTGCCCAGTGCTATTAGCAAATTGCCAAGTAAAATTTAACAAGACGTAAAAGAGATGATCATCAATAATGGTATGTTTTCCAATCTTGCATTGAAAAAGTGATTTATTTTGTGAATTCTGTGTCAATGTGGTAAAACATTTATCCATGCTCTAGAACACCTTAGATCTAAGTGGGAAAGAAAATCAAGAAAAATGATTTTGGTTGGTTCCAGTGCAAATTATAGACTTTTTGATTTGGATACTCAGAAAATAACTGCATCTAGAGGGATGGCTTTTTTAATCGCGATTTTGGAAGTTGCGAAACGGCAATCCAGTAAACAAAATTCAAATTTCCCGCATGCAATAAAAGAACAATTTTAGGAAGTATAACATATTATTCAGGTAATCCTTTATCCAAATACTTTTCGCTCACTTTATTCGAAAATAACCTTATTTTGGATGTACAATAAATAAATACTTAAATAATCATTTGAATAAAAAACATCCAATAACGCCCAACTCTGTTGATGAGCCAACGGAAACACCAACAGCGTTGCTCGGTTTGTGTGTATGCAGAACGTGTTTGTGTTTGATTAAAACACAAGCTACGAGGTTAGATCTCATGTAAGTCGCCGTAGGGAGCTTATTAGTATAAATAAGTCAACATTGCGGTTTCTATACGCAAATAGAGTGAGGTATCCGAAATGAATGCACCGTCGATCTCGCTATGAAATCTTCCAAAATACGCTTTGGAGTAAAGAGGACATGAGTATGAAGCCATTTGTTAGTCGAATTTGAGCATAATGTAAGAACCACCTTTTTACTAATCTTTAGTGTTGGGAACTACTAAAAATATGTACTCCGTAGATAAAGAGCAAATTGTACGCTCTCAGTGTGTACATAAGCGTACGTGGGTACATGTACTATCATCAGGAAATGAGCGAAAAAAGGAGTATACACAGAGATTCAAAATGATTGTCAATTCCGCTCCTATAGATAGTAACAGGATGTAGGTATATGCCGCGTGTTTGTAATGAAGGTTTGAACTAAATCAGTGTTGGAACATAAGAAAGTAAACGGATCTGTCATAAATAAGGAAAACGTAACCTATATTTGAACTCGCATTATATAAACGACTATGGATTGGTGTTTCTGCTTATAAAAATGAAATGTAATTAATTAAATTATGATTTTATAATTCAGTACTAACTGGTGTTTAACTAAATTTATTTATTACTTTAAATTATACCATACAATTAGTATAATTATTAAGTGACAAAATTGCATCTCTCAGTTCTTCTATGGTATGCATGTGGTTTCTATAGATCCTATTTTTTAGATAGCCGAGCATGAAGTAATCTAATGGGGTTAGATCAGACGATCTTGGTGGCCATCTTTGTGCTCTAACGAACCTGTCAGCAAAAAACTGTTGAAGATATTGGCAGGTTCGTCGAGCAGTATGTGCTGGAGCATTATCGTGCTGAAAATAACTTGCTTCAAGCTCTTTTTCTTATAACTCTGCAATAAACAATTCCAACATCTGTTGGTAACGTTGGGCTGTTACAGTTTCCTCGAAGAAAATTGGCCCTATTATTCGTTGCCTGGACATAGCTAACCAAACTCCAACTTTTATAGGATGCAATTTCGTTTCTCGAAATTCGTGTGGATTTTCTGCAGACCAGATACGATAGTTTTGTGAATTGATATAGCCTGTTAGATAAAACCAGGCTTCATCCGAGAAAAATGATTTGTTTAGCAAGTCATCGTCCCTTAAATTGTTATTAAACCAATGTCAATATTCCAATCGCCTATCGTGATCTAATGGTAATAATTCCTGTACCGTAGAAACTTTATAGGGATGAAAATGTAACTTTCTTTTGACAGCTCATTGCGCTGAAGTGTATGATAAGCCTATAAAATTATAAAATATAATAAACTATTTCACTTAATGTTAATATTGATTTTTTACCTGTTTGTTGAGCTATTACCACAGATAAATTCCCTTATTTTCTTACAGTATTCAGAAATATTATTGTTGGTGATATTAGATGTAAATAGAAACGATTTGAAAAAAAATTATAAGATAAATAATCGAAAGATTCTACAACACGTACGCCAATGTCGCTAAATGTCAAGAAAATTCATTTAATGTATGAAATTTGTATGTAGCTAACTTCGCTCATTAAATTGGTAATAAGTATAGATAAATTTTTCCGGAAAACAGTTTTTTTCTTACGACAATCATTTTGAATCTGATAGTATGTATTTAACTAGATTTCTTTGTAATATGTAATATGTAAAAACGTACATTCAAATGGATTGAAGAACAATGACAATTGATTTTGTCTCAAATATTTTAGGTGAATAATAATATTTCTTTTAGGTAGAGTTAAATCGTATCCCATAAATATTACTTCATCTCAGACTGTCGAATATTGAAGTTGTCGTCTTAGGGATCGTAAAAATGTTGACTTTTTTCTTGTTCGTTGGTAGTATATAAATTTTTCACGTCACTCGGACAATGTCCACCCCAGGAATCCAATAACAAAGCGCCTTCAATTACAGCATTGGGTAAAGAGACATATATAAACCAATCTTTAAAATACTGTGATGTCAGTTTCTCTGATGTTGATGCAGATATACAGAGTGAGTATAAAATAACGCATACAATTCGTAATTTCTGTACTTGTAATTATATTGAAAATCGCTGAAACACGTAACATGAGATTTTAAAAAATATTTACTTTTGATATCATTGGAACAATCATATCTGTTATTATTGCGACCCCAAGTAGCAGAGTGAGGTAAAATGACGTTTAATAGACGTCGATATTGCGTCTAATACGTGATATAAACGTCTATTAAACGTCATTTCATTGTTCACTCACGTTTGTCGCGATTATCGAAGCATACCAATTCATAGAGCCATCAAAGTCTATGCTAGTGTCCAAGGTAGGTCAAATTGGGTATACACAACGGGTAAATATGAAAAAAATTAAAATAAAATAATTGATATTTCCATGTCAAATATTTTTTTTTTATTTTATGGTCCATAAGTGCCAATCTATTTATTTGAGAAACTATGATCTAAACAATTTCTAGTATCCAGGGAATTGTGTGCAGGTGCACCATCTAATTTGAAAATAAATTTGAATCCGTTCACTATATGGAACGTCATTAGAAATTCTATCAAATGAGCATTTAACAATTCAATATGTATCTCATCTGTATAAATATAGATTTAAAGATCTCATAGCCTGCTTTCCACTTTCAATATATGTTTGCAACGTGTCATATTTTTCACGATTATTTGAGTCATTTTTTATTTCTTACGATGTAATTGATTTCTTCTTGGTGTATGGGGAAAAGCTCAATAGAAGTTTCATCAATATCAAAAAGATTTGACTTTCTTCATACGAAAATAAATTTGTTTTTATTATTTGATGAAAATTGTACTGCAAGGTAAAATGTTGAAACGCAAGGTAATTTATATGCCTTAAGAACATGTACGCGACTGACACTTAAAGAATCACATATTGATGATATTAGTGGCAACTACTATTGCACTTATCCTAATGAAGAATACGTCAGTTTATGATGTATTTTCTCATTGTCGCATTTGTGTAATTTCCATCCACACAAAAATGAAATAATACTCGATGATAAGGTGACACAAATGTAATGGAGTATCTGCATCAAGCTACTCTTTTATTGTTTCTAAATACCTGACGAGATAATGCACTCATATAGAGATATGCTAGAAGCAAGAATGCATATTATGTCATGACTGCAGTATGATGAATATGAAGTTAGTTATAAAGGTAACAACATAAGCAAAATTCATAGCACTGTAATATGTCTGATTAATTAATTTTAACTACCATGTGATTCAAAATGATTGTCGTAAGAAAAAAAACTGTTTTCCGGAAAAATTTATCTATACTTACTACCAATTTAATAAACGAAGTTAGCTACATACAAATTTCATACATTAAATGAATTTTCTTTGACATTTAGCGACATTGGCGTGCGTGTTGTAGTATCTTTCGATTATTTATCTCAAATCGTTTATATTTACATCTAATATCACCAACAATAGTATTTCTGAATACTGTAAGAAAATAAGGGAATTTATCTGTGGTAATAACTAAACAAACAGGTAAAAAATCAATATTAACATTAAGTGAAATAGTTTATTACATTTTATAATTTTATAGGCTTATCATACACTTCAGCGCAATGAGTTGTCAAAAGAAAGTTACATTTTCATCCCTATAAAGTTTCTAGGGTACAGGAATTATTACCATTAGATCACGATAGGCGATTGGAATATTGTCATTGGTTTAATAACAATTTAAGGGACGATGACTTGCTAAACAGATCATTTTTCTCGGATGAAGCCTGGTTTCATCTAACAGGCTATATCAATTCACAAAACTATCGTATCTGGTCTGCAGAAAATCCACACGAATTTCGAGAAACGCAATTGCATCCCATAAAGTTGGAGTTTGGTTAGCTATGTCAGGCAACGAATAATAGGGCCAATTTTCTTCAAGGAAACTGTAACAGCCCAACGTTACAACAGATGTTGGAATTGTTTATTGCAGAGTTACAAGAAAATGAGCTTGAAGCAGGTTATTTTCAGCACGATAATGCTCAGCACATACTGCTCGACAAACCCGCCAATCTTTCAACAGTTTTTTGCTGACAGGTTCGTTAGAGCACAAAGATGGCACCAGATCGCCTGATCTAACACCATTAGATTACTTCATGTTCGCTATCTAAAAAGTAGGATCTATAGAAACCGCATGCATACCATAGAAGAACTGAGAGATGCAGTTTTGTCACTTAATAATTATATTAATTGTATGTTATAATTTAAAGTAATACACAAATTTAGTTAAACACCAGTTAGTACTGAATTATAAAATCATAATTTAGTAAAGTTAAATTAATTACATTTCATTTTTACAAGCAGAAACACCAATCCATAGTCGTTTATATAATGCGAGTTCAAATATAGGTTACGTTTCCTTATTTATGAAGATCCGTTTACTTTCTTGTGTTCCAACACTGACTTAGTTCAAACCTTCATTACAAACACGCGGCATATACCTACACCCTGTTACTATCTATAGGAAGGAATTGACAATCATTTTGAATCTCTGTGTATATTTGAAGGATGATATTGAATGATTAAGCTTATTCTATTAATTAAATCTAATTCGCTGATGTTTTCGCGCAAGATATAAGAGAAAATATCCTTAAGAGGAGTATTGTTTTTAACTTAACGGTTAAAATACTCAAAGGAAAGTTATTATTATTATTATTATAAGCTGACTCCGTCTGAACAAGAACTGATTTCATAATTTATTACTTTGCAAAGATGAAACAATTTAGTAATTAACAACCGGTGTTCCTTTCCGTTAGCTCTGTTGTACGATCCCGGCTTAGAGAAACAATTTACTCCGTGCTAATTTAAAAGTGAATCTTGAACCGTCCCGAGGCGCTTTCTTTTTTTTTTGTTATTCCCTGCTTCGTAGGAATCAGTCTTGTATGAAATTACACATAGAAGTACATCGAAGGGAACTAGGTATCTGGGGAACTTCTACCAATTCGTTTTGTCGTTTTTTTTTTTTTGACGGGAGATTCCTACAAAACAGGGAAGATTGTTCGAATTGTTTTCGCACAAGTCTACCGAGGTACTCTTTAGGATAGCTTAATTAAAAGAAATTCCTGCGGTAATATTCCATTCACACCCGAAGTACTATCAAGAAATGCATAGACGCACAGTTTCATATTCCTTATGCTGGCCGGCGAGCAATATTATAACTTCCAGATGTTGAGAATCGCTACGGATGTATTGTCTGATATTAAAATAACCATTTGCTCTTTTTCGTTTGGGACGGTGTAGACAATGCAGTTCTATTTAAATCTATGAACCTGATTCTTTTACGTAACCAATTTTACAGTCATGAATTTAAGTTTCCATTGAAATCGTCTACTTTGTGCAAAATATAGAATTCTAACAAGGATGGAAATAAATTTAATCTTGGAAAGTAATTTTTTGTTATTTTTTTTTTTGCTACTCAATTCTTCACCACTGTTATGAATATTCCAAAAGTATTAAATTATAAATGTCATTCATACTCTCTGTGGGTGATGTGTTGCTTTATTAATTATAAAATAATCAGGAATTTAACAATTTAACACTGCGTTGGCTTTCACGGCCGGTGTAACTATAACTAACAGCTTCTTACGGGTTTCGCCGTGTGTCATTTCGTGGATATTACTGAAACTACAGACATTTTAGTAAGTTTCGACATTATATCGCTATTCACTAACATACCCACGGAGGACGCACTGGCCTTACTTCTAGAACTTGGACTACAAGAAGACATCATTGAATTAGTGAAACTGTGCTTATCCACGACATACTTTTTGTATGAAGGAAAATACTACGAGCAGAAGAACGGAACAGCAATGGGAAGCCCTTTATCCACCATAATAGCCAACTTGTTTATGGAAGCATTTGAAGAAGAAGCCTAAGTTCCAGCGATATGAAACCAAGTGTTGGCTGCGATATGTCGACGATACTTTTGTAATATGGCAACACGGAGAAAAAAACTACAACAGTTCTGGAACACATAACTCACAGCACCCAGCCATCAAGTTTACCATGGAGAAAGAACAAAATGGAAATCTCCTTCCTGGATGTTATGGTTAAGAAAACAAAGAGGGAATGCTACAGCACGCAGTATTTAGAAAGAAGACGCACACCGATAGACATCTGCATGCAAGATCACACCATCATCCGATGCAGAAGAAGACATTAATACAAACATTGCTATCCGAGCCGAAAATTCAGTGACGAACAACATCTTACAGTGAAAAGATACATTTGGAGAAAGCACTAAAGAAGAATGGTTACACTGACATCGACATAAGGAGAGCCACTAAGAAGAAGACGACACTGAAGAGAGATAGCGTGTTTACCTTATATAGCAGGAGTCACCGAAAAGTAGGCCGAATTTTGAAGAAAGTAACGTACAAGTACGCTTCGGGACATGCAACGACGATCAGCAGTATCTACCGACCGCAAGGATACGATACCAAGGGCGCACAGAAGGTATCTACAAGATAACATGCCAATGCGGACAATGCTATGTCGGACAAACAGGAAGAGCCATCGACATAAGAATAAAGAACACGAGAGGGACGCAAGATTAAGAAGACCGAGCAATCAGCGGTGGCAGAAACATGCACGACACCGGACACAAAATGGATTTCAAGAATGTAAAAGTAATAATTATCACCAGAACTACGGGAAAAGACTCATCAGGAAGCATAGAAATAGAGAAGAATAAAACCGTTAACAGAGAAGAAGGGTACACTTAGCAACACGTGGAAGAGCTACTACGAACCGTCACGGTAAATGGAGCGGAAACTACACGTTGGATGCACCAGGCGATATAAGAAGAATGTCGGACCATGGAGAATCAGTTCAGTTATCCTGAAGAAGCTGTCAGTATGAACAGCGAAACGTCGAGCGAAAGTTTTGACACACGACGAAACCCGCAAGAAGCTGTTAGTTATAATTTAACAATTTGTATCAATAAATCAGTAATCCATTGAAAATAGATAAATTACCTCTTAATTTATAAAAAAAATGTTTAAATTGCGTTAAAATTTTGCTTTTGACTGGCCGTCAATTATTGAGGTACTTAATAAGGGTTTATTTGTGAAATTGAATATTTCTCTTAGTCGAAATTGGTATATTATTAGTCATACTATATATATGTAAATGTTTCTTTAGGAGCAAATGAAATCGATTTGTGCAATTCTTAAAAATCATCATCACCCATTAGATTTAAAAATATTGGAATTTTCCTCTAAATTTAGCTAAAACAATCACTCTCGGAAATAGGTGGAATTTCTGCGAAAAACGTTTCTAATTTGCGGAGCATTTCCTATGCACAGTTATGTCGTGTCACTAGGATTCGATTCGCCCATCCCTAGTAAGTATTTCACTTTTCTTTATTAATCATTCATATCGCTATTATTTTGTTTCTGTCGCCTTCAAATGTCAACTTATTATTGAATTACACAATAATAGCATTAAGAACCCATCAGCATCATCTAGTAAATGTTTGTGGCACACGTCACGAGGTACACTATATTCCACTTAAAAATTTTTGGCGACATCCCCCGGCATTTCATACAATAAACAATATCGTAAGACAGATTGGCGGGGCGCACTTCCCTCGGGGATTATCTCGATTTTGCGAATTCCGTACCGAATAAAAGCAGCGTCTCACATTTTAAAAATTTGAAGTTCTAAAACTGTAGCGGACGGTATAATAAAACGAGAGTCAACATTACGCGGATATAAAGGGGAAGGAATTGACCTGGGTACGTTTGTCTGTTGCCCTTCATCGCTAGTAAAAGTGCCATTAATGGCCTCTAATAAAACACCGTGTCGGACAAATGTGCACGTTTTCCTGGGATTATCAACTAGAGAAACGGTTTTATGTGCGAATACCCCAATCGTGACGATACTGTCAGATCGTGAGACAACTGAAACACGGTACTAATCGCTATATTGTCATAATGACGATAAAAACTACTTCAAAATTAGGTCTGAACAATATAGGCGCAAAGTAACGTTTTTTATTTTTTTTTAAAGTTAGCCATTAGTGGCACGTTCTGCGCTGGATTTATCCGATTTTGCGAGGACTCTAATACAATGTAGGAACGCGCTTCTCTCTATTAGTAGAGCGAGCAGCTAGATCTGATTATAAAAGAAAATAAGGCATTATACGAGTTACTGAAGTTTTCTTGGAAGTCGGTTTGGAAATTACAATTATTCGTAATTTCAATGTGTTACGATCTCTGAAAGTAAACATTTATGGAAATTTTATCTTCATTATCTAAAATGAGAGGATTTAAAAAGTCAAAGTCATGTCATCCAGTGTATTTATTGTATGGTTTGAAACATCTGGACGACGAATTCCCAGGTAGCAGAGTGACGTTAAATGACGTTTAATAAACGTTGATATCACGTATTAGACGTCATATAGACGTCTAATAGACGTCATATAGACGTCTAATAAACGTCATTTTACGTCACTCTGCTTATTGGGTTACCAGTGGAGACATCATGGTGATGTTGTTTTTATTGTTGGCTGATGAGTGAATTATTATGTTTATAAGGCGAACGGGGCAATTATTAAAATTAAGTATACAAATTAGTATTATGGAATTCTTGATTAGAAAGTTTAAGAATTCATATATATATATATTTGATTTTTTAGATTAAGTTTTTGATGAAGGGGTGGATAGAATTGAAACTCAATATCTCAATTGGAGGTTGGAGGCGTAGGTGTTGAAAATAAATCTGTTTTTGAATCTTGCCATTGTTTTTTTATGACAAAATCATCTGAAAAAGGTAACTTATTAGTCTTTGATGGATCGAATTCAACTTGTTAACAAAGTTATTCTATACTATTGTTAGGTGTAACTAGAAAAGAGTTATTCACGTATGTGATGGCCCACTAAGGGGTGACCCACTAAGCCCCATTATTACTGTTATTATTATTATTATTAATTAAAAGCTTCAGCTGAACAACAGTGTGGATTTTCTGATATAGATCTTAGGTCCTAGTATTATACCTTGTGGTACTCCATTGACTCCATACACTACAAGGGAACACCGGCGAATGTCCCCCTCCGATTTCGATGAAACTTAACAGATCGAAAGAGTACCTTAAAATAAGAGACACGTATTTTTTTTATCGGCGTATCCGCACGATTTTGGGGTACAGCCCCCTCCAAAGTTTGGACGATTTTTCAATTTTTGCAAATATTTCCTAAATTATAACAGATATTAAATTTTCTTCTTAACATAATTTGCAGCATATTGCATGGCCCTAAAGGTGGCGTCGTACGTATTCGCAAAAAGTTAATAACAGGGGAGGGGTACCGTACCCCCTTTTTTTACATTTTTTCTTTTTCTTATTCATCAAAAGAAGGCGGATTTTACATAGAATACGATGATATATAACAAGTTTAGAAAATTAATAATTGTAAAAATAGAAAATAATAATAAAGCTTCAAAATTAATAAACTTGTCTATTGATATAAATCAAATAAACTATAACAGAAATAAGTTTTTATCCTTAACATAATTCCAGCATAATACATGGTCTCAAGGTAGATATCTTCATAAAAAGCTATAACGGGGGACGGGTACCCATACCTCCGCATTTTTTTTAATAATAAATTTATTCATTATTCATCAAAAAAAGATCGCTTTTACATAGAAAACAATGGTAATAAATTTGGAGGATTAATAATAAAAATAATTGTAATAATAATATAGTACATTAACAACAATTATTTGTTATCGTTACTCCGCTGCTCTCCTTACTAAATATTTCTTAATTTAGAATTGTATCTACTCGACAAGCTATGGTCAAACCTTTCTATGCCTACTAACTTATACTTATACTATAACGAATTTTTATCGGTGGTAGCAATATAAATCGTTTTATCAATTGCAGTTAGTGACTGCGTTTTATATATTTCCTTAATAAAATGTTATTCATTCTTAGAATACCATAATCCTTTAGTGCGTATATATAAACAAATTTGCTACACAGGACGAAGGATTAAATAATACATACATATATATTTTTTAATTTATTTCAAGTTTTTCGTGCAATGTAAGTATTTAATGAAGCATAAATACAACTAATGTGTTTGTAACGATTATAACATTTCGGAAACTAAACCGTAATTTATCCACGTGGGTGCGCCTCTATTAACACTTTCTTCCCATCTGCGCAACTGTCGTAGCGATTTTACTTTTTTGAATTTTGGATGACACCTGCCAAAGCACGTGGCTTGGATTTACCACTTTCCAGTAGTCGACAGCTCTAGTTTTGTAATCTAGGTCTATAACGCTACCCCTTCTTCAGAACACATGGAATATCTTCATAATTGTCTTCTTCGTCTTCTGCTGTTTCTTCCACAAATTGCGCTTCGTGTGGTTCTGCTAATTCTTCAAACTCTAATGCCGTTACATCTTGAAAGGAGAACATGGCGTCTTGTTGAGCAGATATTTTTCACGGCATCATGCAACTCACTTTCTTGCGGTGTCAAAAGAATTGTTGCGATGTTAGTTACTTGAAACGTTGCAAGTAACATATTCAACACATTTGCTATATTTACGACCTCCATTGTGCGAAACTATAGGTACTGACCTACACTGCATGAAAAACGACTTCTAATGTTCTCATTTGGAATACTCGTCTTATATATCTATTTCCTAAATGCAAACGTGACCACTTAAACGTTCGTGGTTAATTACTATGCATTCGGGGATTTATTTTTATCTATATAATAATATGATTAATCACCAGATCCCTTATCGCGTTAAATTTACAATACAAATTACCAATTATATCTGAAGTGACTGAATAATTAATTAAACTCACGTATGGGTAGATAAGTGCATATCAAATTCATCACAATAGGCACGTACATATATTTATTTTGAGTTATTATTACTATTATTAATTTTCTAAATTTATTATACATCACCGTTTTCTATGCAAAAGCGATCTTTTTTTGATGAATAATGAATAAACTTATTATTAAAAAAATGCGGGGGTATGGGGTACCCCATCCCCCGTTATTAGCCTTTTATGACGATATCTACCTTGAGACCATGTATTATGCTGGAAATTATGTTAAGGATAAAAACTTATTTCTGTTATAGTTCATTTGATTTATATCAATAGACAAGTTTATTAATTTTGAAGCTTCATTATTATTTTTCTATTTTTACAATTATTAATTTTCTAAACTTGTTATACATCATCGTATTCTATGTAAAATCGGCCTTCTTTTGATGAATAAGAAAAAGAAAAAAATGTAAAAAAAATGGGGGTTACGGGGTACCCCGTCCCCCGTTATTAACTTTTTGCGAATACGGACGACTCCACCCTTAGGGCCATGCAATATGCTGCAAATTATGTTAAGAAGAAAATTTAATATCTGTTATAATTTAGGAAATATTTGCAAAATTGAAAATCGTCCAAACTTTGGAGGGGGCTGTACCCCAAAATCGTGCGGATACGCCGATAAAAAAAATACGTATCTCTTATTTTAAGATACTCTTTCGATCTGTTAAGTTTCATCGAAATCGGAGGGGGACACCCGCCGGTATTCCCTTATCAGACTGTATAACTTTTTGGATCGGACGTTTTGGCTGCTTTTAGCTGTATATAGGTGACGCAACATCCACGCTAGCACGGGTATCATGTTTCACGCCACGCGAAAACAAGAGGGAAAACGCTTCCCAGTGAGGAAACACTTTTTTTCTTTTTGCCTGACATTTTCCCAGTTCCCAGTGTAAACATTAAATAACACGGCGTGACAGTTCGAAATGAAATCCCACCTTTTTAGAGGAAATTCTGCTACTTGGGGTGTTTTAAATATCCAAACGGTCCCGCACAGTTCTTATATATCAAGACACTGCAGGCTTAAATCAATCTCCCGGACGTAGCAGGGGAGAGGACTCCCGCCCTGAATCGGCTGGTTTAATATTTATACAAAAAAAAAAAAGCCCTGCGTTCATTATATCGATGATTATAACTTGGCGGTGTGACTTTCTTTTGACTTCACTTTAACCCGCACATAGCGATAACCTGGCGCGTTTTTATTCCGAGAAATAAAGTTCGCTCGCTTCCCCCTCCCTTCGGGTCCTGCTTGCCGCCTAAAAAATTGATTGGTGGGGGCGCAGTTCGCCACGCAGAAAGGAGATAATTACTGTTTCGTAATGGGGGGCGCTTTCAGACGCTGATAACCTCCCTTTCGCAGTGTATATGGAGCGGTAAAATTTCAGTAACCCGAATCGCTTTAGGATGCGCAATAAATATTTATAGGTGCGAGACGCTGCAATAACGAAATTGAGAATGCAATCGACCAGAAACGGTTTGCATTTTAAATAAACATAAAACCACGTACCTACGACACAGTTTTCTTTGTGTGCATAGACCGAACTACTTATCAACGCCTGCCTCCATCTCACTCTTTCCATCAATTTTCTATCATCATTCTCATAGCCACATAACGGCGGTATTTATGTCGCTGAAGGGAAATTGGTTGAAGTGTATCCAAGGTTCCTCGCTTAATAAAAATTTTTTTTTTCTTCTTGTATCTACGGTTAAATTTGTTGCAATAAAAATGATTTACTTCGTGCACCATCAGATCTATCCGCGTTCGCTATCTTCATCTTAAGGACGTTAAAGCGGTTCGGTCTTTCGATGTTCCTCGTTTGCGTTATTGCTTCTACAATGTGCCTCTGTCATTCCGCAAGCATCCCTCGGTAAACTGCGATAATTAAACTGGCAAGATCACTCGGGCCATCGATTTTATTATCATCGTTATGAGACGAGTACAACATGAGCAAACTATGTATAAAACGCGGCGCGCTACTATTTTAAGTCGTTCCGCAGTAGGTTTCGACTTTTAGAATGAAGTTAGGAATAAAACAAAGTTCCGTCTTTTGAAACGACATTGAGAATGGCAATGAAGGCAAACTATTGGACATCATCCGTGAGGTTAGCGAAAATTACCTAATAATTTACACAAGATAAGATAAAGTCAGGTAAGTGTGTAGTTTGGCTATATTTTTTTAAAAAATTGAAATACGGACGTCCACTTGTTATAATACTAATGTATTAAACTTCATACTATACTCCATTCACTTTAAGAATGCAGTAGATAGCGCTGCGATCGGCGCCCAAATTACACCGAAGAATGAAAAATTAGCGGCAAATTCAAATTGTAAATTGTCAGCGTCATAAGCGAAAAAGTTTGGTTATCAAAATTTTGTAATAATAGGAAAGGGTAACATGAAATCACTACGCTTTTAGTAGTTTATTTAGAATGTTATAGTCATAATATAAGGTGATAAAATAATACAAATAAACTAACAGTGAATACATTTCGGGAATCTTAGGGGGGGTAGTTAACGATAGCCAAAAAACTTGTCCAATCTCGGTGAAACTATGTTTATTCTATTCCATATGCGACGTTTCGACAATTGCAATTCGTCTTTATTAAGCTATAAAGTATAATATATTAATTTATAAAACACAATAGGGGATAAAAATCAAATTACGATTAAAATAAATTAACATGTGACCATGTAGTATAGTAAGAATAAAAATTAATACACATAATGTTAGGATAATAATTTAAAATGAATTTTCTATGGACAAATCAGTCAAGACTAAAACATGTTAAATGTTAGTTGTCAAGTAATATGCCTACACTAAATACAACGTAGAAACAAATGTACTTCTTAAAAATTGTACAACAACAATAAAGCAGAGGCAACATAATAAAAAACGATAAAAACACCTTAAGGTATAAGTATGAAAATATAGCATATGCCTAAATATAATGTAAGTTTAATTGCGTTTCTGGAAACTTCAATTTCAATATATAATAGTTAGAACAAAATGCACGTTTCAATTATCATTCAGAATCAGATTCTAATGACAGATCTGATGATGATGACGTATTTGCTGTTATGATGAATTCTTCGATCATATCTTCAACAACATTGTCGAGTTGATACATCTTATTTTCTTCTTCAATAACATGTTTGATGCAATTCCTCCATGCACTACTATCTACAATGTTAAGCCCCTCAATAAGTAAGGTTTTCACCTCAGGTAATTTAAAAGTTTTGTTGTTAGCTGCGACATGATGCTTTACTTGAGCCCAAAGCTCAATGGGGTTCAGATTGCAGTGATAAGGAGGCAATCTTAAAATTGTATGACCACTGTCTTCTACCATTTGATCAATAACATATGGGATGGGATTATCGTTAATATATTTTCTTGCAAGTTCAAGCAACTCAACCTTTAACAAAGTGTTGTCAACAATAATTCCTTTTGCAAGAAGCCATTCAATTAATTGTTGCTTTTTCCATGCCATGATAGGCTTTTTTTCTGTTCTGACTGAGTGGTAGGGAGCATTATCCATAATTTCACACATTTCTCATCCACTCCGAGAACACTTGGCTGTTCATTTCTTCGTGATAATCTCCAGTTTTCTTGGATTCGAAGAAAAGGAGACCGTTTTCAAGGAAACCATATTCGCTACCAATATGTAAAACAATTAAACGTTTTCCTTTTCCTGAAGGGTTTTTCAGTCCCGTTGAAACTCCTTCCACAAATGCTTGTCTTGCAGTGAGTACTGTGGTGTCTGCCCATATTTTTTGCTTTGTATGACTTGCATTAACCCAAGTTTCATCCAAATAATATATCTTTCTACCACTAACACGAAATTTCCGAATGTTGTTTAAATATTGACGCCTCCATAATACAATATCTTGTCGTTCTATTAAAACACTATTGCCACTTCGCTTCATCCACTTAAATCCTAACTTTTTTAAAATTTTCCAGAGCGTCGTTCTTTTCAATATTGGCAAAGTGTCATCTGCATTAATAACCTGTAAGATACAATGCGATGAAGTAAATGTAAGATAAATGGATAATATTATATTTACACTCAATAGTTTTGTGCACGTAGGTAATTCGTTCTGCAAGAAAAAGGAATGTACGTGTCGTCTAATTGCTGACCTATCTGCTTCGTCCAAGGAATCATATGCACTTTGACGAAGACGTTTTTTAGGGGGTGAACTGATAACTCCTGTGGTCTCCTTTTCTTTTACAATATCCCACACTGTTCTTTCACCCACCCCAAGTTGCTTTGCAGTCAATTTAATTGCTGCCGATTTAGAACTGTCCCGCTTAAGCTCCAGATACAAATTATAAGCCATTATCCTTTGCTTACTGCCAATATGTTTTCCCTGAGGATTTTTTGATGACCCTGCAGGTAGATCAAATACCTCTTCATCTGCCATACTAAAATTGATGTAAAATATACTATGTCATCACTGTCATTTTATATAGTTATTAAAAACAATACCTTCAAATATTCAACAGTACTCAGTAGAGCTCTAAGAAGAACTATTTTTGTAACAATTTGCTTATAAAAATTACACTAACCACACGAACGACACAATAAACACGCAAATACAGATCTGAAACCAACACCAGGATTGACAAATGTCATAGATGTCAGAAAATATTTTGTTTTATCCAACTTAAATTTCATTTGCTACATAAAATGTTTTTCGTATGTGTGAATTCGCCTCGTCTATTAGCCCAATCGCAAGTCGTAAATTTTTCGCCTATCTAATGTAACGCTGCATTCTTACAGTGAATAGACCTTAGTTTTACAAACAAAAGTTCGCATCTCCTAATATGTAATAACTTGAATATCTTGTGAATATATCATACCTTATTAAACAGGCATCAGTTTAGTATTACACGCTTGGCCGAAGTAAAGGATAATGCTATTAATATATAAAATACGGAACGATTACACACTTGCCCCATTTTGCTGGGTAAGTGTGTAGTATTGACAGTGTTTAACATTTCTTTTTCTTTCTAGTAAACCGTTGATAATTATAAAAGGTGTATCTATTGAAGGCTTTCAACTGAGCATATATTACGTACTGCTATGTGTAAAATTTATCAAAATGTCTTATTATGTGAACAGTGTTACATTTTCTTCGCACTATGCAATTTTTACTACACACTTACCTGACTTTACCTTATTCATTTCCTACTGAGGCAGCAACCTTCTGCACCAACTAACGTTTATTAGCGTCTAATTCCTTCCATTTACTAGACATCACGTTATATAATTTTATTGACACATACTATAAGATTCAAAAAGATTGTCAATTCCGCTCCTATAGATAGTAACAGGATGTAGGTATATGCCGCGCGCTTGTAATGAAGGTTTGAACTAAGTCAGTGTTGGAACACAAGAAAGTAAACGGATCTGTCATAAATAAGGAAAAAACGTAACCTATATTTGAACTCGCATTATTTAAATGACTATGGATTGGTGTTTCTGCTTGTAAAAATGAAATGTAATTAATTTAACTTTACTAAATTATGATTTTATAATTCAGCACTAACTGGTGTTTAACTTAATTTATTTATTACTTTAAATCATAACATACAATTAGTATAATTATTAAGTGACAAAACTGCATCTCTCAGTTCTTCTATGGTATGCATGCGGTTTCTATAGATCCTATTTTTTTTAGATAGCCAAACATGAAGTAATCTAATGGGTTTAGATCAGGCGATCTTGGTGGCCATCTTTGTGCTCTAACGACCCTGTCAGCAAAAAAACTGTTGTAGATATTGGCAGGTTTGTCGAGCAGTATGTGTTGGAGCATTATCGTGCTGAAAATAACTTGCTTCAAGCTCATTTTCTTGTAACTCTGCAATAAACAATTCCAACATCTGTTGGTAACGTTGGGCTGTTACAGTTTCCTCGAAGAAAATTGGCCCTATTATTCGTTGCCTGGGCATAGCTAACCAAACTCCAACTTTTATGGGATGCAATTACGTTTCTCGAAATTCGTGTGGATTTTCTGCAGACCAGATACGATAGTTTTGTGAATTGCTATAGCCTGTTAGATAAAACCAGGCTTCATCCGAGAAAAATGATTTGTTTAGCGAGTCATCGTCTCTTAAATTGTTATTAAACCTATGACAATATTCCAATCGCCTATCGTGATCTAATGGTAATAATTCCTGTACCGTAGAAACTTTATAGGGATGAAAATGTAACTTTCTTTTGACAGCTCGTTGCGCTGAAGTGTACGATAAGCCTATAAAATTATAAAATGTAATAAACTATTTCACTTAATGTTAATATTGATTTTTTACCTGTTTGTTGAGCTAATTACCATAGATAAATTCCCTTATTTTCTTACAGTATTCAGATATACTATTGTTGGTGATATTAGATGTAAATATAAACGGTTTGAAAAAAATTGTAAGATAAATAATCGAAAAGATACTATAACATGAACGCCAATGTCGCTAAATGTCAAGAAAATTCATTTAATGTATGAAATTTGTATGTAGCTAACTTCGCTCATTAAATTGGTAATAAGTATAGATAAATTTTTCCGAAAAACAGTTTTTTTATTACGACAATCATTTTGAATCTCATTAGGAGTTTAAATTTTTGACAGTCTAAAATGATGTGAAATATCTTTGTGTCTGGTGGTATATATATTGTGAATAGTTTCACGTGGATAAAATCATCAAGCATTGAATAATAAAATGATTTGTATATGTTAATATTGCAAGTTTTTTTTTAAAAAGTGCCCCATAGGAGCCATTACGTTTTGTATTGGTAATTGTTCTTATGTACAATTAAAATGTTATTTCGATGAGCTGAACCAGGGCATGATACACCATTAACAAGGCTTCAGAATTAATAATTGATTTTAAGTTTCTTAATATAAAGATCGTCATTGACAGGCGATGTCAGTATCAGCTTTCTCTCTAGTATCAGACCAAGACACCTCACTGGGTTATTAGTAGGCAGTTCCTTGTGAGGATTTAAAATGAAAGTTAAAGTTTAAGTTTTGTCCTTATTTAAACATAATTTTAAACTACTAAAGTATGTCGTTGTTTGGGATATGTAATTATTTATTGTTTATATCTCTTTTGGTAATTCTATATTTGTATTACTTACCAAAATTGTAGTGTCATCAGCTTATTCAGTGATATGCTCAATAGTATCATTTACATATAAAAAGAAAAGGACCTTGAAGGACACCAATATGATTTTGCTTTATTGACGAGATTTCAACGGCAATGTGAACATATTGTAATCCATTAACTAAAAAGCTTTTGACAAATGATAAAGTATATTCCCTAATGCCATAACGTGCCCAACAGCAGCTATCGAAGTAGTACTGGATCTTACCCCTCTCCATATTTTAGTAGAGGGCGTGGCAAAAAGAACCACACTCAGAATGGTCAAGGAAGGAACGATTAGGCATAGGCCTCAATCTCCTGACGGTGATCAAACCTGGGACATGCCCCGGGATGATATGTTAAAAAAAATCAGCTTTGTGAAGGAATTCATCATAAAAGCAATGAGGCAAAGTAAAATTCTTCTGGGAATTTATAACCAGAAGAGGTTTACAGAATGCATCAACCTGAGTTAGAACAATCTTCGCACATTAACAGGCATACTTTCACGCCATTGTAGATCGAAAGGACACCTGTGTAAGTTTGGATTGAAAAAGAAATCTGAATGCAGATTTTGTGGGGAACAGGATGAAACACCCATCCATCTCCTCTCAAACTGCGTGGCACTGTGCAACTCGAAGGCGTTGCACCTGGAAGCATGTGAAAGACTGGGGCCCTCTGATATCCTACACTTTCTGAAAGGAGTAGGATTGGAAGGCCAGCTGTAAAGCAGGAAGGATAGGGGACACAACAGATCTTTTAGGTCGCAGTGTAACATCACCCTTCCATTTATATACATACATACATACATACAATGGCATAACGTTTCAATTTATAAAGCAGTACTGTACGAGAGACACTGGTCAGATCCAAGAAGCACGCTATAACCAGATTATTTGACGATCATAACAATTGGAAAAAATACCAACAATCTGACTTCAGCGGCATTTCCGATTTCCTAATCCGTTACAGACACGTTACATTAATTGATATGCTAAATGTTGATAAACCTTCATTCTAAAGGACTTGAGCTTTGACAACTGATTAATGATTTTTTAAATAGCATCCTTGAAAGCCGATAGATTGGCAGTTTTGACCCCCAAAATCAGCCGATACTTTTTTTTGGGGTCACCTAAAAGCCAAAGTTAATAATAACGTACAAATACATTACTTGGATGAATCGAAAAACCGTTATTTATGTACTACCTAATATAATCCTGCCAGAATTAATTAGAAATGGTCTGTAGATCCAACATGAGCACAAATCACGTGGTCATTTTGCTATGTCTTAGTTAATACTTAATTAAATTAAGTAGGAAATAATTAATTGTGAAATGTCAAACGTCAAAATGATTAGTATAACTGGTTGTCTACTTGCCAGTCGCCAATGCATTGAACTACATATAGGAAAAATATATGTGTAATGAAAAATGAGAAACTGGTATATGATATAGTAATAATAGTTGATTTCTATGACAAAAAAATCGCTCTATTTTCCTCATTAAATTCATTACATCGCTGTAACTATCTAACTGCTCGTGGTGCAATGAAATATCGGAATTCCTATCTCGTAAGCTATTTTTATCCACCGTGAATACTAATCTAAGTGTTTCGTTGCAAAGTTTTCTAGAAGAATACGCTTCACAGGCATTGTGCATTCAGAACTAGTTCTGATCTTTCGGAAGAATTACGTACTACAATCAGTTTTATGACGCACGGCGCGGGTTATTATTCACATTTACGGTAATCTAGAATACGTATCAAGATTACTTTGGAATGCCTCACGCAAGCAAGTTCCCCAAACATATATACTCTAATATTTCTGTAGTGTATTACACCTACCGTGTTATTTTCAAATTACAGAGCGGGGAAAAATATGAGATACGATTTATTCTTACTTGTATCTGAGGAAGGAATACATTAGGATATGTGTGGCGTGTTTATCCCCGGGTTTATCTTTATTGTGCCGGGAAGTAAGGCATTTCTCTCGTGAAATAAAGTTCGGAACACCTGATTTCCGTACACGGGCCGGGCAAGAGTTTAACGAATTCATTTGTTAAATCCGTCCGGATACGGCGTTATAAAAACTGGTTAAATTTAGAGTTATTCCGATGTAGTAGAGTGTGCACCTCGCTGCCCTGGGACAATTTAAAATTAACTTAACAAACCAAAGTTGAAACTACGGGAGCGTAGTGGAGTTTTCTAAGCGTTGAAATTACTTTTGAAACAGTGCAGATTAATGCAGCAGAGTGTATAATACTCGGTCATTAATGCAATGCGTAAGTGTTGCGAGAAAGCGAGAGAGATAAGTTGGAGACGGATAAATTTCGCATTTCCATGCATGTACGAATTTAGCAATACAATTCGGATTATTTCTCATCGGGTAATTAGTAATCGGCACAGTTATAACTATTTATGCCTGACTGCTATTTGCGTTTTACTAATGGGTTAATCGAGTGGAAAAAACATTCGGAAATGCTAAACGAACTCAGCTGCAATAATTACTAGGCTAAGGCCGTTTAAAGAGACGCATGACGAATGCCTATATTGTTTAATAATAATAATAATAATATATATTGTCCAACAGATTTTACATTCTAATAATAGGACAAGTGAGTAAAAAAATATATATATAAAGATACTAAGAATTAATACATAGTACAAGAAGAAAAAAAATAGCACTTAAAACAAGAAAATATACAGGAGTAGCAACATACTTACAGAGGAAGTCTTGAATGTTTGTAGTTACGTCATTAACAGGTCGGTAAAGTAAAGACAAGCGTAGTTTCAAAAAATTGGAAGCATTCATATAGACAAGCGAGATAGAAGTATATAACATAAGTCGTAGCTACTTAAGCTATACGTCCATATTTTATTAAGTATCAACAAACTAGTTGAAGTGAGATAGAATACGGTCGAGTAATGCGTAAATAAAACCTTTCATAATGTTCACTTCAGGGCATGCAACCAACGCCATTTTAATCCATTTTACCGCTCCGTTGACATTTGACATCTGCTTTTTACTGTTTATTGACCCTTCTTTAGGTTTGAATTTTTACTTACTTCTATTATTTCTTTTACCAAAAGTTCTTTTCAGAGCTATAGTGAAGTAAATCGTTTAGTTTGTGGTAAGTTTAGAGGTGTTAAAGAAACATACAAAGACTTAAAACATTTTTTTAGGTTATAGTTCAAGATGCCTGGTAAACGACTTAGTTCTTGTTGCCAAGAGTTGGTCAGTCGTTTACTAGTGTATTTCGAGGAGGAAAAGCGAAATGGAAGTCCTCTAATATCCGTTGATGCGGTCCATGGTCCATGGTTATTATTAAATTAAAACTTACATACAAATTGTAGAGAGTTGCGAATGCTTTGGGCATTTCTATGGGTATCATCTACAACACAAAGCGCAAGAAGGAAGCTATATCTGCTGTTCCTTCATCGAGTGCTTCAACAGCCCTGTACAAGCCACGATTCATGCCCATGTGTCAGAGGGAAATAAAATAGATGTTCGTAAAGTAATTTATGGTTAAGGTTTATGTTATTGATGAATTACTTCGAGCACATGGGCATACAGTTTCAAGACTTTCTCTGTATCACTGCGATTTCAATGCTATCGAATTTATATGGGCACATGTGAAAGGATATTATAATAACCATATTGGTCGGGATGGTTATGGCGATAAACAAGTATTGGGAATGTGGCAAGAAAGTTTGGACAGCTGTACACCAGACTCCTGGCAAAATTGCATAAATCACACAGGGAAAATAATTAAAGAGTGGTACGAATGTGAAGCAAACATGACTTTGTTCTGACAGTTAATTGCGGATCAGAAGATGAGAGCGAAGACACAAATTAAATATATTTTTAATTTCACTATTCTTTTCTTTCAATATTGACATATTTTAATTTAATTTACTGCAATATTACGTTTTGTATATACCATTGTATAGAAATTATGTTTGCTACATAAAATAAAAACATCATCTTTCGTTTAATTAATCATTGGTAACGTATATTAAACTAAATACTTTTATGTTGTTTGAATATTTTCTACATTTTAATTTGCAAATAGTTTTTGATATAAGAACTACATTATTGTGGTAATACATTATTTCATTGAGAACACATTTAATAATAAGCTTAGCCTGATCACGAAAGCATTGTCAATAGAAAAGTTTACTATTTAGAATCCTATTAGTTGCATTACTCATGATTGTTGTTAAAACGCAACGTTGACTAAAAACTGAACCAATCCTTTCAGTTATAAAAGAAAATCCATTAAAACTACGTATAACCTCATTAAATTTGACAATTGTCATTTCGTACAGTTTATTGTAAACAATGTTGGTGTGCCTGAATTTGTTTCAGACGCTGCATACGTCATAAGCAAATATGATGTAACTACAAACATTCATGATCTGGCCTGTATTTTATAGTGGTCAAAAACAGATACAAAGAAAGAAGAGAAAGAAAAAAAAATATGATCTTACAGCGTGTATATATGAGGATAAATAACATGCGTTTAATATTCATGATAATGATATTAGTGACAGCACGGACATACTGGCAGCTACATATTTAAATAAAATATCACATACTATAAGACATATTTTAAAGTATAAATTTTCAATAAAATGCCAACTTCCTTCTTAAAATTTTAAACACTATGAATTAACCCAGGTAGCAGAGTGACGTAAAATGACGTTTATTAGGCGTATTATAACATACAATTAGTATAATTATTAAGTGACAAAACTGTATCTCTCAGTTCTTCTATAGTATGCATGCGGTTTCTATAGATCCTATTTTTTAGATAGCCGAACATGAAGTAATCTAATGGGGTTAGATCAGGCGATCTTGGTGCCATCTTTGTGCTCTAACGAACCTGTCAGCAAAAAACTGTTGAAGATATTGGCAGGTTTGTCGAGCAGTATGTGCTGGAGCATTATCGTGCTGAAAATAACCTGCTTCTAGCTCATTTTCTTGTAACTCTGCAATAAACAATTCCAACATCTGTTGGTAACGTTGAGCTGTTACAGTTTCCTCGAAGAAAATTGGCCCTATTATTCGTTGCCTGGACATAACTAACCAAACTCCAACTTTTACGGGATGCAATTGCGCTTCTCGAAATTCGTGTGGATTTTCTGCAGACCAGATACAATAGTTTTGTAAATTGATAAGTATAGTCTGTTAGATAAAACCAGGCTTCATCCGAGAAAAATGATTTGTTTAGCAAGTCATCGTCCCTTAAATTGTTATTAAACCAATGACAATATTCCAATCGCCTATCGTGATCTAATGGTAATAATTCCTGTACCGTAGAAACTTTATAGGGATGAAAATGTAACTTTCTCTTGACAGCTCGTTGCGCTGAAGTGTATGATAAGCCTATAAAATGTAATAAACTATTTCACTTGATGTGAATATTGATTTTTTACCTGTTTGTTGAGCTATTACCACAGATAAATTCCCTATATTCAGAAATACTATTGTTGGTGATATTAGATATAAATATAAACGATTTGAAAAAAAATTATAAGATAAATAATCGAAAGATACTACAACACGCACGCCAATGTCGCAAAATGTCAAGAAAATTCATTTAATGTATGAAATTTGTATGTAGCTAACTTCGCTCATTAAATTAGTAATAAGTATAGATAAATTTTTCCGGAAAACAGGTTTTTTTCTTACGACAATCATTTTGAATCACATGGTATACCGAGAGTCGTTGTTACAACGTTTATGCAATGTATTTTTTGCTCAATGGGTCAGATCATAATCCGACAAAGTATTTATCGCTTGCGCATTGTAAACCTATATAGATTTATAGCTAATGCATTGTGTAGGTGAACGAATCGCCTCTAATACCCAGTACAATAGGTAATAAATGTGGGAATGTGTGAACGTTCAATATCGCTCGCGTACAATGGATATACGTTATTATCGTAGTCATTCAGCGCTCTTGAAAACTTGTACCGCAGCCCTTGTAACAACAATAAATTACCCGATATTTAAGGGTGCGATGTGCGGTAATGTCGGCGTACGTGACAAATGAATTGCATGCTTTGCAATGGGAGCTCACGTGTGTCACGTTGAAGCATCTAATTCCGGGGGCAATTTCGTTTCTACCTACTGAAATAACTCTAAATTTTCTCAATCTGTTTCGGTTACTAATCATGAACGGGTGATTGTTTATACTTTTCAACTCGGTAGCGTCTCCCTCCTATTGTCGTATGATTAATATGGGGCGGAAAACGATGCTACTCCGCATGATATAATCACTAACGGAAAAGTGGGTAATTCTCGCTTTCTCGCGGAAAAGCAGAGATAAAGCTTTATCTATTTATAGCGCGGTTCGTGATTGAAAACTGGTGAAAGTATCAAAAAGGCGAGACAGGAGACAAAGAGGGAACGATAACAGGCGTCTAAGGTTTTTTTTTATCAATCCATTCAATGTTACGCTGTAACTGAAGGGCGGGCTTGTCTTACAAAACCATTCTACCGAAACCTACTGACGATAGAAATCTACAGCGCCCCTGCTTCTAACGTTTATTGTTTCCCAAATTATTTGTTTATTAAAATAAATACAGGGCGAGATTTAATTAGGGAGAGGGGGAATTATTCTGGAAATCAACCACCATGATCAAGGTATAATAAGATATCTACCTTCGGTTCTATGTTTATTTACATCCAGGTACCAAAAATTTTATTCAATTCTCATGTAAATTGAGTGAATTGAATTAATTTTCTATTCGATATTTACATAAACTTCCGGAGAGAGCGATGAATATAGTCTGTCCATAGATATAACGATTTGACTAATTCACTACAGCCAAGAGTACACCGAGTAAGGACAAGAGAGAAGTTATAGCGGTTCAAATTTCTAAACCTAACTTCACACAAACAACAGCTTCCCAAAATGGCAGTTTGTTATTGTTTACGTTCGTATCTACACAAATTAGTTTACTCATCCGTTTAATCTATGTGATTTACTTGTTTTATTTATTTATTTTACGTATTTTATTAGTTTTGAATTACCCCTGCAGTTTTAAAAACATTTAATGAACTATGATGTTCCTGTGTAAAAGGCAAGATCGGTGGCCAGTGGCCATAACATTTAAATACTTTCTTATATATTATATTGTTAGGTTTAAGTGAAATAACTCAAATAATCGTGAAAGAAGACACCAATGGGTATCATGTTGTAGTGCCAGTCACTCTAGCAAGATAAATTTTGATGCTAACGATGGTCGCTGTTGAATCTAATATATATGACACGACAAGAATTAAGAAAGTACATGAATAAGAACTATTATCGTTGTGCAGAGATTCCTAGGTCACATTAAATCAATTTATTTGTTAGATACACATTTTAAGCTAGATAGCTAATTATCGCAGTGACTAACTTAATTCATTTTATGTTCACTTTTTAAAATAATGTGATTTTGGTTTGAACTGCATTCTACTGGTATAAATTTTAATCACATTTATTCACATTATAGACAATTCGATATTATATAGTCTACGTCTGAACTCTATCCACTTGTGCACCCCCGGACATTATTGTTGACAAACCAGTGCAGGATCGGATGTTAGAAATGAAGTAGTCGAATAGAAAGGAACAATCTTTGTATCGCACAGAACGATATACTCTTAACTCTTGAACCCTAATTAAAAATTATTGTGTATTCGTGTCAGAAATTTGAAAGTCCCTTCCACCGATGCTGTTGCATTTTTATTAATTTATACACAACATATTTATTCCTGGAAGAATCTTTTACACTATAAAAATATAAACAAAGATTTATTTCACAAAAAGGAAAGAATACGAACATAATTATCGTAAAACACTTGCAAATATATGTATCACTTAATCAAACATTATTTTACTGGAATCGTGTTTTTTATTACTATAAACTGTTCATAAATATTTGCAACAAATTCAGAATAAAAAACGCATAAATTTGTGTATTTTTTTAATCTTTTTTTCTACTTCCTTTAAAATATAAATTATTCTAAACGTTTGAAAATTCCCGGCAATAGCTTTACAAAATGGCAGCTGGACTTGAAGGTCATTCAAAACGGACCACTCAAGAACAATGGATTTTTGCCAACATGTCCTTACTGTAATATACTGTGCTCGATCGTCATCTGCTTTTCTGGGAGAACTTGCGCGCTAGCTCACTAACTGCAAGCTCTTCATTACGTCAATTTAATGACTCAATTGTATTATCAGTAACAACCTCCAAAACTAACTGGATAGCAAGATCCTGATCTGCCAGATTATATTAAATTATTTGTTTCAACCGTCATGGATCTGTGTTGCTTATTGAGAATGATCATTATCTACATACAACTATAGCTCACTAACTGCAAGCTCTTCATTATGTAAATTTAATACGACTGAATTGTATTATCAGTATCGACTTCCAAAACTAACTGGGTAGCAAGATCCTGATCTGCCAGATTATATTAAATTATTTGTTTCAACCGTCATGGATTTGTGTTGCTTACTGAGAATGATCATTACCTACATACAACTATAGCTCACTAACTGCAAGCTCTTCATTATGTAAATTTAACACGACTGAATTGTATTATCAGTATCGACTTCCAAAACTAACTGGGTAGCAAGATCCTGATCTGCCAGATTATATTAAATTATTTGTTTCAACCGTCATGGATCTGTGTTGCTTATTGAGAATGATCATTATCTACATACAACTATAGCTCACTAACTGCAAGCTCTTCATTATGTAAATTTAATACGACTGAATTGTATTATCAGTATCGACTTCCAAAATTAACTGGGTAGCAAGATCCTGATCTGCCAGATTATATTAAATTATTTGTTTCAACCGTCATGGATTTGTGTTGCTTATTGAGAATGTTCATTATTTACATACAACTATAGCTCACTAACTGCAAGCTCTTCATTATGTAAATTTAATACGACTGAATTGTATTATCAGTATCGACTTCCAAAACTAACTGGGTAGCAAGATCCTGATCTGCCTGATTATATTAAATTATTTGTTTCAACCGTCATGGATTTGTGTTGCTTACTGAGAATGATCATTATCTACATACAACTATAGCTCACTAACTGCAAGCTCTTCATTATGCAAATTTAATACGACTGAATTGTATTATCAGTATCGACTTCCAAAACTAACTGGGTAGCAAGATCCTGATCTGCCAGATTATATTAAATTATTTGTTTCAACCGTCATGGATCTGTGTTGCTTATTGAGAATGATCATTATCTACATACAACTATAGCTCACTAACTGCAAGCTCTTCATTATGTAAATTTAATACGACTGAATTGTATTATCAGTATCGACTTCCAAAATTAACTGGGTAGCAAGATCCTGATCTGCCAGATTATATTAAATTATTTGTTTCAACCGTCATGGATTTGTGTTGCTTATTGAGAATGTTCATTATTTACATACAACTATAGCTCACTAACTGCAAGCTCTTCATTATGTAAATTTAATACGATTGAATTGTATTATCAGTATCGACTTCCAAAACTAACTGGGTAGCAAGATCCTGATCTGCCAGATTATATTAAATTATTTGTTTCAACCGTCATGGATCTGTGTTGCTTATTGAGAATGATCATTATCTACATACATCAACCACTTGAGCACATACTATTTTTCGTACAATTATGTTATAAATAGATTTCAAATTCGTTGGGCAATAAAGACTGCTGTTATTATTAATGAATAAAATATAATTCCACAATCCCATCCCAAATTGAATAAATGCACCAGGAGAACATTCGACCGGATAGATTTTACGTGATGTTGCGATTGTTTAAACATGCTAAATGGATTAAATAATAATTGAATGCGATACCACTCACGCAAATGTATATATGGATATTTATATAGGATATTGTCTTTTTAAACCTAACACGTTAATGTAATTCGAATATAATCTATTGAAACGTACGCAGTGTCAGATGAGAACCATTGGGTATTGTTTGACTGGCGGGAATGCAAATTTGCAATTAAATTATTTTGCTGTTTTCGTTCATTAAGCCCCCACGATCCATGAAATATCCAGAGCGCGAATGGATAATGCGCAACCTTTTCACGTAAAAGTCGTATGTCCCGAATCTAATTTGCTTAAAATCGATAGGGTATCAGCGAAAGATTACGTCTACATAATTTTATAAGGCAATTACTGCGTGTATGTAAATCCGTGTCAAGGCCGGGGAAGGTATTTCTTTTCTAAAGTTCACACGAGCTCACGATTAAGCGCAATTTTTCCGCACTTTATGGCAGGAGCTGAGTGACCTGTTCTGTGCGAGGGACGTCCGCGTGAAGTTTGCCGTCCTTCGGGTTTCTACTGACTTTATTTATTTTATCTTTTTTTTTTTTTTGCTCCATCTGTGTGCACATCACGAGGAGAATTTCATTAGTCACCACCTGCGAGTCCATTAATCAGGGGATCAAATAAAACAGTCTTGCAATTACGATTACGCAAACTTCCTTAGGCAAGATTAATTTCTGCGGAAAGACTTGAGTGACGGACTCTTGGAGAAGGATGGCGATAGGGCGCACACTGTCCTCACCCAACTGAAAAGCCCTTAACATATAATCCAGATATATACACGCAGTTTCATCATTGTTTATATACAGTGACCGGCATAAATATTGCAACATATGGGAAATTTTTTTATTATTAAAATATACTAAAACTTTTTTGGGGGAATACGTTGTGCATGTCTAGAAACCGCAAGATTTATTTTGACACATGTCACGTGACCACTAGTATGGCGGCAAATTTAAAAAATATGTCGTGAATCTGCAAAAAGTGAGGTTAGATCACACGATATCCAAAAAAGTTATTTGAAAAAGTTGCTTAGAATTCAATTCTGAGGCCGCATGCAATTTTTTGGAAACATATTTAAAAAAAAAATAAAAATCATAATTTTTCCAAATATTGTTTCATTGAATTACATATTTCCATTTTTTTTTCGCTTTTAGCAGCTCAACTGCAGTACTATTTGCAAATTTAGTTGATACTCAAACAATTTTGTCAATTTTTGCATAATTAACATAGCGAAAACTGAAAAGTACGATTTCAGTGTGACAATTGTTGTTGCAAAAGACTGCATCCAGTAGCAATAAATAAAATAGGCTTTGAAATTAGAAACAACAAAATAATGTAAATGTAGTAAAGTATTTTTTCCCAGCAGAGAGTGTGTCCACTTTCCTCCCTCATTTGAGGGAAGAAAGCTGTACTTTACCTCCCTAGGGAGGAAAAGTAAGTGACGTTGTTGACATGATGAAACTGTACATCTTATAATATGTGACATTGTTGATAGATGACATTAGTACACTCGGCCCAGTCTGAGCCCATTTATGAGATATTTGCTAAATTATTACATATTAAATTTCAATTAAACTATTATTAAACACTTTTAAAACAAAGCTAACTTGACAGTTCCCAAAAAATATTTGACAGATTAAGCCTAATATCTATCATGTCACTCACAGGAATGTCTTTATTATTTTTGACATTACTTAATTAATTAAGACAAAAATAATAAAGACATACCTGTGAGTTAGTTAAAATTTGACTGACTGGGAAAAAATAGTATTCAAACCATGTGAGGAACGTGCTATTGCAGGTCTTGGACAATTACAATAGAGCACTTTCCTCCCTTGGTTTGAAATATACTATTAATTTTTTGGCAAATAGCGATTGCAATCATTTTTATTTTACCTACTGTTTATTATTCGTTGTTCTTTAACCCTAGTCCTACCAACGTTTTATCGTAACGTGTCCTACCAAGGTGTGCCTCACAGGCACACATCTATTTGTACACATTGTTGATGTAAATAATAGCAAAATATGCATTATTTATTTCATGTAGTAGGTATACAGTAAGATTAAAACATATAGAAAGAATATTGTGTGTCAGAAGATATAATTTAAAAATAGTACAAGATAGTAAAATATTTGAAAGTTATTTATGTAGTTTGCAATTTGTGCACGTGAGTATTTTCTCTGAATGTTCACCACAAACCGTTTGCTTACACTTATCACATAACTGTGTTGACATTCTGCTTTTCTTTGATGGGCAAATATAGCACCGTTTTCGTTTTCTTACTTCTCGAGCCAAAGACTCCCCTGTGGTTGGTACTTGATTCTGTTGTGTATTGTTTGGGGAATTTGTGACTGATTGAAACAACTTTTAATTATTACTGATTCACTATATTCAACTACAGTTACACGGCTTACACGTTACATTATATTTGTATATGTTGTTACATGCTCATATGCCACGACGTATGTCGCATATCTCTCGCGTGCCAACGCCATCTATACTATACAACAGCTCCTTCCTAAGTTTAAAACTAAATTAAAAAATTACAATACTAGAACAAATAACAAACAGGTTAATAAAACAATATAATCTTTAAATTTGATTGGTCTGCTTTTTACTCTCATTGACTGTCTAATAGGTTGCTCCAAATTATCTTCTACTACCTCTCCTTCAACATCTTCATTATCTAAATATGTCTCATCATTGTTAAGTCTTCTTATTAACGCTTTATTTGTGGTCTTCTTAATATCTACTTCATTTCTTCTGATAGTGTTCCCATTATCTGTGGTTAGCCAATACGACCGAGGTGTTTCATTTTTTTCTAAAACTACTCCTGGTCTCCATTCATTATCGTGTCTTATTAGAACATGTTCATTGTTTTCGTAAATTTTGGCTTTTCTAGCGCCTCTATCGTGCCAATTTTTATATCGCTTCTGTGTCTGTAATAAGGTATCATGTACGCTATTATTTATCCTAGGTTTCAAATTACTATCTTTTATAGGAATTCTAGTTCTTAGTAAACGGTTCATTATGGCTTCTGCAGGTGATATTTTTAGACTCGGTATTGGAGTTGCCCTGTATTCAAGCAATAAAAGTTCCCAATCTGTATTAGATTCTATCGCCTTCTTTACAATTCCTTTTGCAATACCCACTGCCTTTTCCGCGAGACCATTAGCACGGGGATATAAAGGACTCGATGTTACACTCGTTATATTCCATTTATTGCAAAAATTTTGAAATTCTAGTGAACCAAAAGGCATATTATCAGAAACAATAATTTTAGGTATACCGAGAGAAGAGAATATTCCTTTTAGTTTTCTAATTAACTCACCAGCTGTCTTATACTTCAATTTTTGAATTTCTATCCACTTAGAGTAATAGTCTATTATTACTAAATAGTCTACATTGCCATATGTCATTATATCTATTCCTACTTTTTCCCATGGTATTGTTGGTACTGGTTCATGAAGTAATAGTTCACTTTGGCGATTTTTTGACCCGAATTTTTCGCAAATTTTACATTTTTGTACAAATTGTTCCACATCACTCATAATTCCCGGCCAATAAAGAAGTTGTTTCGCTCTTAATTTTGTTTTTATTATACCCATGTGTCCTTCATGCAAAAGTTGAAGTAATTTTGATCTTAAAGACGTAGGTATAATGATCCTATCGCCAAAATACAATATGCCATTTTCTAAAGTAATATCAGTTTTAATATTAAAATAAGGTTGTAATTGTGACGTCATGTATTTCTTGTTCTTTGGCCATCCTTCCATAACACATTGTATTACTTGTGTCAACACTGTATCTTTACTCGTTTCCGTTTTAATATCAAGTTTTTTATTTGATTCCTCAGTATATCTATTCAGTGTATGTACGGTTCCTTCGATATCTATTTCATTCTCATATTTTTCGTTCATATAGTTTCTCGAAAGTAAGTCTGCTATGTGCATTTCTTTACCCGGAACATATCTAAGTTCTATGTCATAATTAATTAGTTTAATCAACATTCTTTGAATACGATTAGAAATGACTTTCCCAATATCTTTTTTTACTATTCCTAATAGTGGTTTATGGTCTGTTTGTACAATTATTTTTCTTCCCCAAATATAATACTTAAACTTTCTACAAGCAAACAGAACGGCTAATAGCTCCTTTTCTATTTGTGCGTAACTTTTTCTGTGCTTGTCATACTTCGCGACCCAAATACTACGGGTTTTCCTCCCTGTAATAAACAACATCCCATACCATCTTTTGATGCATCTGTCTGTATTATTATTTCTTTATTAGGATCAAACTGACATAAGACTTGCGGGCTAGTTACAATTGTCTTTAAGTTATTCAATGCTTTTCTATGTCTACTACACCATTCCCATTTTATATCTTTTTTCAGTAGCTCCCGTAATGGACTGGTTATTTCAGCCATATTAGGTATAAAGTCTCGGAAAAAATTTATCATGCCCATGATGGATTGTAACTCTTTCTTATTATTGGGGTCTTTCAATTGTAATATAGATTCTACCTTTTCTTTGTCAGGTGTATAACCGTCGTTATTAAATATTTGTCCCAAAAACTTTATTTCGTCTTGTTTAAATTTTACTTTTTCTTTATTAAATTTAATATTTTTTGTTCTCGCTACCTCTAATATTTTCTTTATTAATAAATCATGTTTTTCTAGTGTCTTTGTGGCAATAAGTATATCGTCAAAGTATATTATAATATCCTCTGGATCTATGTTTCCAAAATATTTTAAGTTTAATTTTACAAAAGCTTCAGGTGCGCAATTTAACCCAAATGGAAGACGCAAAAATTTGTAATATCCAAACGGTGTACTAAAAGTACATAATTTGGATGATTCACTATCAAGCGGAATATGATAGAACCCTTGTTTAATATCCAAAAGTGTGTAATACTTTTTATTCAGTAATTTACTTCTCATTTCTTCCATTGTTGGAATTAAATGATATTCCCTCTGTATTGCTTTGTTCAAGTCTAAAGGGTTTAAACACAATCGAATTGATCCATCTGTTTTTTCTATTAAAATGATATCACTCGACCAATTTTCTGGTTCATCTATTTTTTCAATAATTTCAGCTTTGATTAGTTTTTCTAATTCAACTTTCAATTTTTGAGCTAATGTTTGTGGTAGCCTGCGTGGCGGTTTAATTATAGGCTCTACATTGGAATTAATTTTAATTTTATATTGATCTGGAAACATGCCTATACCTTCAAAAACATCTATATTACTTTGAATAAATTTTTCCTTAGTACTAATATTATTAATAATAGTATTTACTTGATTATTGATTTGAATACTGTCTAACTTTGTTAACAATTCTAATTCAATACAGCTCTTTAAGCCTAAAATTGGTTCAGCTTGCTCTTTAATGATTAAAAATTCTAATGCTACATTTTTGTTTTTATAAACTACATCTAACATAACAGAAAAAATTGGTATGATCTGTTGACCTCCGTATGCTCTAAGAAGAGTATTAGTCGGTTTAGTTTTTCTATTGACAACCATTTCATTATATAATTTTAAAGGTATTAAATTTACTTGACTACCTGTATCGAGTTTAAATGTAACTACATTACACTTATCTAAAACTAATTTTTCATACCAGACATTTTGTTTTGTATGGCACTGTACACTTGATACATCTAACACGGTCAGCATCTTATTCAAATCCTCTGTGCTTGTTGTTGTAGCTTCTTCAGTGACCTCTTGCACATTATTTGAAGTCTTGACTGGTGTTTGGCAGCAAATGGCAAAGTGATTCATCTTATGACATTTCGCACACACTTTTCCATACGCAGGACACTTTCTCGGATTATGCAGCATGTTACACTTTTTACACTTATTTTTTAATTGTACATTTTGAGGATTGTCAGCTTTATTTTCATTAAATTTTACTTTATGTTTTTTAAATTTGTTTTTACTGTTCACGATACTATCTGTTGCAATTTCATTATTTAATACTTTTACTTGTGTTTTGCTGATTTTCTGCTGCTCTGCAAATATCTATCGCTTTTACCAATGTGAGATCTGGCATTCTTAGTAGTCGTTCTTGATCTTCTCTGCTTCTAATACCTATCACTACTCTATCTCTAATCATATTTTCTTTCTCATTACCAAATTCACATGCCTCCGCTAGCTGTTTTACATCCTTCATAAAACTATCAAACGATTCACCTTCTTTTTGATTTCTATTATAGAATAAATATCTGTCATATATTACATTTTTTCTTGGCTGTACATATTTATCGAACGCTTCTATAATTTTGTTTACATTCTTCTTATGTTGTTCAGGTATATTAAATGTATTAACAAGGTCTAATGCCTCCTCACCCATTAGATTTAGTAAAATAGCTGCTTTTACTTCCTCCTTAGCATCATCCCTATTCGTTGCCGTCATAAATATTTCAAATGACTGCTTAAACTTCTTCCAATTTCCCCTCAGATCACCTTCTAAATCCAACCTTTTTGGTGGTTTGAATTCCATTGTGCGATCCTTTATTGATTTTGTTTTTGTTCCTCTTTTTATTTTAATACACCCTCTAGGTTATGTACGCTTTTTTTTTCTCTTCTCTTATTTTTTTCCTCGTTTACTTGTTTGTTCGCAGCGCCATGTTGTGTATTGTTTGGGGAATTTGTGACTGATTGAAACAACTTTTAATTATTACTGATTCACTATATTCAACTACAGTTACACGGCTTACACGTTACATTATATTTGTATATGTTGTTACATGCTCATATGCCACGACGTATGTCGCATATCTCTCGCGTGCCAACGCCATCTATACTATACAACAGATTCAACGTAGTTTGTATCAATGAAGTATGACTTTTATGCAAGCCACTCAAACTACGACGTCTAATTTGCCCCAGTACTAATTCTGTTGTAATTTCTCGTAAGAAAATTTTGCGAAGTCTTCGTTTTTTGGAAATATGCCAGTCAGGATGGATATTTCTCCAAATGACAAATGAAGCTACTCCACACACATCAATTATATTGAAAAAATAGACCAAAGGCCACCTATTAGTTTTGCGTTTCACTGAATATGTATGTACCATCTGATCAAGTGTATCCACCCCTCCTTTCGTGGAATTGTAGTACTTATTGATTTCAGATTTATTTTTATTTTCCTCATCAATGGTGGAGTCGTTGTGCATTGTAGATAATAATATGACACAGCGATTTTTCTTAGGTACATAAGATACCAAATTCATTGTCTTCTGAAAACCAAACAAGTTGCTTTCAATATTCCGTCGCCTGTGAGGTAAAAATTTGGTGGTATGCAGCGCTTATTTTTTCTGAGCGTTCCTACACAAGTTAGGCCTTTGTAAGCAAACTGGATGCAAGCTCGTAGCTGGTGAAGAAGTTGTCGAACGTAATATTCCTTTTAGTTCTCAGAAAAGGTTCACAAAGTCTTCAACCACCTTTTGCGCTAAGTTTTCTGCTCTGTTGAGACCTTCTTTTCTAAGTACGGTATACCACGTAACGGATAACTAGTTTCACTATCGCATATCCACCAAATTTTCATACCGTACTTATCTGGCTTGCTTGGCAGGTACTGTCGGAAAGATACACGACCTCTAAAAGGCACCAGTTGTTCATCGATGGTTAGATTACTGCCAGCAAGATAATATTTCAGCAAGTTTGTATTAACACGGTCCCACAGGTCTCTAATTGGTGCCAACTTGTCCTTTTGCCTTCGGAGGGTTCTGGTCGCTTTATCGTCAAAACGAATAAATCTTAGTAATTGAGTAAATCTATTTCGTGACATACACGCTCGATAAACAGGATTTCCATATAAAGGATTCCATAGCTCATTATAGTCCACCATTCCTTGTTTATTTCTTCCAGCAGTAATCAAAAGGCCCAAGAAAGCACGGATTTCAACGTCGTCAACTGGTTTCCAGAAATCGCCAAGAATACGAACAGCCTCCTTATTAGTGAAAGTAACCACAATACCAATAACCGTATCATCAAAAAACAAATTGAATGCGTCACAAGGAGTATTAACATGCACTCCAGGTGGAAGTTTCACTTCGTTCAAAGCTGTTGTAATTATGTTGTGTGCACGTGTTTTTCCCTTGGCAATCGGCGTGGCATTCCACTCGGTACCATCTTTTCCAATAAAAGTTTGCGAATGGCCGGGGTTCATCATTAGCATCACTATCGTCACTTCCTTCTGTTCAGCGCTTTCTTCATCGCCAGTTTCTTGATAATCCGCATCACTAGAAGAGGTTTCGTCATTTGGCTCTTCTTCATCTTCACCATCATTTACATTCCTTCCCAAATCCTCATCACTTTCGTACAATGCATCGAGCAACTCCTTTTCAGTTAGTGGCCGGCGTCGGTCAGTCAACCAATCGGTCATACTTTCTTCATAAATTTCAAAACCAACTAAGCATAAAACAACAAATATATTTTACTGGGTCAATCAAAACTTTATTTTGCTTACCTGGTCTATACTATTCTCCACTAGGTAAAAGAAATAAAATTAACCAATAGACACCTAAAACGGCCAATGCGTTCGTTGGGAAAGTTACAAATACACTGATAGCAATGCAGTTTGTAAGCTGACTGTTTTAGCAAAACGCATTTAGGGAATTCTCCTTCATATGCTACTGGAAGTTCTTACATACAAGGGGAAAGTCCCGAAATATAAAGCATATCTTATTACGGGGGATTTACCCACATACCTAGTTTTAAATAACGTAGCAATGCATTTTATAGTATAATAACAGTATGTGCCTCAAAGACACACCTTGGTAAGACGTGTCGGTAAATTATGTTTAATTTTTTAGTAAAATAGGAAAATATTTTTAAAAAATTTTTATGTCATTCTGTGTTAAATAGTTTATTTTGAGAATACAAAAATCCTCCAGTCTGTGGGCAGTTAACTTACAAAGTTCCAGCAATTTCAAAATCAATTGTGCCTCAAAAGCACACCTTGGTAGGTTTAGGGTTAATTTCAAAATCTACTTTAACATATGTGGCGTATTGTTAGCTGAAACCTTTTGCAATGATTTGATGAAGTCGTTCTTTGGATCAATTTTAATGCATTATTGCATGTGAGGAATGATTTCTTTCACTGTTTTAGTACCCATTTTTGGTTCAGTGTTCGGTCCTATTTCGAAATAGTCCAGCAATGAATTGAAGAAGTTAATTCGGTACATTTGTAATTCTGCGGACTTTTAGGTGTCCAATTACAGGTACGCTTCTCTTAAAGTGAAACAGCAACAAACTGTTTAGGAACTTGCCGCTGTTTGTGTCACATGTCTCAAAGTACAAGCTCGGACGGTCGACCGCCGTTGTAATTCGATCATGATTCGAACACGCCAACTTCGCAGTTCCGCTCTTACAGATACTGTTAGTAAATTGATGGATTAAAGCTCTGTACGGAATCGATTTTCAAGAAGTAAAACGCGGAGGCGCGCTTTCTTTGTGCCGTGTTTACTACTCGAAATCTCCCAGGGCCTACGGTTATGAGGTAAATATTTTTTCGCAATTACTCTAAACATAATTGACCTCCCCGCTGTGAATACGTATTAAAATATTCTTCTCCTTTCACCGGGAAATTGCATTTTCCCCAGACGGTACGGGATTCATATGTAAATTTCTAATGATTAACCGGCGAAATCTTGGTGAAAGCAGTCTTATACATATATTTAACTTGAACCGAATATTGAATTAAACATTAGCGTCTGATTTATTTTTTATTTCGTTCGTTCCTTCATGTCGGGCGAGCCGTCCAACCGATATTTGATATCGGATTAGGCGTGTGTTGCTGGTGAGAAATCGGAATATAACTGCCACTGACAGATAAGGCAAATCTGTTGACTTCGAGGATATATATTGGCATTTTGGCGGGCATTACAGACGAGCGTGCGATGTCACGGAGATGTGAGCTACGATACGGGGAATATTCGAAAGTTAAATAAACAAATAAGTCTACACGCTAAAAAAAAAAAAAAATTAGGTATTTTTTTCTTGGTAGAAATCACTTTCTTTGGTATTTCTCCGCACTGACTGGGGATAATATATTGAAATAATTAATTTCCGTTTCTTAAAAAACAGAAACATTTTAATATTAGATACTAAGAAAATATTAATTATAAACGATTTCATTTAAAAATTTGTTATTTCGCATAAAGTGAGTTACATTGTAATTGTATGCATGACCATCGCAAAGACCCTTTTATGAATATTGCCACGAAAAGTTCCACTACATGGAAATAAGTTAGGTTTAAGTTGAAGATCAAGATGTGTTGAGAGATGACAATCGTATTACCGGAACCTCGTTGGGGTTTTGCGAGCATCGCACTTGCGAGGGAATTGAAGAGGAGGTATTAGGACTCAGCCTGTGATCTCTGCAGTGAGAGATTAATAAAAAATTTAGTGTAAGAGTATATAGTGGTGCCTTATATTTGTACAAGCTCCTCGAAGAAAGCTCCAGAAAATAGTAAATACACTTTTGGCTTTTATTTATGTATATAATTAAGTTAACAAAGCAAGTAGCTGTAAATCCCCGACCCTTAAGGTGAAAGATCGCGGTATTCCGTAGTATGGTTTATATCTGAGCGCTCAATCATTATAATACCCGGCGCCTCCACCAAATGTCAAATGTCCACTAAAAAAAAATAAACAATTTCTCATTCTTTTCCCACATCTTCGTATTTCGTACTAACCTTTCCACTTCGATTTTCTAAATTTTCTGTTGCTAAATATTTTCTTAACTTTGCCATTTTAATTTAAAAATCTCGATTTTACTGCATAACCTAAGAATAACATTTTACGATTTTAAGGCGAATCTGGACGTCCAAGTGTGCGACAGAGATAAATATATCGGAAAAGTATTCCGCGCTTTTTGGGAAAACGGTACGACCGATTTTGAAATTTTAAACTGTATTTGTCTTAAAATAATGTTTGAAATTGCGCCAACGTTTTAATTTTTTTATTTTCTATGTATTTAAATTTTTAAATATTTGTATAATATATGTAATATATTTTTGTTATTAAAAACAATTTCTAAAATCGGCTCAACGGCGCATTTGAAGACCAATGTCTTAATGACAAAACTTTTTTAATTTTTGAATTTGGACTAATAATAACGCCCGAAACAGAAATATTCATTTTTCTTTTTCCATCAAATGCCGACAGCCGCGGTTCTATCGTAACCTAACGCACAGACCGATGTTTGTTTTGAGGACGTATCTACGTACAGATGTTCTGCTATGGCATCATATAAGGCATAAATATAAGGATATTCAATTCTGCTTTCAGTACTGTCTTTTTGTGTATTTTACACAACCCGACCTACTTCCTAACTATGTTTTAAATAAGTGGGAAATTCTTAAAATGTGTAAATGTTAATAATAAATAATGTATCTACTTTTTAGTGACGAGTCATAATTATAAATACTAAACCACTTCAATAATTTCCTTGATGCCAATGGTATTACGAAACAGAACATCAATAAAATGCAAATAAAAAAATGCACACAGCCATTTTTTCTACTGGGTAAAATGTACCTATAAATTACAATTTCTTTTATATCTGCTTAGATTACATACCTTGTATCATAGTCATTTATATTGACCGCCCTAGAATTTGGCGCACTGAAATACGCAATGACAAAGTAATAAAATGTCTAGATAAGTAGATATGGAACTTACATTTTGTACAATAGAATATTAAATATTAGAAGAAGCCTTTTTTCTTTTCGCGCTGATACGAAGATGCTTTCGCCTTTTGACGAGTATCTTTTATCCATTTTTAGATAATGCGGTTTGCTACTTGTAAGAAAGTAAATATTCTTCATACAATAACTGCAGTGATGCTAAGTCAGTTCCAGAGAAAAAACTTTAGAGGTATTTGACTACAGGTGTGCGATGTCTGTGTGTGTGTTGAGTGAGGTTTGTATGTTTGTAACAGTGTGTGGCACCCTGACTCATTTATCACAAGTTACCCTATAGGAAGTTGTATTGTAAACTCATAGATACAGGTATAGAATAACACTCAATGAAACATAGCGAATACTCTAGACAATCTTAGCAATTGATTTTGGAAACATGTAATATAGAAGGCAAACAATTCATACCATTCAAAAAGACAAGAGGTATCTTTCTTTTCGATCTGACTATCGCTGGAGGTTTATTCCTGCAATCACGTGTTCTACAAATGCTCTTCACATTTGTGCATACCTCGTAATAATTTAGTTTTCGGAAAACAACAGTTACTCAATTTACAACATAAGTCACTGATTCTACTGATTCATAGTACGGATTATATTATCAGTGCTATAATTATGAATTTCTGAATTAATAGTATTCTTTGTAGCCTAGTAAATCAAATTGATTTTTCTAAAAGAACCATATGAAATAGTGTTACCCTATACATTCAAGTTCATATGACAGACTAACTAATGTTTTGAAAAGATCTGATTACTCGAACCAGTATCATTTCTGTAGCGCACTCAATTCGACGAGTGTGCTACCGTCCTAGTTATGGTTGTCCCGGCGGACGAGAAGACAAAGAGAAAACGAATTTTCCTCTTTCGGACGCTATTTGCTATCAGAAAGAAATGAAGAAAAAAATGTTTTAGTATTAGTAAGGACCGCTGAACCGTTGTCCTTGACCACTTTTTTATTTCTCCTTTTTGGAAGCCAAATAGAACCAAACAAAAAATTAAAAAAAAGAAAATTTAAAAAAATAAAACGTTGGCGCAGTTTTAAATACTGTTTTCAAAACAATCTCTTTATTAAATTTAAAATATTTTGATTGGTATGTTTAAAAACAGCGGAAAAAGATCGGCGCCATCTATTGGAAGAAAATCTCATTAAAAGGCCGTCCAGATTCGCCTTAATGTACACTGAAAGACCCTTCTAGCTGAGATTGACCTAACGGCTGATACTAATCCTAGATTAAAGTAAATAATCGAACTAATAATAATAATATAAAAAAGATTTTAGCAGGAACTTTACCGAAATCTTTTTAGTATATACGATTAGCAGAAGAAGAAGATAGAAAAAAAAGAGATGTACTGAATGCGAGACAGGAGGTGAAACAATCGACACCACATAGGTTATTTAGCGCTGGTTAAAAGAATCCCCATTTCCCCCGTTACCCCAACAAACTGTTCTTCCGCCTTATTTGCTTAATCCAATATAACTGCAGGCAATTACAGCTAAGGCGTTATATCTACGCCCCTTCGCCGTTGAAACAGTAACGAAAGGGCGTTGTAAAAAAAAAAGGGATTCGATTTATTCCGAATCGTATAAACTTAACTGCGCATAAAATAAACATTTAAACTGCTTTAAATGCCCCTACTAGGAGGAAATTAATAGAAACGACCACTTCTTTACAAAACAAATCTTTCAGGTAGTAGTGGGTATATATTTTCCGTATATTCTACGTTTTCTAATAAATAACTCTAGCTACCGTCTTTGCTGTGTTTATGTAATAGTTGTTGTTTACAATCATCTTTTATTCCTTCCCCTCACGCGAGGTACTTCGTAGTTAGTGATCTTACTTTTTTCTTTTTTAGAGTCATTGTTTCGTGGAGATTAAACGTTATTCATTGGAATCAATGTTTAGCAACATCTATAACCTTTTTCTAATTAAGTTTAAACCTTCAGCCGTAAGCTTTTTATTATATAGTATTCAGGTAGCAGAGTGACGTATAATCCTCTATTAAACGTCACTCAGCTACCTGAGTATCAATCTTCAAATCTAACAGGCTAGCAAAATTAAGTAGATCATATTAAATTATTTGTTTCAAGTCTCATGATATATGCTACTTTATTACATACATCAACTATTTGATAACGTACTCTTCTTTGTGCAATTATCCTCTAAATAGATCTAATAGATCCCCAGTGACCAACTATATTTATTTCATATTTTATAAATATTTAAAAAATATTAAATCTTTCTTGAATATTAGTTATATTAATATAATATGCATAAAATATATTATAGAAAATATATTTAGGAAAACATTTAAAAAATATATATGTTATGTAGCATTAATAATATTTTATTGCAAATGTTTTCTCAAATATTTTTTCATAACTCTGCAAAATATTTTGCTTTGTATTTCTGTAAATATTTATTTCATATAGAAAAAAGATTGAATTTTGCTTTTGTACATTTGGTGAGTAGGACGAATAATATAAAATGGGTAAAATATGCATACATATTAAGTAGGTATGTACCTATTTAAAATGATAGTTTAAAGATTAAATTAGATAATATATTAGGAACACATTTAAAAAATATATATGTTATGTAGCATTAATAATATTTTATTGCAAAAGTTTTCTCAATATATTTTTCATAACTCTGCAAGAATATGTTGCTTTGTATTTCTGTAAATATTTAGAGAGAAGAAGGTAGATTTGTTGCTATACGTACACTACAGGGTATTCCGCGTAACTGGTTCATTAAAAGTTTATGATGTTCTATGATTTACTTATATTTGAGATTTTGGCACCAGTATCTGTTCGATTGGAACTATAAATACAAAATACCTTAACCAAAATATCACTTCCGGTTGACCGGAAATGGATGTCAACTTTGTTATTTTAAATAGAATGATATAATTTTTTATTCATTCTTGGACTCTACAACTATAAATACGTCAGTTTTCATTAGCTATTCCTATAGCTACATGTTGCCGTTTTTGAATTATTTAAGTTTTTCTTTTTTTTTTTAGTCATAATCATTGCATCATTGCGAAATTAATATCTCGGTTAATACTTCAAGTAGAGACTCCAAATTTGCTATGTTGTGAATGTAGATATTACTCTAAGAAGCGGTAAGCACACTTTACTTTCTAACATACAGGGTATTCAAAACTGAGGGACAAAGTGACATATTTTCAAATGTAGAAAACTCATTTTTTTTAAATAGAACACCCTGTATTTTAATTCGGAATTAGAAAGTAAATATAATCCTCTATCACTTCATATGAGTATTCCCTATACCTATCTTTAATAAATTTTGAGATATGAGCGACTTTTTGTTAAACAGACTAAGTATTCTTTTTTTTTTAATAGAACACCCTGTATTTTAATTCGGAATTAGAAAGTAAATATAATCCCCTATCACTTCATATGAGTATTCCCTACACCTATCTTTAATAGATTTTAAGATATGAACGACGTTTTGTTACACAGACTAAGTAGCCCTATCTTTAAATGTTTGTAGCTGGCTCTGAAATGGATTCACGTCAAATTCATGTATTATTTTTGAATAATCATACAAGAATGTCTGTTCGAATAGTCATTTCTATTAATATTGCGTTGTACGAAAGTGTAATTACAATGATATACATAAACACTTTTGGTTAGTCAATGAATTTGACATTAATCCCATTTAGAGCCAGCTACAAACACGCGAAGATAGGGCTACTTAGTCTGTTTAACAAAAAGTCGTTCATATCTCAAAATCTATTAAAGATAGGTATAGGGAATGCTGACATAAAGTGATAGGGGATGATATTTACTTCTTAATTCCGAATTAAAATACAGGGTGTTCTATTAAAAAAAAAGAATACTTAGTCTGTTTAACAGAAAGTCGCTCATATCTCAAAATTTATTAAAGATAGGTATAGGGAATGCTCATATAAAGCGATAGGGGATGATGTTTACTTCCTAATTCCGTATTAAAATACAGGGTGTTCTATTTAAAAAAATGAGTTTTCTGCATTTGAAAATATGTCACTTTGTTCCTCAGTTTTGAACACCCTGTGTGTTAGAATGTAAAGTGTGCTTACCGTTTCAAAGAGTTATATCTACATTCATAATATAGCAAATTAGGAGTCTCTACTTGCAGTATTAACCGAGATATTAATTTCTCAATGATGCAATGATTATGACTAAAAAAAAAAAGAAAAACTTAAATAACTCAAAAACGGCAACATGTAGCTATAGGAATAGCTAATGAAAACTGACGTATTTATAGTTGTAAAATCCAAAAATGAATAAAAAATTATATCATTCTATTTAAAATAACAAAGTTGACATCCATTTCCGGTCAACCGGAGGTGATATTTTGGTTAAAGTATTTTACATTTATAGTTCCAATCAAACAGATACTGGTGCCAAAACTTCAAATATAAGTAAATAATAGAACATCATAAACTTTTAATGAACCAGTTACGTGGAATACCCTGTATGTCATCGTATTCGAGCCTTTGCACTTTTTTCATGTCGTCCACGATTAGTGCCAGCTTTGACTGCGGACCACTTTCGTCAACGCTTGAACTTGGTGCAGAGAATGGAAGCATTGGGAGACAGAATGGCATACTGTCGTCTTCAATTATAAATCGCGATTCTGTCCGGGTAGAGCGACATGATATTGGGTTTACTGCTGCTAGGCATGCCCACAGGACTGTTGGAGTAATGGTTCGGGCCTAGGAAATATTTCGATTTAAATTAACCGGTTTCAGACCAGCCATTTACGCAATTCACTTAACGTCCTGGGTAACGAGAAATGAACTTCCGTAGAAAAATATCCCCAAGGTTATAATTCACAATTCCACTTGGCTTCTTTTTTTTTTCCCTCTGCTCTCGTCCCGTCTCCTTTCAACACCCTTTATGTTCTGCGTGTGCTCACATTTCAATTCCGTCAACGCGGGATCTGCTCTTAGTTAGTGAGACACCCGCGGAGATATCTTAATTTTCCTTGCGCGGCCACGCCCGCCTCCCGTACTCCATTTTATAAATTGCCTAAATTGGCAGGTAATGTAGTTAGCGCAATTCACGGCGCATAACCAAATATTAACAGCGACTCAAATGATCGTGGTTGAAGCAATTGTAATCTCCCTTAATTTAAATTGATTCTATATTAATACATTAGATCGCTAATTAAAATAAGATTAAATGTTTAATTAATAACGTTTGCTTAATCATGGAGCTTGTATTGTTGAGCTGTTACGTTTTAACTATTGTTAAAATAAATCGCGCGCACAAAGATGGACCGCCAGGAAGATCTCTTTAAGTTGTACGCCGGCCCCAACGGAAGCGATCCCCTTTAAGGATGAAACAATTTCGAAAATGTAACGTTCACGAGGGCGAATTGCATATCAAAGGCGTCCTTAATCCAGTGCGGGCGGAGCGAAAAACTAAATGATTCCTGATGCAGTCACATCTTACCGCGGAAAATGGGGAGGAGGTGGAAGGCTTTTAATACCTTTTTTTTTGGACAAGCTCTCACTTTGTGGCGGCATGGCGGATTTGCATATACAACTTCTCCTAACTTAAGAACACGCTCACCGCTCCCTCTACGTCCTTAGCGCAGTTATTATATCATCAAGGGCTGTTCGCCAAAATTATGTAATATCTCATTTACATTTCAGGCCGAACTTCAGGATTTGCAGATATGAAGTGCAAAAAAAGTTACAACAAGAACAGGGTGATAGATCGAGACGGTTTGATAAATAAATAGACACTTTGAATATATACACTGTTGAAGATTTTAACACTTTTTTGACTAATTTAATAGTCAGGAGAGGTCCACACTCTTTTCGTGTTATTTTGTCGAGAACTATAGAAGTTTAAATTTGACGAGCAAAGATAGTCAAGTATTGTCTATTGCTAAGGGGTTATTTTGTCCAACTGACACGTGGAATTATAAAATACTTCTAGTCACATTTTATTTGATCTAGACTAGACAAATTTACTAGCTGTTTAACTAAATGAATGCGATCTATTGGGTGTTTTTAACACCATTTTTAAACACAACGTTCTTTTAATAATGCAACTCCTATTTCTTAGTGCTATAATATTCTTTCTTTTAGACGTTTTCTCAATTATAAATATGCAAAACTACTCATTCACAAGTTTTGGTTTCAACTAAACGTACCAATTTTAAAATGATTTTTTGAGAACCATTATAAAATTAAGTGAATGTTTGTGCTATTTGATTCAAGTCTAAACTAATTGCGTAAATAGATGTTCCCAATACATCTTTTAAGATGTTGACATTTTTTATGCCCACTGGAATTAACGTTTAATAACACGAGGTTACACTTTGCAAGTCAGTCACATTTGGTGGTTTGTTTGGATATGTTAATACGGAGAATCAAACACGAAAACAGATACACGTGCAATGCAGGTGGTGCGTATAATGCAATACTGTATTAGAATAGGTGGGGTTTCTATATTTTTATCCGAGGGAAAAATTCTGATTGGTTGACGCTTCTGAATGTCTAGAAAAATAGTCAATCCTCATATCTGAACAAGAATTCACACGAAATTCTAGTCATTTCTGTTCTATTCAATACGCGTAGTCAACTCGTCTGGCAAAGTTTGGAAAAATCAACACTAAAATATTTGACTAGCGTAAAATTAACGCCAACACCGTAATATTTTCAACAGTGTAGTATAACCATCTATTCTGTAACAATTCCGACCAAAGCAAGCCAAAAGAAACATTCAAAATAATAAATAATCAAGTAGTAATAGTTATTAATCCCTTAATTAAACTAATCCCCCTATTATTTATTATTTTCAATGTTTCTTTATATAGAATAAAAGGAATATCGACGGGACTTCGTAAACAACCCCAGTGACCAACTATATTTATTTCATATTTTATAAATATTTAAAAAATATTAAATCTTTCTTGAATATTAGTTATATTAATATAATATGCATAAAATATATTATAGAAAACATATTAGGAAAACATTTAAAAAATATATATGTTATGTAGCATTAATAATATTTTATTGCGAATGTTTTCTCAATATATTTTTCATAACTCTGCAAGAATATTTTGCTTTGTATTTCTGTAAATATTTATTTCATATAAAAAAAAAAGATTGAATTTTTGCTTTTGTACATTTGGTGTGTAGGACGAATAATTTAAAATGGGTAAAATATGCATACATATTAAGTAGGTATGTACCTATTCAAAATGATAGTTTAAAGATTAAATTAGATAATATATATCTAATATGATTTAATTAGTATCTAAGTTGAGCGCTGTAACTTTTCAATTAATATATCTGCGTTTTGTATTATATTATTTGTAATATTTGTAAGTTGCGAACGTCAACACAACACCTCTATTCATTACGGTGCCGGTGTTATATGATTTAGTATTGTTTATGCGTCTATGGATTAGGTACATAGAATGTATACGCGCACGTGCGTATCATCAACGTTTTCATTCGTTTGTCCGTTACATGTTCTAGTTTATAATAGTATACGATTAGAGCAGATTAGGGTTAACTGTGTAATTAATTGTTGTGGGGTGTGTTTTTAGTTTTTGTGGTGACTACGAGGTAAGCAAAACTTTGAACATGTCATGGCATTTATAAGATAATGGAATGCTCAATATCGCTATGTACAGAAATCGTTTAATAATATAATTGTAGGAATTTTATGCATATATATGTACTGCATCTACCAGATAAATTGCTAGTTGATTTGCTTAAGAGATTCATCTCGGTAGATAAGCGCCATAACCTCAAATAGAGGTTAGAATACGTTGTGCTGTTTTATTGTTTGTACGTTGAATGTTTTCAAATATTATGAAATAAAGTAAAAATAAGTATCGTAAGTATTAGAATGTAGCTACCACTCCAATTATTGTAAATGCTCCAAATGTATTAGTAGGTGTTTGATAATGTTGTACGATGTTTTATTCATGGTATGATCTAATACAATTGGCATTGTTTTAGAGACACAAGGAAACGCCATGAGAGCGTCACACTACCGAAGATATGAAAAAAGCCATAGGGTTGTACCTGGCACCAGCCAAGGCTAGATTAAAAATGAGTATTTTCATTTTTATTGGCTTATTCAAATAAAATGATAATAAATACGTTGTTTTTTTATTTAGAACACTTCAATTAAAAAATAGTGATTAATTTGATAAACCTTCAGTATGCCTTAAAAGATGCCAGAATTATTGATTATTAACTTGTATGGTGAGTGTGAAAAAACAAGTTCTTGCCTTTTAGACAACTCTATGTATGTTTCAACTTTTCGTTATCGACGTTATATATTCTAAATAACCAAGAACAATTTTAGTTCATTTTGACAAATTAAATAGATTCCATAAAAAAATCTCAATTTTCATATAAATATTTTACAAATATTTTAGAAAAAATATAGCGCTTACATTAATTTTAAAATATGGAATAATATTTTAATTGAATATTTTATCTATATTTAGAAAAAAATATGAAAAATATATTCAAAAACCTCTCACGAAAAATATTTATAAAATATATTTTTAAAAATATCTATGTAATATTTCTGGCTGTTAGGGAATTAGATAATTATACGGGTATTCGGTCTGTCAAAATAAAACTAAATAAATACCTGGGTATTTCGTTTTAATTTAAAACATCTTCAGGAGGCACTAAAAATATTACGAATTAAAATGAAACAATATAGAAAATCACAATAAGTAATTGCTTATAAAATTGTAGGATTAATGACAGCTGACAAAATGATAAATAGTTAAAACATTTAAATGCAAGTCAGGGACAGACATATTAATAATAAGAAAAAAAATTGTTTGCAGTTATACACATAAAATAGATAGAAAACAATTTTATTGATGTAAAATATTGCAATATATACTACTTAATTGATTTGTATCAGTTTTAAAATTAATAGCATTACTACATTTTTTTATATTAACCATTTCCAAAAATTATCCCTTTTTGTAATTATATAGGTTCTAATTCAAGTATGGAAATACCATCATAATTAAAACTATGTTTAAAATCTTGGACATGCAGAGATAAGGCACACAAACGTTTTCCGATACGACAATCACTCTTATGTTGAACTATTCTGTTCTTTACAATTTGCGACGTTTGACCAACATAACAATCGGTACAAGGAATGCTATATACTACATCCTTTTGATTAAGAGTTGGAGTTTTATCTTTAATTTTAGTGAAAATGCTGCCAATTGTTAACATGTTGTATTTTGCAATTTTTACATTAGCAAATGGTTTAAAATGTTGTATGATTTTATTGGTCAAACCTTCTGTGAAGGGAAGTTGATAATACTTAAATTGTAAAGGAGTTTCTTGATCTATAGGACCATCAAACATATTTGAAGAGTAAATCAATTTATTTAGAATATATCTTATGTTGAACTATTCTGTTCTTTACAATTTGCGACCTTTGACCAACATAACAATCGGTGCATGCAATGCTCTATACTACATCCTTTTGATTAAGAGTTAGAGTTTTATCTTTAATCTTAGTGAAAATACTGCCAATTGTTAACATGTTGTATTTTGCAATTTTTACATTAGCAAATGGTTTAAAATGTATGATTTTATTGGTCAAACCTTCTGTGAAGGGAAGTTGATAATACTTAAATTGTGAAGGAGCTCCTTGATCTATAGGACCATCAAACATATTAGAAGAATAAATCAATTTATTTAGAATATGTATAGGATAACCGTTATTGTAAAACATCTCAAAAAGTATTTTCAAATTTTTGTCTAAAAATCTTTCATTACTAATGTGTGTGACTCTATTTTTTTTTTCATAGCTATAACGGTGTTAAATTTCTGATTTAAAGGATGATTGGAGTAGTAGTTAATGAATCTAGAACTCTATGTTGATATCACCTAGGCTTTTTCTATTTGAGTAATTTCTTAGGTTTTATTTTTCTAATAACATTTACAAATATCTCCTAGAAAATAAAAGCATTTTCTGCTTATTAGAACAATGATCTTACTACCTGTGACACATAAACGCGAACTGTTCTTAAGAAAACTGGACAGAAGAAAGAATAAAGTTCTTACACGCATATTTCACTGTTTGGTTGGAAAAAAGATATTTTGTGCTCGCAAAAATAGATTCTGTACTAATTTAAGCACACCTTGTATGAATGAATTTTAGATTATACGCAATACACTTTGAGAAATGGAAATCAATCTATAACATGCATACATCTTCATCTATAATCTTGCCCCTGACATGATAATCCCTACTCTATATTCTCCAATATATCTTTCGGGGTAAACACGTAGTACATTCCTTTGATTGATAAAATAACAAATCTATACTCCGACAGGATTACTAATTTAGCACACTTTACAAATATTTACCGCGAATTTTCAGGTAAGATCAGCGTCAGGAATAAGATTTATGCCGCAAGTTATGACGAATGTCGTTACCGCTGTTGTCAAACTGTCGAAAACTCCCTCGTAACGTGATAAGCAAAGACAGTCCGATCTTACATATAAATCATTTCCCTATAACAAATTTGATTACTGCGGCCAAGCTTATATTTGCGAGGAAATGAAATATGTTGGATTTAATAGAGGATGGCGGTTGAAATTCTATTCCTTCAATGCGTTAGATTGGAAATTCCATCTATATAATTTCGTCCTTGTGATGTTACCCAGTAACAAAGCCTTTTGATATAATCAAATCACCACAATTAGTATGCCGTGGAAATAAAAAGCATTTTAGAACTAGTATTAGCAATCATCCATTGCCTGTTGAAATATTCACAGTACCCAATTAGAATATCAATTTTTTTATCCGCCTAAAATTTAAGCAAAATAAAACGAAGCAATTTATATCTATTTTCCCTCCTAATTCCCGTATCATTTTCAATTTGAATTTAATCCCAGAACGCCAATAAAGATGATGACCGCTGGTGTTTTATATCCAAACCAGGAGGTGGTTTCATTTCTATTTAAATACATACCCCTCGAACTGTCCAGGACGCACCGTAGATTATAATTAACGAAGTTTAGGGACCATATCTAATAGAGGGAAATATAATAGATATATTACACCTAGCATTCAGCATTTCCTGGTTGTAAATGCCCAGTTTTAATATGATTACATGCAAACACTAATTAAGGACACTTCAATCTATTCGGTGCAACTTTACCGGGGATGAATGCTTGATCATTATTAATTATTCCCCCAGCTCCTTCAGTCAACATCCTCCAATCTTTCAATGCCTTCCGCTAATCAGTTTTACGATACTTAAACCTAATACACCTCTGGTATTTATATAAACAAACCTACCGCGCGCTAATTTATCATCATCACCACGGCGAAATAATAAATGGCTTTTCTGCAGCCCCGTATATAGCGGCTATAATCTGACGTCACGCCCAATTCATCAATAAAACTTGTTAATTCATAAACATGGACTGTTTGTGACGTTTCGAGTTCAGCGTGCAACATCGTGCAACATTTTTCTGTCTCGTATAAATAAACGGTGCCATATCTTTGCCAGAAACGTTGAATATCTACTTATAGCAATGTCAAAATAGTTAAATATTTAATTTTATTTAACTGTAGCAATATTGTACATAAACACATATAAAAGTAAAAGTTTTGTCCATTGATTGTTGAAAATAAATTAACCCTAGTCCTACCAACGTTTTATCGTAACGTGTCCTACCAAGGTGTGCTTCACAGGCACACATCTATTTGTACACATTGTTGATGTAAATAATAGCAAAATATGCATTATTTATTTCATGTAGTAGGTATACAGTAAGATTAAAACATATAGAAAGAATATTGTGTGTCAGAAGATATAATTTAAAAATAGTACAAGATAGTAAAATATTTGAAAGTTATTTATGTAGTTTGCAATTTGTGCACGTGAGTATTTTCTCTGAATGTTCACCACAAACCGTTTGCTTACACTTATCACATAACTGTGTTGACATTCTGCTTTTCTTTGATGGGCAAATATAGCACCGTTTTCGTTTTCTTACTTCTCGAGCCGAAGACTCCCCTGTGGTTGGTACTTGATTCAACGTAGTTTGTATCAATGAAGTATGACTTTTATGCAAGCCACTCAAACTACGACGTCTAATTTGCCCCAGTACTAATTCTGTTGTAATTTCTCGTAAGAAAATTTTGCGAAGTCTTCGTTTTTGGAAATATGCCAGTCAGGATGGATATTTCTCCAAATGACAAATGAAGCTACTCCACACACATCAATTACATTGAAAAAATAGACCAAAGGCCACCTATTAGTTTTGCGTTTCACTTAATATGTATGTACCATCTGATCAAGTGTATCCACCCTCCTTTCGTGGAATTGTAGTACTTATTGATTTCAGATTTATTTTTATTTTCCTCATCAATGGTGGAGTCGTTGTGCATTGTAGATAATAATATGACACAGCGATTTTTCTTAGGTACATAAGATACCAAAGTCATTGTCTTCTGAAACCAAACAAGTTGCTTTCAATATTCCGTCGCCTGTGAGGTAAAAAATTTGGTGGTATGCAGCGCTTATTTTTTCTGAGCGTTCCTACACAAGTTAGGCCTTTGGTAAGCAAACTGGATGCAAGCTCGTAGCTGGTGAAGAAGTTGTCGAACGTAATATTCCTTTTAGTTCTCAGAAAAGGTTCACAAAGGTCTTCAACCACCTTTTGCGCTAAGTTTTCTGCTCTGTTGAGACCTTCTTTTCCTAAGTACGGTATACCACGTAACGGATAACTAGTTCCACTATCGCATATCCACCAAATTTTCATACCGTACTTATCTGGCTCGCTTGTCAGGTACTGTCGGAAAGATACACGACCTCTAAAAGGCACAAGTTGTTCATCGATGGTTAGATTACTGCCAGGAAGATAATATTTCAGCAAGTTTGTATTAACACGGTCCCACAGGTCTCTAATTGGTGCCAACTTGTCCTTTGCCTTCGGAGGGTTCTGGTCGCTTTATCGTCAAAACGAATAAATCTTAGTAATTGAGTAAATCTATTTCGTGACATACACGCTCGATAAACAGGATTTCCATATAAAGGATTCCATAGCTCATTATAGTTCACCATTCCTTGTTTATTTCTTCCAGCAGTAATCAAAAGGCCCAAGAAAGCACGGATTTCATCGTCGTCAACTGGTTTCCACAAATCGCCAAGAATACGAACAGCCTCCTTATTAGTGAAAGTAACCACAATACCAATAACCGTATCATCAAAAAAACAAATTGAATGCGTCACAAGGAGTATCAACATGCACTCCAGGTGGAAGTTTCACTTTGTTCAAAGCTGTTGTAATTATGTTGTGTGCACGTGTTTTTCCCTTGGCAATCGGCGTGGCATTCCACTCGGTACCATCTTTTCCAATAAAAGTTTGCGAATGGCCGGGCGGTTCATCATTAGCATCACTATCGTCACTTCCTTCTTGTTCATCGCTTTCTTCATCGCCAGTTTCTTGATAATCCGCTTCACTAGAAGAGGTTTCGTCATTTGGCTCTTCTTCATCTTCACCATCATTTACATTCCTTCCCAAATCCTCATCACTTTCGTACAATGCATCGAGCAACTCCTTTTCAGTTAGTGGCCGGCGTCGGTCAGTCAACCAATCGGTCATACTTTCTGCATAAATTTCAAACCAAATAAGCCATAAAACAACAAATCTATTTTTACTGGGGTCAATCAAACTTTATTTTGCTTACCTGGTCTATACTATACTCTCCACTAGGTAAAAGAAATAAAATTAACCAATAGACACCTAAAACGGCCAATGCGTTCGTTAGGAAAGTCACAAATACACTGATAGCAGTGCAGTTTGTAAGCTGACTGTTTTAGCAAAACGCATTTAGGGAATTCCCCCTTCATATGCAACTGGAAGTTCTTACATACAAGGGGAAAGTCCCGAAATATAAAGCATATCTTATTACGGGGGACCCTATCATGTGTACTGCGGTTGAGAAGTAACGTATTTCGGTGCTCCGCGTTTAAATTCTGTTTTGAGTGGTGTTTCGGGACCGAAAAATTATAATTGTTACGTTAAACGGTAGATAAAGTGCATCTTCACAAAAATGCCATTAACAAGAGAATGTATATCAGAAATTAAAGCGATTGTTAAGGAAAGTATTGAGGAATTCATGTTAAGCGATATCTTTGTGCAACGTATAACAGATAATATCAGTAAAACTGTAAATGAAAAAATTGAAAAAGAAATAAAAATATTTTCGGATAGATGCGACGAACTAGAAAAAGAGAATTCTTATCTTCTTAAAAAAATCGATACACTAGAACAATATAGTCGGCGAAACAGCATCAGGATGGTGGGAGTTAAGGAAGAGACTGATGAGGACTTGAAGGAAAAATTAATCAATTTGTGCAGAGAAAAATTAGAAGTAGAACTTACACCGGAGTCTATCGACCGTTGTCACCGAATAGGAAAGGAAAATTCAGGGAATTCATCACCGCGTCCGGTAATAATTAAACTAGCTAGTTATTACCACAAAGAAAGTATTTTAAAATCTAAGAAAAAACTGAAAGGAACAAAATTATTTGTCAGTGAAGATTTAACAAAAGCCAGATATCTTATATACAAGGCTGCTCAAGAGAAATTTGGTAAAAATAGTACCTGGACTGTAAATGGTATTATAAAGGTTAAAGTGGGAACTAAAACGTACAAAATACAAAGTAAGGATGAGTTTTCCAAAATTAATTGATTACTTTGTCTCTCATTATGTCTCTTTATTATTATACATGTATAATTTTTTTTTTGTTGTTGTCAGAATGATTGCTATTCTTTCTTTTTTTTTTTTTTTCTCAGCGCGGAGTACTCGCGTACAAATTACTTAGTCAAAACATTTTCTTATTATAAGTTGCGCATTGCTCCATAATTACTTCATATTTATATACATTTTGATTAGATTATTTACTTTTGTTTTAGAATTGTTATTTCTTTCTTGTCGTTTATTACTTTTTTTGTCACTACTGTAATGAGAATTGCTCATCTAAATGTTCGGTCGCTTTTGGCTGATTTTGCTGCTTTCCGCGATTTGTTGCTGTACAATAGATACGATATATTGTGTGTAACCGAAACATGGTTGCAGGATTGCATGTTAGGGCTAGTTGATATTGATGGTTACAAGTTCTTTCACATTGCGAGGGGAGGCAGGGGCGGTGGCGTTGGTCTTTATATTAGAAGTAATATAAAAGCAAATGCAGTGTTTTCAGAGGTAACGGAATCCCTTGAGCATGTATGGGTATCTTTATCGGTATCGAAATTAAATATGTTAATTGGGTGCGTTTACCGGCCACCAAAAGGAAATTACAATTTATTTTGTGAATTGTTTGAACAGTTTATATCGCGTCATTTGCCTCAATATGATGATCTTATTTGTGCTGGCGATTTTAATATTAACATGTTTGACATCACCAATAGAAATGTCAGCCGCTTTCATGATTTGCTTGATTCATTTGACATTAGGCAGATTGTTGATAAACCAACTCGGATCACCCCAACTACAGTTTCATTATTAGATTTGGTACTAATAACGGACTCTTGAAATTAAGTCTATTGAAAAGAGAATATGCATAATTTATCTGATCACTGTTTGGTATGCTGCTCTCTGACTGTGGGGGTAACTAATTGTTTGCCCCAAAGTAAGATTTTTAGACAATTTCGAAATTTTAACTACGAATGCTTTTATTCTGATGTTATGAATCTTCCGTGGTATATTGTTTATGATCTGGCAAATATTAACGATAAATTGAAGTTTTTAATTGAATTGCGTTATTTTTTTGATGTGCATGCTCCCTTAATAAAGATTAAACAACATAAACCCAAATTGCCTTACATTACTGATACTATTAAATTAATGATGTCAATGAGGAATGAGGCCTTAAAAAGAGCTAAAACTAGTGGGGAACGAAGTCACTGGATTACTACAACAACTAAGAAATTACACAAACTGGTGCAGTTAGAAGGGAGAAAAGGGCCTATATAGATTTTAAATTTCAGAATCGGAACTCTAAGGAACTTTGGTCTGAATTGCGCGCGTTAAATGTGGGAAAAAATAAATACAATATGATTCCTGAACATTTGTCGGATGTTAATGCTATTAATAAATATTTTGTTACATCTGTTGCTGATATTCACAATACTATGTCACCTGGTAACCGTAATTTAATGGCGTTTTACAGTTTAAATAGAAAGCCCACTTTGCGTACTTTGCTAGAATTTCGTGAAGTGAGTGAAGGAGAGGTTGCTAAGATCATAGCTAGTATTAGGTCTAATGCTGTCGATTTGGATGGCTTAAGTATTAAGTTAATCAAATTATGTTGCCCTGTGATCTGGCACTCTTACTCATTTGATAAATGAGTGCTTCGAACATCATCTTTCCCGGATAACTGGAAGCTTTCCAAGGTCGTGCCATTGCCTAAAAAGACTTCGCCAGCACAATTTCAAGATCTAAGACCTATTAGCATTCTTCCATGTTTATCGAAAGTCTTAGAAAAGGTTGTAGCTTTTCAGATCAGAGAGCACTTGGGGGCAAATGATATTATACCTGAGACACAATCAGGATTTAGATCAGGTTATAGCTGCGTAACCGCTTTGCTTCATGTATCTGATGATGTTATATCAGCTTTGGATGATGGTAATGTGGTTATAGCGGTGTCACTAGATTTTACGAAGGCATTCGATACCATTGATCACAATTTGTTGATTTGTATATTGCAATATGTTGGTTTTTCTGAGGGGGCAGTAGAATTTTTCAGGAGCTATTTGCGTCATAGGAGGCAGGTGGTTTCTGTAAATGATAAAGTTGCAGATCAACTATTTGTTGAGTCTGGTGTGCCGCAGGGGTCGGTATTGGGGCCATTATTATTCATTATATATACCTGTTGTCTTGGTGATCACTTAAAATTCTGTAAGTACCACTGTTATGCTGACGATATATTAATATATTTGGTGTGTGATAGTGGAGATCTGCAGAGGGCGGTGAAGACCATGGAGACCGATTTGGAACGAGTTGTAGCCGCCGCGGAACAGCACTGCCTCAAGATAAATCCATCAAAATCTGCGGCGATAGTTTTTACGAAAAGGGCCCATGCGGTTCTGCCGGCGCAGTTGCATTAGAGTGAGAGGGGAAGATATTCCTTTGCGGACGGCGGTTGGGGTGCTGGGTTTGCGGATAGATGTAGATTTGCGGTTTCGAGAGCATGTGTCGGATATTGTTAGAAAATCGTACATTACCCTTAAGTCCCTATATGCTAACAGACACTACTTCAACACGAAACTGAGAACGACGTTGTGTGAGGCCTTAGTGCTTTCCCGTGCAGATTACTGTGACGTCGTATATGGACCTTGTCTGGACTCGGCATCCCGCCGTCGTTTGCAGTTAATTCAGAACACTTGTCTGAGGTTTATCTATAATATTAGGAAATATCAACATATATCTATGGCACTGCGTTGGTCTGGCTGGTTAAACATGGATTCGCGAAGAAGGTTGCATGAGGCAGTGCTGTTTCATAGGATCATTTCAGAAAAGAAGCCCCCGTATTTATATAATAAAATTTCGTATCGCACCGATGTTCACAATATTAATGTACGGTATAAACACTGCATTTGCGTAAAGAGATTCAATTTAGAACTTTATAGAAGGTGCTTCTCATATAATATAGCCAATGTCTATAATGCGATACCGTTGGAACACTGGCAGCTGTCTCCCCTTAGCTTTAGAAAGAAAATTAAAACGGATCTTCTGCGGCGGCAGTGAAGGTCTTATGTGATCCGAGCATTTTATTGTACGGTAACAAATATTTTTCTTTTTTTGTTGTTTGTTTTGTTGTTTTCTTTTGTAACTAATAAGTATTCTCAACTTTTTTTTATGTTTTAGTTTATTTTGGAGAGAATTGAAAACCAGTCAACAGCATCATGCTGGAGACTGACATTCTCTTCCATTTGATCCATACAATTATGTATTTGTTCTTTTTTATTGTACTTTTTTTTTTGTATTTTGGTTTGGATCAATAAACATATTATTATTATTATTATTATTATTACCCACATACCTAGTTTTAAATAACGTAGCAATGCATTTTTATAGTATAATAACAGTATGTGCCTCAAAAGACACACCTGGTAGGACGTGTCGGTAAATTATTTATTTTTTTAGTAAAATAGGAAAAATATTTTTAAAAATTTTTATGTCATTCTGTGTTAAATAGTTTATTTTGAGAATACAAAAATCCTCCAGTCTGTGGGCAGTTAACTTACAAAGTTCCAGCAATTTCAAAATCAATTGTGCCTCAAAAGCACACCTTGGTAGGTTTAGGGTTAAATAAAACTGTGTTTGTTTTAACGTTTGTGAATGTTGTAGTGGGTTGCAGTTTAGCAGTGAAAAAATACAAAACTCTTTTTTTTTAATTCATCCAAGCTTCCGTCAATTGTTTATTGACGTGAATTAAAAAAGTTTTGTATTCAATCTACCACTTAATATGCCGATGTTTAATGTTTACCGCTGTTTAGTTCACATTATATCTTCAGTTGTTGTTGAAATATCCACGAAAATAATGATTTCAAAACAGAGTTTCCCCGCACAATTCGGAATTGCCGGAAAAATTGATAGGTGGACAACAACGGCCCCATAAATTTAATTATAATCTACACGGTAGCGTCATTTTTATGGCCATATATCTGCCAGGAACGGTGCGGTTTCATAATTTAAATATCGCTCGCTGGCTCCAGTTCGGGGGTTCGTTCCAAAACTGTTTCGAGCTTCGGGATTTCGTAATTCTTACGCGATCTCCTTCGCTAGATTTTGCCAACTATTAAAACCACTCTGGGGCGATTAAGATTTAACGCACCAGTGCCCCTCGATAATGCGTAACAGTCTATCGCCCTTGCCTAGCGTTTCGGATATTAAATTATCAAGTTTATTTCGATGTTTAATCACAATTATAAAGTTTCTCTAGCAGCCCTTTGAATCGAGCCTCACATACATATGCACTTGCGTGAGCCGCTAACCAAATACAATGCCGTATTCCCTTACAATACGAAATATTCTAATGTAACACCCTCGGATGTTAACTGTGCCATCGTTAGACAATCTCGCGGGGTAATGCTTTCAACTTTATTTACAAACACCGGCAGAGTTTTTGCCGCCCCATTGTTATGGAATCCGCCGGCAATAATAACTTGCTAGTTATTATCTCGAGAAAGTTCGAAGAGATTGTTTTCGGGTTATTATTAAAATTGGAAGATTTAATTTATACATGCTTCCACAAATTATATTAATTAGTGGAGACAAATTAGATGGATGGGCGCAGCTAGTGCTATAGCAACTGTAACAATGGCGATTTCGTGCGTGTCAAATTCTGCCAACGGAGTTATACTATGAGATTCAAAAAGATTGTCAATTCCGCTGCTATAGATAGTAACAGGGTGTAGGTATATGCCGCGTGTTTGTAATGAAGGTTTGAACTAAGTCAGTGTTGGAACACAAGAAAGTATACGGATCTGTCATTAATAAGGAAAACGTAACCTATATTTGAACTCGCATTATATAAACGACTATGGATTGGTGTTCCTGCTTGTAAAAATGAAATGTAATTAATTTAACTTTACTAAATTATGATTTTACAATTCAGTACTAACTGGTGTTTAATTAAATTTATTTATTACTTTAAATTATAACATACAATTAGTATAATTATTAAGTGACAAAACTGCATCTCTCAGTTCTTCTATGGTATGCATGCGGTTTCTATAGATCCTATTTTTTAGATAGCCAAACATGAAGTAATCTAATGGGGTTAGATCAGGCGATCTTGGTGACCATCTTTGTGCTCTAACGACCCTGTCAGCAAAAAACTGTTGAAGATATTGGCGGGTTTGTCGAGCAGTATGTGCTGGAGCATTATCGTGCTGAAAATAACTTGCTTCAAGCTCATTTTCTTGTAACTCTGCAATAAACAATTCCAACATACAATTAGTATAATTATTAAGTGACAAAACTGCATCTTTCAGTTCTTCTATGGTATGCATGCGGTTTCTATAGATCCTATTTTTTAGATAGCCAAACATAAAGTAATCTAATGGGGTTAGATCAGGCGATCTTGGTGGCCATCTTTGTGCACTAATGACCCTGTCAGCAAAAAATTGTTGAAGATATCGGCAGGTTTGTCGAGCAGTATGTGCTGGAGCATTATCGTGCTGAAAATAACTTGCTTCAAGCTCATTTTCTTGTAACTCTGCAATAAACAATTCCAACATCTGTTGGTAACGTTGGGCTGTTACAGTTTCCTCGAAGAAAATTGGCCCTATTATTCGTTGCCTGGGACATAGCTAACCAAACTCCAACTTTATGGGATGCAATTGCGTTTCTCGAAATTCGTGTGGATTTTCTGCAGACCAGATACGATAGTTTTGTGAATTGATATAGCCTGTTAGATAAAACCAGGCTTCATCCGAGAAAATGATTTGTTTAGCAAGTATCGTCCTTAAATTGTTATTAAACCAATGACAATATTCCAATCGCCTATCGTAATCTAATGGTAATAATTCCTGTACTGTAGAAACTTTATAGGGATGAAAATGTAACTTTCTTTTGACAGCTCGTTGCGCTGAAGTGTATGATAAGCCTATAAAATTATAAAATGAAATAAACTATTTCACTTAATGTTAATATTGATTTTTTACCTGTTTGTTAAGCTAATTACCACAGATAAATTCCCTTATTTTCTTACAGTATTCATAAATACTATTGTTGGTGATATTAGATGTAAATATAAACGGTTTGAAAAAAATTATAAGATAAATAATCGAAAGATACTACAACACGAACGCCAATGTCGCTAAATGTCAAGAAAATTCATTTAATGTATGAAATTTGTATGTAGCTAACTTCACTCATTAAATTGGTAATAAGTATAGATAAATTTTTCCGGAAAACAGTTTTTTTTTACGACAATCAGTTTGAATCTCATAGTATTTCTCTATTGATTCAAAAGTTTTTTTTTTTATTTTATTCCTGTGTCCGGTATCATTCATGCGTTGTACCACCGTCGATTATAAATAAAGTTAACGGTGATAACTTGACATAATGTCGGGAATATTTATATAGTGCTTAAGCAGAAGAAACTGATGGATGACGGACAGCATTCACACTGAAATTTTTTTGGAAAAGGTGATTTGAGCGTATTTTATGGCCACTTAATTGAACGATAAATCAAGGCAAGCGTAAACGGCAACATTTATGATAGTGATAGGGCAAGAAGTATTTTTTTTTAATATATATGTACTGTCATTTTTGTTACTGGGACAGAAGCAGCTGAGAAAACTATCGGGGAATAGCACTAACAAACACAATAAGCAGGTTATATGGCAAAATTACATAACAAAAAACCGAAAATGAATACCAATCGATGGAAGTAGAAGAACAACCTGAATTTAGAATGAGTAGATAGGTCATTGGCCATAGTTTCACGATCACTCAAGTAATTGACAAAAAGACAGCGTATGACCAAGAACTTCACCTACTGTTTGTCGATCTAATGAAGATCTACGACAGTGTCCCATTAAAGGAAAGGAAAACTAACAATCAATATGGAGCTCAAGAAAGTGATAAAGGCATTGTATGAATAGTCGCTGACAACTCCACAACCGGCGGATTCATAGTAATAAAAGGATTAACAACCCAGGTAACAGAGTGACCTAAAATGACGTTTAATAGACTTTAATTTTACGTCTATTACGTGATATTGATACAGAACTTGAAAATGAATAAGAGTCCAGGAAGTGATGGAATAACGGCAGAATTAGTAAGATATGGGGGAAGGAACTAAGTGAGTCCATACACACGTTAATAGAGACAATATGGAGAGAAGAACAGATGCCTAAAGAATGGTCGTTGGCAGTAATATGTCCGTTGTATAAAAAAGGAGATAGGAAGGAATGTCGGAATTATAGGGGTATTTCTCTCTTGAATATAGTATACAAGATAATGGCAATACACATTAAGAATAAACTAATGGAAAAGGCAGAAGAGGAATTAGGGGAATATCAGTGTGGTTTCAGACAAGGAAGAGGTACGGTAGATCAGATCTTTGTGTTGAGGGAAATACAAGCGGAAAGTCAAGAGTATGGAAAAACAACAATTTGCGCTATTTGTAGATTTTAAGCAGGCATATGACGGAATAAGGAGACAGGAACTGTACAGGTCGTTGGAGCAGATGGGAGTTAGCAATAAACTAATAAGAATGATTAAATTAATCTTGACAGGGACAGAGGGTGTGGTTAGAATAAACAGCAGAACAACTCAAAAATTCGAAATTAACAGGGGTGTTAGGCAAGGCGATCCCCTTTCGACGATACTGTTTGGTATTGGAAAGAATTATAAGAGAGGCGGAAATTAACAGGTCGGGAATTCTATACCAGAGAAGACATCAATGCTTGGCGTTTGCTGATGATTTAGTTATATTGACAAGAAGCAAGGAAGACTTAAGGAAAATCATAAAAAGATTAGACGAACAAGGGCAGAAGGTTAGACTATACATAAATGAAGAGAAGACAAAATATATGGAATGGTCTGATAAGGAATTTAGAAAAAGAGGATATCTAAGAATAGACACGGAGAATGGAAGGGTATACCAATTCGAGGTGGTAGAAAATTTTACATACTTAGGAACGACAATAACTAGAAAGCCGGGTGTAGAAATGGAAATTCAAGCTAGATTAAGGGTAGGGAATAAATGTATTGCAGCGCTCAATGGAATGTTAAGGAAGAAAGATGTACCGAGGAAACTGAAGATAAGGATATATAAAACGGTAATAAGGCCAGTAGTTTTGTATGCATGTGAGACTTAGACTCTAAACAAGGCGGAGCAAGCAAGGCTAGCGGTGTGGGAGCGGAAAGTTTGGAGAAAAATATTTGGAGGGAAGAGGGAAGGAGAGATATGGGTGAGAAGAACAAATCAAGAATTGAATGAACTTTATGGAGAAGCAAATATAGTGGGAGTGGTGGAGGCGCAGAGGCTGAGATGGATGGGACATATAGAAAGGATGTTGGAGTCAAGAATACCAAAAATGATCATGGCAAGGACAGTTGGCGGAAAGAGGAGGAGAGGAAGGCCAAGGAGAAGGTGGAGGACAGAAGTGGAAAAGGATATAAACACGTTAAGGATAGCAAGATGGAAAGAAGTAGCGAAGATAGAAACAGATGGAAGAAATTACTCATGAAGCCATGGGCCTCCTAGTTCGAGTGCTGATATATAGTATATATATATATACGTGATATTGATTGGACTCTAAACAAGGGGAGCAAGCAAGGCTACTGTGTGGGAGCGGAAATTTGGAGAAAAAATATTTGGAGGAAGAGGGAAGGAGAGATATGGGCGAGAAGAACAAATCAAGAATTGAATGAACTTTATGGAGAAGCAAATATAGTGGGAGTGGTGGAGGCGCAGACGCTGAGATGGATGGGACATATAGAAAGGATGTTGGAGTCGAGAATACCAAAAATGATAATGGCAAGGACAGTTGGCGGAAAGAGGAGGAGAGGAAGGCCAAGGGGAAGGTGGAGGACAGAAGTGGAAAAGGATATAAACACGTTAAGGATAGCAAGATGGAAAGAAGTAGCGAAGGATAGAAACAGATGGAAGAAAATTACTCATGAAGCCATGGGCCTCCTAGGCTCGCAGTGCTGATATATATATACGTGATATTGACGTCAATTAAACGTCATTTTACGTCACTCTGCTATCTGGGAACATTGTTTTAAATCTCCCTCGAATGCGCATTAAGGGAATGGAAGAAGAACATTGTATGAATATTTATTCCGTGGGTTACCTTGTGTAATTCGACTGACACATCCGCTGGCCGTTACCGACGGTCAACTTTGAACTAGATGTGAAAATAAACCTGTCTGATAACAGATGAGAGAATACAAGGTTACTCCACTTTAGGGTGTACGAGGCAAGTCAGAATTTAATCCGAAACCTTAGGGATTAGGATGCTAACGTAACCCAAATATGTAATTATATTCCTAATACGTCCAACCTCCGAAATGGTATAAGTTATCCCTCAGTTGCTGTCACTGCCGAACGCAATGTTATTGTTATATCCGACGTTTACGCGTATATTGGGATTTAGGCGGATTGAAAAATCAAAAGCTATAACATAACAGGATCTCTTATCTACGGGGAGATATTGCTTAAATCCAGATTTACACCGTTATAAAAATAGTTCCCGTAGAGCTGGCCGGGATATCTGAACGTGGTACGTTATAACAGCGCCATATAGTGCAGTTGACATAACAGAAACGGACAGGAATGGCATTGAGGCGCAGCCTGAATGTGAATTGTAAATTTCCGGGCCGGCATCAGAATGCATGTATGTGTGTACATATGTGGAATGCGAGAGCGTCCATGTAAATTTAATTAGTTATGCATTGTTTGGGGGTGATTTTATTTAAAACTGGTCGAAATTTGTAATACACACAGCACGCAAACAAATAGAATACAGTGACTTAAATGAGCTACCGAACAACGATACAAAACTATAAATGTAATGGTCCTATGATTCAATTTTTGGTTGCCTCTCATTCGATTTTATCTCGTTGTACGTTTAAGCTGATACCATTGTTGTTAACATGCATTGTTATAAAGTAATGCTATATTGTACCGTTTTGGGGCTCAAATAACTCACATAGACACATTTAAACGCTAATAATAAAAAAGTAATAGCACTAAAAACACTTAAACTAAATTTAGTTAAATACTACTTGTTTATATTCACTATATATTCTCCACATCGGCTGCCTCTACAATAAAGTTTCACAATAGAATTCTCCTGTCAGTCCTTATATATTCGAAAATATTAATAACAAACAAATGACTGCCGCCATATTCTGTGACCTATGTATCTAAAGCGTTTGATTGTGTTGCCCACTCTATTTTTCTTTGCAAACTTGAAATTTAATGATTGATTTCGCTCGTACGCAGCTGATCGCCGGCAATATGTGAGTTTGAAGGTCGGTAACGGCTTCGTTAAGTCGTGTGCGGTGTGCCGCAAGGCTCGGTGCTGGGGCCAACGTTATTTTTAATATTTATTAATGTCTTGGTACACGTTGCACGCCAATCAGACGCGGTTGTTTTCATTGACTATACTTCCCTTACGTTTAAGCATGAGGATTTGGAAAATTTATTAAATACTGATATCTCTAAAGTCTGCGAGTGGTTTGTTGCGAATGAGATCATCCTTAACACTAATAAAACTAAATAATTATTTTATAAACATTATCATATTTATTAATAACCTTATAAAAGTGAACAGAAATTTGTATTTTAGAAAACCTTTCATTTGCAGTATTCCAGTTAACATTTCCGTGGAGCTTCATTAAAATCGAGTGCCGAAAGGAAAAGAAAGAAAAACCTTTCCACCAAGTTTTGAGGACAAATAAGAGCTTGGCCTTCGCACTTCTCTAAAGGTCCTTATCATAATGGCATTAGGCGACCTTAATTAATGCTTGTTAAAATTTCATTCCAAATAGACAGAGGGTGTCCAAGGCAGTGGCAATTAAAAAAGGGATCAGTGGGATTTCAAGTCGCGATTCCCTTAAACTACTGGAATCTCCCTCGTTAAATGTTAAATTCATGACATGCCAAACAGTAAATTGTAATCTTACCTTGCAACATGTTGTATACATAATCATTTTAGTATTTGCTGCTTGTTTATTATGGGCAACTGTTGCGCGTAAGTAACCCCAATAGCACCATTACGAGGTATACAAATCTAATAAATTGTTAACATTGTTAACAGTTAACCATAAAAGCTTGCTTAGGTTGGAACATTGAGGATTTACGTTTGTTGACTTTTATTTTAGAAAATATACACGGATTAACTTTTAAATAAATAATATAATCACTTACAAGACCAAAACTTCGTTAGATGTAACATCTTCATATTTGACGGTCACACACACACTTTTTTTATCGCGGTGTCTAAAGTACACAGCATTACAAAAGGTAAATTGTGTCAAAGGTTTACATATATTCCCTCAACATTGGGATGATTATTTCTTTATTTATATATAATTGAATGAAATCATTGTTTATATATACTATATATTGCGGTATTAGTTTTTAAGCAGTCGAAATTATTATGTTAGTAACATTGTATTTAAGAGGATTTTAGGTATGTGGTGTAATTGTTTTGACGTGTAAAATAGTTCGTTAATAATCTGTTTTCAGCATTTTATAAATAAAACATAATCTGTGCCAACTAAAGCTTGTTTTAACCCTAGTGCTACCAACGTTTTATCGTAACGTGTCCTACAAGGTGTGAGCCTCACAGCACACATCTATTTGTCCAACATTGTGATGTAAATAATAGCAAAATATGCATTATTTATTTCATGTAGTAGGTATACAGTAAGATTAAAATATATAGAAAGAATATTGTGTGTCAGAAGATATAATTTAAAAATAGTACAAGATAGTAAAATATTTGAAAGTTATTTATGTAGTTTGCAATTTGTGCACGTGAGTATTTTCTCTGAATGTTCACCACAAAACCGTTTGCTTACACTTATCACATAACTGTGTTGACATTCTGCTTTCTTTGATGGGCAATAGAGCACCGTTTCGTTTTCTTACTTCTCGAACCGAAGACTCCCTGTGGTTGGTACTTGATTCAACGTAGTTTGTATCAATGAAGTATGACTTTTATGCAAGCCACTCAAACTACGACGTCTAATTTGCCCCAGTACTAATTCTGTTGTAATTTCTCGTAAGAAAATTTTGCGAAGTCTTTGTTTTTGGAAATATGCCAGTCAGGATGGATATTTCTCCAAATGACAAATGAAGCTACTCCACACACATCAATTATATGAAAAATAGACAAAAGCCACCTATTAGTTTTGCGTTTCACTGAATATGTATGTACCATCTGATCAAGTGTATCCACCCCTCCTTTCGTGGAATTGTAGTACTTATTGATTTCAGATTTATTTTATTTTCCTCATCAATGGTGGAGTCGTTGTGCCATTGTAGATAATAATATGACACAGCGATTTTCTTAGGTACATAAGATACCAAAGTCATTGTCTTCTGAAAACCAAACAAGTGCTTTCAATATTCCGTCGCCTGTGAGGTAAAATTTGTGGTATGCAGCGCTTATTTTTCTGAGCGTTCCACACAAGTTAGGCTTTGGTAAGCAAACTGGATGCAAGCTCGTAGCTGGTGAAGAAGTTGTCGAACGTAATACTCCTTTTAGTTCTCAGAAAAGGTTCACAAAGGTCTTCAACCACCTTTTGCGCTAAGTTTTCTGCTCTGTTGAGACCTTCTTTTCCTAAGTACGGTATACCACGTAACGGATAACTAGTTCCACTATCGCATATCCACCAAATTTTCATACCGTACTTATCTGGCTTGCTTGTCAGTACTGTCGGAAAGATACACGACCTCTAAAAGGCACAAGTTGTTCATCGATGGTTAGATTACTGCCAGGAAGATAATATTTCAGCAAGTTTGTATTAACACGTCCACAGGTCTCTAATTGGTGCCAACTTGTCCTTTTGCCTTCGGAGGGTTCTGGTCGCTTTATCGTCAAAAACGAATAAATCTTAGAATTGATAAATCTATTCGTGACATACACGCTCGATAAACAGATTCCATATAAAGGATTCCATAGCTATTATAGTCACCATCCTTGTTTATTTCTTCCAGCAGTAATCAAAAGGCCCAAGAAAGCACGGATTTCATCGTCGTCAACTGGTTTCCACAAATCGCAAAGAATACGAACAGCCTCTTTATTAGTGAAAGTAACCACAATACCATAACCGTATCATCAAAAACAAATTGAATGCGTCACAAGAGTATCAACATGCACTCCAGGTGAAGTTTCACTTTGTTCAAAGCTTTGTAATTATGTTGTGTGCACGTGTTTCCCTTGCAATCGGCGTGGCATTCCACTCGGTACCATCTTTTCCAATAAAAGTTTGCGAATGGCCGGGCGGTTCATCATTAGCATCACTATCGTCACTTCCTTCTTGTTCATCGCTTTCTTCATCGCCAGTTTCTTGATAATCCGCTTCACTAGAAGAGGTTTCGTCATTTGGCTCTTCTTCATCTCACCATCATTTACATTCCTTCCCAAATCCTCATCACTTTCGTACAATGCATCGAGCAACTCCTTTTCAGTTAGTGGCCGGCGTCGGTCAGTCAACCAATCGGTCATACTTCTGCATAAATTTCAAAACCAAATAAGCATAAAACAACAAATCTATTTTTACTGGGGTCAATCAAAACTTTATTTTGCTACCTGTCTATACTATACTCTCCACTAGGTAAAAGAAATAAAATTAACCAATAGACACCTAAAACGGCCAATGCGTTCGTTAGGAAAGTCACAAATACACTGATAGCAATGCAGTTGTAAAGCTGACTGTTTTAGCAAAACGCATTTAGGGATTTCCCCTTCATACGCAACTGAAGTTCTTACATACAAGGGAAAGTCCCGAAATATAAAGCATATCTTATTACGGGGATTTACCCACATACCTAGTTTTAAATAACGTAGCAATGCATTATAGTATAATAACAGTATGTGCCTCAAAGACACACCTTGTAGACGTGTCGTAATTATGTTTAATTTTTTAGTAAAAAGAAAAATATTTTAAAGTTTTTATGTCATTCTGTGTTAAATAGTTTATTTTGAGAATACAAAAATCCTCCAGTCTGTGGGCAGTTAACTTACAAAGTTCCAGCAATTTCAAAATCAATTGTGCCTCAAAAGCACACCTTGGTAGGTTTAGGGTTAATTCAAACTCCCCCTAATTTGAACAAATTGGAATACTACATGAGAATTGATATAGGGAGAGTTAACTGCACTTTTAATTCTTGGTAAGATATGATGCTATATTATACTCATTGTATCCTAGTGTAACTAAAACTAAAAAAAGTGTATCTACATAAAATGTATATAATTGTATCGTCCTAATTTAGATACATCGATAATTCTCAATGTGCATCACCCAACTTGAACTTCGCAATTTATAAAAAGGATTAACGTTTTTGTCAATATCTAAAGCGGCTTGGAAACTATTTGGTTTTTATACGCTGAGATAAGATTGAAAAAGTATACCTACCTCTTCAGTTAGCAACGAAGTAATGCAAGAGATAGCACGCGATTTGTACATTTTAGTTAAATATCGTTTGTTAGATAAAGTGCAATTTTATATATCTTTACTAAATATCCTCCAAGTTCACTTCTGTATGATTATGCACACATCCGGTAGTGCGGTAAATGACAAAGTATGTGCTTAATAGACGGGACTGTTTCTGTTTGTAACATTAAAATGACGCAAGTGTTGAGTTTGTGCTGTTTATGAGTGCCTTTCAAAAGCTGAGGAAGGAGGCGTTGGAGCTGCCCCAAAATGGTAAGTTGTTAAATAGACTTTTAACTAATATGTGCTAACAAATTTTCCCTGCTGATAAATGAAATGAAATAGATTTCATGTACTGTTCATCTTATTCAATAATAGAATTATGCGTTTATTAAAAGAACATAATGATGGAAGTTATTTAGTAAACAACTAAGAATCGAAAGACGATAAAAAATTGGGTTATATTCCAAAACGATTTAGTATTTTTCAATGATAACATATTAGAATCATATATTCTTAATAATACCAAAACTATACGAAAAAAAAAGGGTTAGATATTAGAAATTTTGTATACAGATTAAATGTAAATTATACAGAACATACATCAAAACGGCCATTAGAAAAAACAATAATTTCATTTTCTATTTATTAATTATGTATACAAGACAGTTTTGAACACATTTGCTTAGAAATGTGTCAAGTACAAATAATAATTATAGAATAAAAAAAAAAAGGATTGACACTTTAAATTTCAGTAATATATGTCTAACATTCGGTAATCATTTTAATACAATTTTTTTTATTGATTAATCAATTGCTGATATTATTATACCTTTAATTATTGGTAAAATACAGGGCTATATTCATCATTTTCTAGGCATTGATTAAAGCGACTTTGTTTTTAAATAATCAATGTTAAACAATCTCTGTAACAACTTAATCTGAATCATTAAAAGGTATTTCCAATTCCTTGGCAGATAAGTCTATATTAGAATCTAAAATCACTCACATGCGAATAATTTCATAAAGGGACAGGGTATTCTTCAATATCATTGTCAGAACGTACTTTGTTATAGCCATAGGATGGGATCTGACGTGAGTAGCAAGTTGTTAATTAAATCTCTACACGTATTAATATGAAAGGACTTGCGGGTATTTCCTAACCTGTTTTGGGCGATTTTGTACTGTGCTTCCAACGTTTCCTTCGATCTATCTGCTCCTATTGGCATTACAAACAAATCGATGATATTAACTCTATGTAAAAAAAAAGTCTATGTACTGCTACGCATATAATACCAGTAATAAAATACAAAGCACAATTCTTTATTGCAGCTAACAATAAGCAACATTCTGAACTTTATGTCTACCAGATGCAAAATGATCCTCAATACTATGGAAATCTTTTGAATTGATTAGTCAATGCCTGTTACCCAATCATCCCCATTTTCAATTCGATGAACATTTTATTGTTCCCTGGAAAAATTCTTCAGTTGCTGATAAACGCTAAAAGTGCTTTCTTTGTTAAGTATTCCTAGTGACGAATTTCATTGGCTCCAAAGCACAAATGAGGGGTGGTTTAAGCGATACGGACGTGTACTCTTGTAAATTTCCTAAAAGCAAATCTTCGCAGGTATTTAAAGGAAATATATATGTTGAAGCTGAAGGTGCCACACACGGTCTTTAAAATTTGTTTTACAAGGGAACACCGGCGGGTGTCCCCCTCCGATTTCGATGAAACTTAACAGATCGAAAGAGTACCTAAAATAAGGAGACACGTAATTTTTTGTTACGGCGTATCCGCACGATTTTGGGGTACAGCACCCTCCAAAGTTTGACAATTTTTCAATTTTTGCAATATTTCCTAATTATAACAGATATTAAATTTTCGTTTAACATAATTTGCAGCATATTGCATGGCCCTAAGGATGGCGTCGTCCGTTTCGCAAAAGTTAATAACGGGGAGACGGGGTACCCTCCCCATTTTTTTTTACATTTTTCTTTCTTATTCATCAAAAGAAGCCGATTTTACATAGAATACGATGATGTATAACAAGTTTAGAAAATTAATAATGTAAAAATAGAAAATAATAATAAAGCTTCAAAATTAATAAACTTGTCTATTGATATAAATCAAATGAACTATAACAGAAATAAGTTTTATCCTTAACTAATTTCCAGCATAATACATGGTCTCAAGGAGATATCTTCATAAAGAAAGCTAATAACGGGGGACGGGTACCCCATACCCCCGCATTGTTTTAATAATAAGTTTATTCATTATTCATCAAAAAAAGATGCTTTTACATAGAAACAATGGTAATAAATTTGGAGGTTAATAATAAAAATAATTGTAATAATAAAATATAGTACATTAATAACAATTATTTGTTATCGTTACCCCGCTGCTCTCCTTACTTAAATATTTCTAAATTTAGAATTGTATCACTCGACAAGCTATGGTCAACCTTTCTATGCCTACTAACTTACTATAATACTATACGAAACTTTATCGGTGGTAGAAATATAATCGTTTTATCAACTGCAGTTAGTGACTGCGGTTTATATATTTCCTTAATAAAAATGTTATTCATTCTTTAGAATACCATAATCCTTCAGTGCTATATATAAACAAATTTGACTACACAGGACAACAGGATTAAATAATACATACATATATATTTTTTAATTTATTTCAAGTTTTTTGTGCAATGTAGGTGTACAATGTAAGTATTCAATGGAGCAAAATATAATTAATGTGTTTGTAACGATAAACATTTCGGAACAATAGAACAGAATTTAGAAAACATTATAATGCTTATAAATGTTTAAATACATACATACTGTAATGCGATTATTGTATATATGTATTGCAATAGCGAAATAGGTTAATATCATACAGTAATTAAGCTATGTAAGTATTAAAGTAGTGATAGTCTGTGTAAAAGTGTTTAAAACACAGATTCTTCAGGGCATTATGCAACTCACTTTCTTGCAGTGTCAAAGGAATTGTTGCGATGTTAGTAACTTGAAACGTTGCAAGTAACAGTTCAACATATTTCCTATATTTACGACCGCATGTGCGAAACTATAGGTACTGACCTACACTGCACGAAAAACGACTTCTAATGTTCTCATTGGGAATACTCGCGCTTATATACCTATTTCCTAAATGCAGACGTGACCACTTAAACGTTCGTGGTTAATTACTATGCATTCGGGATTTATTTTTATCTATACAATAATATGATAATCACCAGATCCCTTATCGCGCGTATTAATTTAAACTCACGTATGCGTAGATAAGTGCATATCAAATTCATCACAATAGACACGACATATTTATTTAAAGTTATTATTACTATTATATTTTTTACTAATTTATTATACATCACCGTTTTCTATTAAAAGCGATCTTTTTGAAAATATGAATAACTTATTATTAAAAAAAATGCGGGGATGGGTACCCCGTCCCCGTTATTAGCTTTTAGGACGATATCTACCTTGAGACCATGTATTATGGAAATTATGTAAGGATAAAAACTATTCTGTTATAGTTCATTTGATTTATATCAGTAGACAAGTTTATTAATTTTGAAGCTTTATATTATTTTTCTATTTTACAATTATTAATTTTCACAATCTTGTTATACCATCATCGTATTCTATGTAAAATCGGCCTTCTTTTGATGAATAAGAAAAAGAAAATAGTAAAAGAAATGGGGGTACGGGGTACCCCGTCCCCGTTATTAACTTTTTGCGAATACGGACGACGCCACCTAGAGCCATGCAACAATGCTGCAAATTATGTTAAGAAGAAAATTTAATATCTGTTATAATTTAGGAAATATTTGCAAAAATGAAAAATCGTCCAAACTTTGGAGGGGGCTGTACCCCAAAATCGTGCGGATACGCCGATAAAAAAAAATACGTGTCTCTTATTTTAAGGTACTCTTTCGATCTGTTAAGTTTCCCTTGTTAGTACGAGTCAACAAACATTTTACAATACTGAAGAAACTCAGAAATAAAATATAGCAGATGAAATATAACTGTTAAGAGAATCACTAGGAAATGAGGCAAGCTCTTCAGGTGCCTAAAACCAGTAGAGATTTAGGCAAATATGTATAGGGTGATTAATTTCATTAATATCCCTAGATTATCGACTCAATGATAATCTGCTTATAAGCCGAAGGATATTAATGCGAATTTGCAAATCACCTTATGTCGAGGTCACAGCGGTTGAGCTGCTCAAACGAAAATCGCTATAATATAACTGATTTCGGCGCTCCTTATTTCGAATCTCGAAAGAACGAAGCCAATGTTAAATATAAAGCCAGTACGAGCGCCTTTTATGCGCCGGCATACGCGATCATTATTTTTGCTATTTGAATTTCGCATTCCTGCATATTACTTTTGGGTCCCGCACTCGAAAATAAAACACGGAAGACGGAGACCCGCCCTTATAACAAACCGTTATGAACATCAAAAGGCTTTTATGTCGAATACGTCTTGACCGACAGAAATAATGTTCCCGCCCTTACGCTTATAGCAGATACATCATCTTCCTCTGTGCCAACTTTGAAACGTGTACGTACGGGAATATTCGGGCGAATCTTTGCGCAAAAGTGAGCGCGGATTTTTGTCATTTTTCTTTTGACGGATGTCAACCCAATTCTCTCGTTTTTATTTTATTTTATTTTTTTTTTTACATAAGAAACCTCTTACGCTTTCTCCAATCTTACACGGAATGCTTATGCATAATTCCGCAATTAATTAGAATTGTTATATACGAAAAAAATCTAGAAGGAATCGATGCTTTTCGTTCTTATTATTCCTTTCTAGTTTCTTTTTAGCTCTCTTTCTTTATGGAGGGTAATACTTGCTTTAATTTCTACGATTTACATAAAGCTGCTCACCAGACATTTTCCATTAAAGCTGGCATTCTTAGGTATTACGTGATAAGATGATATTAATCGGGATCGCAGTTATTGGGTATTTGTATTCAAATCACGTCCACGTTTATATTTTCCTGCAGCATAATTCTGCACATAATCACATTGTGCTTATTTTCAAATGCTTTTATGTGTACAGATAATAGCAGAAATATTGATAGTGTTAATTATAATGCTACATTCAGAGTTAACCCTAGTCCTACCAACGTTTTATCGTAACGTGTCCTACCAAGGTGTGCCTCACAGGCACACATCTATTTGTACACATTGTTGATGTAAATAATAGCAAAATATGCATTATTTATTTCATGTAGTAAGTATACAGTAAGATTAAAACATATAGAAAGAATATTGTGTGTCAGAAGATATAATTTAAAAATAGTACAAGATAGTAAAATATTTGAAAGTTATTTATGTAGTTTGCAATTTGTGCACGTGAGTATTTTCTCTGAATGTTCACCACAAACCGTTTGCTTACACTTATCACATAACTGTGTTGACATTCTGCTTTTCTTTGATGGGCAAATATAGCACCGTTTTCGTTTTCTTACTTCTCGAGCCGAAGACTCCCCTGTGGTTGGTACTTGATTCAACGTAGTTTGTATCAATGAAGTATGACTTTTATGCAAGCCACTCAAACTACGACGTCTAATTTGCCCCAGTACTAATTCTGTTGTAATTTCTCGTAAGAAAATTTGCGAAGTCTTCGTTTTTTGGAAAATATGCCAGTCAGGATGGATATTTCTCCAAATGACAAATGAAGCTACTCCACACACATCATTATATTGAAAAAATAACCAAAGGCCACCTATTAGTTTTGCGTTTCACTGAATATGTATATCCATCTGATCAAGTGTATCCACCCCTCCTTTCGTGGAATTGTAGTACTTATTGATTCAGATTATTTTTTATTTCCTCATCAATGGTGAGTCGTTGTGCATTGTAGATAAAAATATGACACAGCGATTTTTCTTAGGTACATAAGATACCAAAGTCATTGTCTTCTGAAACCAAACAAGTCGCTTTCAATATCCGTCGCCTGTGAGGTAAAAAAATTGGTGGTATGCAGCGCTTATTTTTTCTGAGCGTTCATACACAAGTAGCCTTTGGTAAGCAAACTGGATGCAAGCTCGTAGCTGATGAAAAGTTGTCGAACGTAATATTCCTTTTAGTTCTCAGAAAAGGTTCACAAAGGTCTTCAACCACCTTTTGCGCTAAGTTTTCTGCTCTGTTGAGACCTTCTTTTCCTAAGTACGGTATACACCACGTAACGGATAACTAGTTCCACTATCGCATATCCACCAAATTTTCATACCGTACTTATCTGGCTTGCTTGGCAGGTACTGTCGGAAAGATACACGACCTCTAAAAGTTACCATGTTTCATCGATGGTTAGATTACTGCCAGGAAGATAATATTTCAGCAAGTTTGTATTAACACGGTCCACAAGATCTCTAATTGGTGCCAACTTGTCCTTTTGCCTTCGGGGGTTCTGGTCGCTTTATCGTCAAAACGAATAAATCTTAGTTAATTGAGTAAATCTATTTCGTGACATACACGCTCGATAAACAGGATTCCATATAAAGGATCCATAGCTCATTATAAGTCCACCATTCCTTGTTTATTTCTTCCAGCAGTATCAAAAGGCCAAGAAAGCACGGATTTTCAACGTCGTCAACTGGTTTCCACAAATCGCCAAGAATACGAACAGCCTCCTTATTAGTGAAAGTAACCACAATACCAATAACCGTAATCATCAAAAAACAAATTGAATGCGTCACAAGAATATCAACATGTACTCCAGGTGGAAGTTTCACTTTGTTCAAAGCTGTTGTAATTATGTTCTGTGCACGTGTTTTTCCTTGGCAATCGGCGTGGCATTCCACTCGGTACCATCTTTTCAATAAAAGTTTGCGAATGGCGGGGGTTCATCATTAGCATCACTATCGTCACTTTCCTTCTTGTTCATCGCTTTCTTCATCGCCAGTTTCTTGATAATCCGCTTCACTAGAAGAGGTTTCGTCATTTGGCTCTTCTTCATCTTCACCATTATTTACATTCCTTCCAAATCCTCATCACTTTCGTACAAAGCATCGAGCAACTCCTTTTCAGTTAGTGGCCGGCGTCGTCAGTCAACCAATCGGTCATACTTCTGCATAAATTTCAAAACCAAATAAGCATAAAACAACAAATCTATTTTTACTGGGTCAATCAAAACTTTATTTTGCTTACCTGGTCTATACTATACTCTCCACTACGTAAAAGAAATAAAATTAACCAATAGACACCTAAAACGGCAATGCGTTCGTTAGGAAAGTCACAAATACACTGATAGCAATGCAGTTTGTTAGCTGACTGATTTAGCAAAACGCATTTAGGGAATTCCCCTTCATATGCAACTGGAAGTTCTTACATACAAGTGGAAAGTCCCGAAATATAAAGCATATCTTATTACGGGGGATTTACCCACATACCTAGTTTTAAATAACGTAGCAATGCATTTTATAGTATAATAACAGTATGTGCCTCAAAGACACACCTTGGTAGGACGTGTCGGTAAATTATGTTTAATTTTTTTAGTAAAATAGGAAAAATATTTTTAAAAAAATTTTATGTCATTCTGTGTTAAATAGTTTATTTTGAGAATACAAAAATCCTCCAGTCTGTGGGCAGTTAACTTACAAAGTTCCAGCAATCTCAAAATCAATTGTGCCTCAAAAGCACACCTTGGTAGGTTTAGGGTTAATTTTTATTTGGAAAACCATAAAATGCCTTGTGAAATGTTGTGTAAACAGTTGGCAGATATGACGATTGTGTGAACATAAATGTTTGAAACAAGATATACATATTGTTTAAATTGGCTAGTTGTAATGGCTTCATTTCTATAAATGTCTAGATTTAATTTATTATTGTTTCTACTCATTAAATCATCTAGAAAAGCATGTTGGTTGTTCATCTCTTCTATATAATTGAAAAACATCTTTTATTAACATAATTTTGATGGATTTATAAGGGTAGGATGGTTCACATTCATCGCTAATTCTTGATATTTCGAAGAGTCAAGTAGACGTTCAAAAAAACACGTGTAAATATGTCTTTAGAGGGAGATAATGTTATTTATTCTTTTAAATATAACGAGAACATCACAAGACAAATGATTTATTGTATTAAAACTACATTAAAACGATATAAATGGATACAACTTCTTCACACACATTTTTACGCCATTACATTCTCTTCTTAACCTACTACCAACCTTTTTATAAAGGAATTTAGCGCCAACTTATAAACATAGAAATGCCCAAGATGAATTCTTAACACCCCTCCTCGCTAAAATCCTTAATACCCAGATAGTCCCTAAACTTTGAAAAAAGGATATTGTGCAAACCTTTAGTTAAGATGTCTGCTTGTTGCATTTCACTGTTAATGTACTTTAAAGCAATATATCCTTTTTCCAAATTTTCGTATACAAAATTATATTTCAAATCAATATGTTTTACCCTTTTGTTATTTCCAGGATTACTGACTAAGAAAATACAACCTTGGTTATCTTCGTAATATATAATTGTCTTAATACTAATATCAAAGTCTATTCCTATTTTTCTTAACCAAAGGCCTTCACTAACAGAGGTACATAAAGCAATCAATTCTGCCTCAGTTGTAGATAAAGCAACACACTGCTGTTTCCTTGTTGCCCAATTTATTGTATTACCAAATAACTTGAATAAAAACCCTGTAGTGGACTTTCTATCTATTACATCGTTTCCCCAATCTGAGTCAACAAAACAAAGTCCTGCTCCTTTTCTCTTCTATACTCTAATCCTAGAAACACAGTGGTTTTTAAATACCTAAGAATCCTTTTTAAATGTGTCCACAATTCGTCTGTTGCGTTATCTTGATATCGACTAAAATAATTTACAGAAAAACAAATATCTGGTCTGGTAGATAACATTAGATACATTAAACAACCTACCAACTGCCTATAAGGCTTTTCTGTTATTTTTGCTCCCTCTGAAACTTTAAGTTTTAACTTTGGATCTATAGGCGTACTTATTCCTTTACAGTTTTGCATTCCAAATTTTGTTAATAATTTTTGTATGTACATTGGTTGTGAAATTCTTAAGATACCTTGTTCTCTATTATAATTTACTTCGAGGCCAAGAAAATATTTTAGGTTCCCTTTGTCATTTATTTCAAAACGGTTCATTAATTTCAAAGTTATTGAATTTATGTTTTCTACATTTTTACCAGTAACGATAATATCATCTACGTAAATTAACAAATATATTCTGTCATTATCAAGGCTTAACGAATAAAGGCAGTAGTCATTATTTGATCTTTTAAATCCTAAATATAATAAATATTGATTAATTTCATTATTCCAACATTTTGACGATTGCTTAAGGCCATATAAAGATTTATTTAAACTCAAAACTTTCCCTGATTCACAAATCAAACCCTTTGGAGGATAAACATACACTGACTTATCTAGTTTTCCATTTAAAAATGCTGACCTAACATCTAATTGTCTGAAGCTATATGAAAGTTGATTACCTATATTAACAGCGGTAATGGCTGAACGATAGTGGTATGTGTGGGTATACTGGAGAGAGTATTTAGGTTGGGCACAGGTGCGGCTCTAGCACACGGCATTTACAAAATATTTTTTTTCTCGCTAATGCTTACAGATAGAGCCCTCTGTGCATTAAGACTTTTTGATTGTATATGATTACAGCTGTTACATATTATTATATTTACCTCTATATCTGATACACCCTGTATATTTTAGTTCTAGAGCGATACTACCTGAGAATGCTACGGGCAAAAAGTAACACATGCTTGTCTTTATTGTAAAATGAGTAGCTAAACAATCCTACACTATATAACTAGAAAATATGATTCCAGAGATTTTAATTAATATCAGTCGAACATCTGAACGATAATTTTGGTTATTGGACCCACATCATCTCAACCAAGCAGAGGGTCGAAAACAAACAAAATACCGAAGCCAACAGCCCCCGTAATTAATTAACCTCGACTATAAACGTCGCCCGAACAAACACAGAGGTGAAAAACTAGCGCCGAAACGAGAAAAAGAAGATAGGAAAGTTTTAATCAAAATTATAACATCGCGCAGTGATTCATCATATTCTGTTTCCTTTTTTCGAATTCTCATCGCCAAAAAGGGGGTAAAATAATAGAAAACGGTTTAATCTAGCCGAGTAATGTGTTATTTACTGTCCACCCCCGCCTAAGACTCGTAAGGGAACAACAGCACTTCTTTTTTTTTGTATTTTTCTGTTTCCTTTGCATCCGTGACATGAGTGACGCCTCCCTTTGTCGCATAGATTAATTTTTGCTTGCTTTTTTTTCGGTTTGAACGTTCACGAACTTCGTACCTATCATCTGGTGTTGATTAATTGTGTTTTTGAACTGACCAAAATGCCTCTTGTGGATGTGTTTAAGGAGGGCAAACTGTGTATGGCCGTGCTTGAGTTTTTTTTTGTCTCCTTCCGCAGTAACTTAAAACTATACATTGTGTCTCTTTCCGGAGACTCCATTTTGATATCTCTGTTATTTATTACCCGATTTTAATGAAAAGATCTAGTACCTAATCGATGACAATAAGAAAATTGGATTTTCACCAGTGGCGTTCCGTCGCTATAAATTTAAAAAGGGCTTTTAAAAAAAATTATATTAGGCAATTTTTTTAATTGTTAAGGAATGTCATAATCTTGTTTAGCATCACTAAAATATATGCAAATTGGAAGGGGGGAGAGAGAGGGGAGGCTGAAAATCCCATTTTCTTGTTGCCATTTAATCACCTGATGGATAGATGTCCCTAACCAAACATTAATTAAAATCGGGTTAATAATAACAGAGTAATCGTTTTTTTTAAGTAATAGAAGGGTGGTGTTACACTGCGACCTAAAAGATCTATTGTGTCCCCTATTCTTGCTGCTTTACAGCTGGCCTTCCAATCCTATTCCTTTTAAAAAGTGTAGGATGTCAGAGGGCCCCAGTCTAGGTAAGTCTCCCTCTTCGATTTCACATGCACCCAGGTACAATGCCCTCGGGTTGCACAGTGCTACGCAGTTTGAGAGGAGGTGGATGGATGTTTCATCCTGTTCCCCACAAAATCTGCATTCAGGATCTTTTTCCAATCCAAGCTTACTCAGGTGTCCTTTCAGTTTACAATGGCCTGAAAGTATTCCTGTTAATATGCGAACATTGTTCTTACTCAGGTTGATGCATTGTGTAAACCTCTGCTGGTTATAAGTTCCAGAAGAATTTTTACTTTGCCGCATTCCTTGGAGATTTCCCAGTAACTGGATTTTCTCTGCTCCATTCCATTTTTAGTTTCTTCAGTATTGTACTGCTACTTAACCCGCAAAAGGGTTCAGTCCCTACAAAAGGCATTCCAGTCCCTTTTTTTGCGAGGTTATCCGTTATTTCGTTTCCTTCCACTCCTGTGTGACCCGGAACCCACAGGAGGGTTACTTTATTTCTTTTGCCTAGCTCATTTAGTTTCCCTAGGCATTCCCAGACCATCTTGGAGCTGATTTCATATGAGTTCAGCACCTTGATGGCTGCTTGACTATCAGACCACGATGATAATTCTCCTGCTGTCCGATAGTTCCTATCCATAATGAACTGAACACATCTTCCAATAGCGTGTATTTCCGCCTGAAATATACTTGGGTATTTTCCCAAGCTTTCGAAATATGTAGTTCTAGGCCCATATATTCCTATTCCAGAAGAAAACAGAATTTAACAATGACTAATTTTTTTGCTGCTTCTTATTTGGTTCGCTTAAATTTGATAAGATCGTATTTAACAGATAGAGTGCAGCTTGTCGAATGGAAAAACTGTCGATCAAAACGACAAATATCAAATATGGGGTACCGCAAGCATCACTTTTCGGTCCTTTATTATTTATAATTTATATTTGATCGTATTCTAACAAAATTTGTTTATACTAATGATTTATCTACCTCTGGAAACGCATTCAGAACAAACTATAGTAATAATGTTAATATTTGAAATCAGACGATTACGAAATTGTCACAATATATGATGAGCCCCAAAAGATAATCCCATATTTTATTCTGGTGAACACATGGCCGTAATAAAATGTTGTTAAACAATCTCTTCCAACCGCACATTTAAGGTTCCTAATTAGAAAACACCAGGAGTTTAGACCCAGAACTGATCCCTGCGGAACACCAAGGTACGTTGGCAAAGTAGAGGAATATAAGTATTTGATAGCCTTTCGCGACTTAAAAGTCACACGATCAGACAAATATGGTCAAAATCAATCCACTGTTCCTCATCCAGAGCGCACCAAAGTTGTAAGACAGAGTTCTAGTTATTAATATAGTTATGACAAATTGTATTAAAACTTTTACTCCGTAGACAATCATGAGCGTTAATAATTGGCTATTTGTATTTATTTATTTATTGGCAATATCTTTAAATTTAAATTAAGTGTGGGATATGTTTCGATAGCAGAAACTAATGGTGAGAATTGAATGAAGAATCTTGTATAAAAATGACCTAATTGATATTCTCGCCGTGTACCCGGGAGTAACAGGAACTAAAAGAATCGCCTCAACATACAAATGTCACGGATAGATTTACGTCGTAGGATCGAGGGAAGCAAGGAGGTATTTCAATAAGGGAGAGATAAATAGATACATAAATTGGGTTGTATACATCAAACGCAAACGCCCAAGCTCGTTACAAAACTGGCGGATTTAGAATTACTATTTCGTGAAATACATAAATCAGATTCGAATCGGATATCTACTATATAGGGCCTATAAATCGACCTAATTATGTTTTTTTTTTATCGTTTTATTACCACTAATAAATTCTAACGTGGTTTCGTAGTCATTAACTTTTAAACGCATTTGATAACCATAAGCGTACTGAGAAATTCTCATTCTTTGATAAGGCGTTAGTTTCCAAATGCACCAGTTAATAAAATGCAATTGCTTATTTTAGCCAGCTTCACCGTTTAATAGTTATATCAATGTATAAATATTTAAAACTACAAACATCTCTCAAATATCATTCTCATTTGTCAGATTATGAATGCGCAATGTTTTCATTGTGATCGTCGTCTTGATGTCTTGATCGGTATAAATACGTTAGATTTGTATCTATATACCTACCTCACGTTAAAGCACTGGGGATAAATGCGTACACATCAGTCACACATTGTTTCCTATATTGTGTTATTTCAGTTGATTTCCGTTATTATAATGCATTACTTGCTCAACATAATTGTTCAACCCCTTGAACAAACTGGATAAAACGATTTTGGTATATACATAACTCAAAGGCAATTGTACAGTAGGTACATATGTATTTATTACTCGAATTTTAAAGCTGTTGTCTCATATATTACCGCAGTCTTTTGTGACCTATAATTGGTTTTCGATTGTGTGTGTTGATTTTGCTAGTGTTAAAAACACATTATTTTAATTTTTCCTTGCTCATACTAAAGCTAATTAAGAATCTGGTCTTTAAGACAAACAAAAAAAAAATCGTAACTAACGATTACTCTACTCAATGTCAACCCCACTAAGACAATCCTAGTAGCAATTTACCAGAAAAGGAAATCAATCTTAGAACCAAAAAACCTGGTGCGGCAAAATATAGAATGGAGGCAGAAGTTATCATCTAGGCTTACCCTAGACATAAACTTCTATGGAACAAACATGGAATTTGAAGTAACCAACAAGGCAAAGAGGCTCTGATTGGTGATGCAGAAATTGCAGGGAAAAATTGGGGATTGCAACAAAAATACTGCTTCTGGATGTATACAGCATAGTGTGAGGACCATTCATCACCTATGCATTCAGTAGATGGAGCAAAAGAACTAATCTGTGGACACCGCCGAGAATATAAAACCTCTCGAAAGTGCAAGATTAGCATGTGTATGCATAACGGGGGCTATTGAGAACCTGTCCAACAGCGCTATGAAGTAGTATTGGATCTTGCCCCCTCCACATAGTAGTAGAGGGTCTGTGGGCGAAAAGAACCGCACTAAGAAATGGTCAAGGAAGGAATTGATTAGGCATAGGCTCAATCCTTCCTGACCGGTGATCAAAGCCTGGGATATGCCCGGGGATGAGTATGTTTAAAAAAAATTTAGCGTTTGTGAAGGATTCACCATAAAGCTAAGTTAACAGGAGCGAGTGGGATCATGAACACCTCTGAACATTGCAATATATGAAAATGCCATCCAAAATGGTACACTGATGGCTCCAAAACGGCAGAAGCGAACTGGGAATAGGAATAATATGGGCCCAGAACTACTATTTTCGAAAGTTGGGAAAATTACCCAAGTATATTATCAGGCAAATACACGCCCAATTGGAAGTGTGTTCAGTTCATATATGGATAGGAACTATCGGAGCAGGAGATTATTCATCGTGTCTGATAGTCAAGCAGCCATCACGCGTTGAAATCATTATGAAATGCGGCTCCAAGATGTTCTGGGAAGCCTAGGGAACTAAATGAGCTGAGGCAAGAAATAAAGTACCTCTGTGGGTCCGGGTCACACAGGAGTGGAAGGAAACGAAATACGGATAACCTTCGCAAAAAAGGGGCTGGAATGCCTTTTGTAGGCCTGAACCCTTTTGCGGTTAAGTAGCAGTACAAATTACTGAAGAAACTAAAAATGGGAAATGGAGCAGAGAAAATCCAGTTACTGGGAAAATCTCCACAGGGAATGAGCCAAGAAAATTCGTTCTGGAACTTATACGAATGGTTAGCAGAATGGCATCAACCTGAGTAAGAACAATGGCGCTATTAACAGAATTCTTTCAGGCCATTGTAGACTGAAAAGACACTGAGTAAACTGGATTGAAAAGATCCTGAATGCAGATCTTTTGTGGGGACCAGGATGCAACACTCCATCCACTTCCTACTCAAAACTGGCGTAGCATTGTCGTCAACCGAGAGGGCATGACTTGGACATGTGAACATCGAAGATGGGAGAGTTACCTAGACTGGTGGCGCCCTTGACATCGGTACACTTTTCTAAAAGCAATAGGATGGAAGGCCGCTGTAAAGCAGCAAGAAGAATAGGGACCACAATTAGATCTTTTAGCGGTCGCAGGCTAATCACCACCTTATCTTAATTCATACATACAATCTCTCTC